>JAJJWW010012420.1:0-72685 GCA_023531295.1 Papaver armeniacum
TCATCACCAACTTTACTCCAATCTTCCAAAACTATACCTTCATCGTAAAACGCTTCGACTACAATCCGATTCCCGATAAATCTTCTTCCTTGTCAACATCGGCAGGCAAGCCAACTTCTCTTGAAAGAATCTCAAAAGAATTCTTATAATGAATATGCTCGTAATCTAATAACGCATCAATCAAAGGAGTGGGTGTTGAATCAAAGATTCGTATGCACCGAAAAGTTTTTACTCTTTGTTTGTCCGTCTTCTTCATCATGAGTTTGCTGTGTATTACCATGATTCAACTCATCTTTTTGCACCTCACCAGTGATAGGCTTTCGGGATTGCCTATATGTAAATAACCACATTCGCACGGTGTCTAACTAGTAGACAGGGGCAAGTACGGGTCGAACCCACAGGGAGCGGTGGAAACACTGTAATCAATATCTCTAATTAAGATAACAAGAAAGAATATTTTTGGATTTTTCGAATTGAAAATGAAATAATAAAAACTAATAAAGTAAATTCACATGAGGAAGTTTCCAGAACCATGGTTGATAGTATTCACTACTATCTCTTTAATTACTAAAATGAAACATAATTATGGATATATGTTTATTGTTCTTTCTATCGACATCACATATTATATGTATTAGAGTCGCAAATATCGCTGGGACACCCTAAGCATGACACATCAAAAGACTAAACCCAAGCAAGCACCATCAAATTGCATTAGCGAGAAAGTTTTACGAAACTAAATACAGGTTCACAAATATTATTTGGCTTTTCTAAGTATAACCCATCAAAGATTTTAACGAAGCATGGATGATCAAATAACAAGACAAACATATTTGTAAAACTATAAATTACGCACATAGGTTTTTCAAATCGGCGAAGTAACAACACATTTTTTCAATAAATCAATAAACAATATTTGAAATTAATCTATTCAAATCATAATGGTCTTTTGCTATATCATTCAATTTAAAGTAGCCTAATACCCCATATAGTTTCAACCATAAAAACCCTAGTTACAAAGACTTAGATAGACATGGCTTTCGCAAAAGCCATAAACATATGAAGGAGAATCACTAGCAAATCAAAATGGAAATGAAAACATAAAAAATCGCAAACCCTTGTCTTCCATCTCTGCAGCCGCGCCTCTCTCTGTTCTTCTCTTTGCGGCTCTGCAGTCGGCCTACCTCTCTCAGTATGTGTTATGCTGGTATATATAGGTGTTGTAGGAAAATCTCAAATAAGACCTAGCAGACATCTCGTATCCTCTAAGGCCCAACCCAGTTCTCTTGTCGTACTCAACCACAACAACGGGTTCCATTCAGACATTTGCCAAAGTCTGGTCACTGCCTAACTCCATCTTCTTCCCAGACTAACCACAAGCTGCCAAGTCCGGCCATTGCCTTCGATCGATCCATGCCAAACAAACCCCCTGCAACAATCTCTCTCAACTTCCTCTGTTCACGATACCAAAACCACAATCTCTTCTGTCCGTTGCACCTTCCTACACTCGATCACACATTTAAGCTCTATATACAACCACCAATTTATTCGCAGAACCATCACCATGAACTCTTGTATCTCCTTCGACTGATCATTGGCCAAAAGAATCAAAAACATCATCCTTATCCGAGTAACCATTGCCACTTCTTTCCTCGGTCCAACTACAGCTCCATTCTGTCCGTATAGCTTCAGCTCCCTAATTCGATCACATCATGAAATCCCCAAGCTCCAGATTCACTCCACTCAAAACAAACACCTCAACCAGTTAACCACATCTCTGCCACCATCTTTTTTTTTTCGATAATCATCTCTGCCACCATCAGCCAATACAAAGATTGGGTGAGAACCTATCACTTCAATTGACTGCAGACTACTCATATAACCACCAGCTTAGTTTATCATTGTTCTTCTCATCTCTTCACCCTGAGTTGACTGAACCATAACTCCATTTGAGATATGCAGACGAAATCACCACCAGCTGAGCCAATATTCACGCCTGCAGGTCTCCTCATTAGGGCTGCACATGGTTCGGTTCGGTACGGTTGTTGACAGAAAAACAACCGAAACCGAAGTACTCGGTTTTCCAATATTGGAAACCGATGAAACCATTTAAGCTGTTCGGTTTCATTCGGTTTTAAACCTCCCGGTTTCGGTACAAAACTGGTCGGTTTTTGGTTAACCGGCAAAAGTCACAGAATTTTCTTTCTTATTTTACTAAAGATGAGTTACAAATACACATGTCAATTTTTAAAATATCAAATACAACAGAACTGCTTGATCAAATAATATTCAGGACAACAACTTTCACCCATCCATTCTTTAAGTTCGCAAAAAGCATGACATTCAAAACAAAACAGCAGGAGAAGGTTTCCAACAATCAGGGTTTGCTGAGGTGGTGTTAGCAACTGTTGCAGATTTCCATACAAAGCTAGCCACATTCTTGTGGTGGTTTACAATAACCAGACTGCAAATTAAAAAGGAATCCATGAAAAAAAATCGTATTAAAAGTAAGAATTTAGGTAACAATATGTGTACCAAATACACGAATTTTAATACACAAGTACTAAACTCAAAGATGTTTTCATCTACATGCTACCTAAGGTCACAATCCTAAATCTATTTCAAGTTGTATCATGAAGAGGTAGTTTACCCGATGTAACATAGCACATAAATCTCACCTTGATGGTATCAACGTGACTCCATCCAACCTCGGATGATAGTCTTCCCAACAAGAAGTACTTGTGTCCAGATTGAAGTCTCAAAACCCTTGATTAGAAACTAAAAAAAAATCATATTAACACCCAAAACACATCAAACAATTCACCACTTAAACTTTTAAATAAATTTCATTTCTAACATTAACTTCCTCCAACAAATCGAATCAAACAACTTTACAAAAAATCCAGTAAAAATTAAACAAATTAACTTAACAATCAGACAAAAGAAACAAAACCCATACTGTAAAATACAGTTTTACACCCAAGCATGTTCATCTTTCTTGTTATTTCACACTTATGAGTGATTTCAACAATTAACATCTGACTTGAACAACACATCTGGTTCCGCTGCTACAATTATTGATTCTTTCTAACCAAAAGCTAAAGAACAAATCAAAAATAGTTAAACTTTAATCCACTTCAGAAACTCATTCAGAAACCCATAAAAAGATGCAGACTTGCTATAATTACAGTATTCAAAAAATCAATTAGAAAACAATGAAACCTTACAATGAATCTTGCATGGTCGTTCGGTGCTTAATTAGTTGATTCAAAGAAGAAGAAAAAGAGTTGAGATGAATTTAGTGATGGAGCGGTGGTGAATCTGTGTGTAGAAGAGAGAGCAGTAGCAGCCGAGGAAGAAGAAGGGGAGTGAGAGTGGTTTTGTTCTCTCGAATAAAAAAGAAGATAAAGGAAGCTAAACATAAAATTGAGGGCTGTGATGAACTGTATATATATCGATGGCTAAGATTTATATATACACGGTTTAATCGGTTGTGTCGGTACGGTTTTGATTAACATCCGAAACTGAAACCGAGACAGTCGGTTTTATGAAACTAACAACCGTTATTAAACCAAGGGGATTCGGTTTCACTTCGGTTCGGTTAATAAGTGCACGGTTTCGGTTCGGTTCGCGGTTTAGGTTCGGTTTTGTGCAGCCCTACTCCTCATACAGCCACCCCAAAAACTTTTATGGTCAACCAAACTTTTCATGTAAGAGAAGAGGTCACAGCAACCCCAAAAACTTACAAACTATTTAAATCGAAAATATGATACATTTAGAAATTCAATATTGGAAAGAAAATAAGGACGACCCACATATTCTATGCCAACTTCATTAGCTTGATTGCAACCCCTCTTCGCCATGTTGTCTGCAGCAAAATTGGTCTCTCTAAAAGTGTGGCCAAAATTAATAACATCATAATTGTTTTGAATTTCTCTCCAGCGTGCTATAGCAAACCACAGTAATACATTATTTGTGAAAGCAATCCGTGCAGCCTCCGAATTTGTTCTAATCATTACTCTTTGCATCCTCCATTTGGTCGCCCATTCTAGGCCAATGATGATCCCATATATCTCAGCTAAGTAGTTTGTTGTTATGCTAAGCCCAATCGAAATCGCACCTAGCACAGCACATCTTGCGTCTCTTGCAACCACACCAGCTCCCGCACTGCCTGGATTTCCTTTAGCTGCGCTGTCACAACAAAGAAGAAGCTCACCAGCAACCGGAGGTTCCCAAAAACATTCAATAGCATCATGAAGCTTGACCCTTCTACGACGAACTCTAAAATAATCTAGAATTCTCACATCTTCACAACAGTTCTTCATGTTTCCCTTCAATCACATCGAATACTCCTGAATTTGATTCATCACACGCTTGAAAAACAACGGCCAATTTGGATTTCTATTTTCAAAAACCTTCTTGTTCCTAGTATACCACAGTTCAGCTTTAATCACCAAAATGGATAGCAACCACAAGTCTTGAACCATTCTACTTATGTTCTTTGCTTCCTTGTAAGCCGTAACCAGATGAGGATGCGGCATTAACCCAAAAACTTCAGCTAACCACGTCCAGGCTTTCACAACAAAATTACAGCTCCAAAGTATGTGTTCTAGCGACTCCTCAGTAGCACAACACATCACACATTTAGTAGGCATTTTGATTTTAAAACGAGAGCGTACCTGATCTTGCGTAGCACAAGCTCCCCTTAAAATCTTCCAATTCTGAACAGCTAATGTAGGATGGATACATTTCCTCCAAAGAAGGTTCGCACTTTCAAAATCTCCAAGTCTTTGTCTAATAATACTCCTAGCAGATTTCACCGAAAAATTTCCCTTGTACTCCGGCTTCCAAATTCTGACATCTCTCCTTTCCACCGGCCTTGGTAAATTATTAAGATCAATGCCTGCAGCTTCAAGCCTTTGTTTATGTATGCCAGCAATCGTCCAATTCCCATCAACTAGAAGATCACTAACTCTCACGTTTCTGTCTAGGTCTTGCATTTGAAGTATATTTGCAATACTCCCATCAGCACACCAAGCGTCAAAATACAAGGAAGTGTTGCGACCATCACCAATTAAGACTTTGGTATTCTCCTCCACCTGATCATAAACCCAACGAATTCCCGGTAAAATTGTGGACTTAATACCAGTTCGTTTTAAAGCTTCATTTCTGCCAAAAAAATTTGCTATAAGATATTTAGCCCATTTCATCTTAGAAGTACGAATTTGCCACCAAAGCTTCATTAATAAAGCTTTATTCATAACTGACATACAAGTAAGACCAAGACCACCTTCTTTATAAGAAGTGCAAACCTTATCATAACCAACCACAAAAGATCTTCTTGTATTAGCATCACTCGTCCAAATGAAATTTCTAATGGCTCTTTCACATTGTAAAACAAATTTTCGAGGCCACTTATAAACTACCATATTATGGACAGAGTAGCTAGCAATGACAGATTTTACAAGCACAATTCTATCTTGAAAAGAGAGAAAACGACCTTTCCAACCAGCCAACTGATTCTTTATCCTGTCAATGATATTACTAATATGTCTATATCGAACCGTACCTGGCATGACTCGAACACCAAGATAGCGATCCGGGAAAGTAGCAATATACATACCCAAAAAATTAGTAAGGTACCTACATCTGCTTAGTAAACCACCACCATAATAATTTTGCTTTTCTGACGACAAACAGTTTGCCCCGAGGCTCTTTGATACACGCCCAACAAATCAACAAGATTATGAACGCTATCCAAAGTACCTTTACAAAAAATCATAATATCATCAGCAAAGAATAAAGGAGTAGGAGAAATGCCCTTACGAGTCACCATATGAGCCATCTTGCCTGTATTGAAAAAGTTTAGAATATTCCTGCTCAAAACATCCTCTATCAAAACAAAAATAAGAGGAGACAGAGGATCCCCCTAACGCAACCCCCTATTAATACTGAAAAAACCTTCCGAACTACCATTTAAAAGAACAGAAATACGGGCTGATTGAAGAATATTCAGAATCCAAGAACACCAGCTTTCTGAAAAACCGTAATGTGCAAAGACTTCAAGAATAAAAGACCAACTTACTGTGTCAAAATCTTGAGAGATATCAAGCTTCAAACCTAAGTTATCGTCTTTCCTCTTAATGTGCAACTCGTTAATCATCTCTGAAGCCAAAGTAATATTCTCATGGATGTTTCTCCCTTTCATAAAGGCAACCTGTTCCTCTGAGACTAATTTATCCAAGACTTTTCCCAAACGACTATCAAGAATTTTGGTAAAGATTTTACAGAAAAAATTACTCAAACCAATTGGTCTAAAATTGCGAAGAGAGTTAGCCCCACGAACCTTAGCCAAAAGAATCAAAAGACTAGAATTAGTCCCATTTGAATGTGTTTCACAGTCTAATGGTAAATAATAGCTTGAATAAGATCTTCTTGAATAACATCCCAGCAATGGCGATAGAAACACCCAGAAAAACCATCCGGACCTGGCGCACTATCAGCACCCAAGTCCCAAACATCCTTTTTAATTTCCCTAGGAGACGGAATGGCATCCATCTCAAGGCTTTCTTCCGGAGTTATGCTTTCATGATCATAATCAAACAAGACGTCCTCAATAGTGTCCTCAGGCCCATTGAATTTATCTTCATAGTAACTAACTACATGATCACCTAAAAGGATATTATCAGTAATGACAGTACCTGCATTATCAACCAATTCAGAAATAACGTTGTTACTTCTTTGAGTGCGAATGCAATTATGAAAATAAGCCGTGTTACTGGCCCCGTCCACCAACCAATTATTCCTAGCTTTCTTCTTAAGCATAGTAATGTGCTGTAAATTCGTATCATGAAGAGTAGACATAGCATCTTTCATAGCATTCAAATTTGGGATATTTGAGGGATCTTCATCAGAAATCCTAGTTGCCATCTCAAACCTGAGTTTGTCTTGCTTAATTCGAGAATGAATGTTGCCAAAAACCCGAAAATTCTAAGCCTTCATCTCCACTTTTAGTCTCTTTAACTTGAAAGGGAAAATAAAGCCTGGATTACCAAAAACAGGAAGATTCCAATTTTTAGTTACCATGCGCATAAAATCCGAATGAAGGAACCACATTTTTTGAATACGAAACGGAGCATGTTGTGGCCTAGCCACCACAAAAGGATAGCCAATCAAGGTAGAATGGTCATAAACTTCTCTAGAAAGAGCTTACACCGCCGATTCTCAAATTTAGCTAACCAAGCTGGATTGATAATGGCATGTTCAAGCTTGCTAATAATTCTATGATGACCAGACTGTCCATTTGTCCAAGTGATTTGCAACCCAATGAATCAGCCTCAAATAGATTATTGTTTTCCATCCAATCACTAAATTCATTAATGACTGAAGTTCTAGTTTCTAAGCCACCTTTTTTCTCCTCATTACGCAGAATACAGTTGAAGTCACCAATTACTAACCGCGGGATGTCATCATCAATATTCTCAAGCTGTTGCCAAAGTCTTCTTCTTGTTACTTGGAGGTAACTCGCATGAACAAAAGAAATATGAACTCCGTCCACAACCACCGTTATTGCTTGTCTACTCATATTAACAACCAAAGGATCATCAAACACGTCCAACCAGAAAATCCAAATATTTCCAATAGAGATATTAGAAGTATTATGAATAACCTGCCTTTTAAAACCATTCAAATTTAGACGAGATATGAAATTATTTGTACAACGAATTTTAGGCTCAACAATACAAAGAACTTCAGGTTTAAACTCTTGAACTAACTCTCTAAGTTTAGGTTGCGCTTGAGGTTTCGCAACACCATTGATATTCCAAAAGAATACCCGCATTAAAAACGCCGAGAAGTATTTTTTAATAACCTGGATGAGTTTACCTCACCCTTTGAAGTGCTGCTTGACTCAGGAGAATCAATACTCTTAGTACGAATTCTAGGAGAGATCCCATTCCTAGCACGGTATCCCAGGTGTTGATGGTGGATTTTCGTTCAAGGTTAAATTTGTAAAAAACCTGAAAAATCATGCGCTAACATCTTGTAAAAGATAAAGCTAGTTTATAAGTGACGGATACTCCTCACTTAATTCACCAAGAATGGAGCATGTAGCAACAATCCCTTCTGTGAATTTCATATCAGCCTTGTATTTCTGTACCCATTATCAAGTGTGGCATGACGACCGAGTGTTACCCTTACTGAGTAACACGAACCTCCAAGCACTATAATGAATCCATGTACGAAATACCCGTGACAGGTGATTCTCGGTGTGTTATACTAGCCCGAGCCCTCTCGGTGTGTTATACTAGCCCGATTGAGCCCTCTCGGTGTGTTATACTAGCCCGATTGAGCATCCGGACTTGACTGTATCAGTCTCCGGATATGATCTGATCGCAGTCATCCAACTCCACAAGCATGATTGGATGACCACAGATCAATTCCATCACCCCCAAGCAGGTATGGAATACACACGGTCTTAGCTTGCCGAATATGATCTAATCGCAGTCATCCAACTCCACAAGCATGATTGGATGACCACGATCAATTCCAACACCCCAAGCAGGTATGGAATGCACACGGCCGACCCGCATGGTCGACCATTGGCCTTCGCTTGCCAAGAAACCGTCCATACCAAGCATTATGGGCGGAAAACCCTAAATTAGGGTTTGCGGCATATTACATGTGTCGCAAAACGGTCTCAACCGTCCATCTTCGCAGGTATAGATGGAGGGTGTAGATGTAGACTCAAAGGGCCCGGAGCATGTCGACACAATCACCATGTGACCGCCTACACACTTGGCCAATCGGTCAAAGCCAACCGTGGTTGGTTACAACAAAACCGTCCGCCCAAAGGAGCATGGTCGCGCGGCTTTGAAAGCCAAAAATAGGGTTTGAGCCATCACGCGCGTCCATCTTCTCGGCACGAATGGAGGGTCACGAGATCAAATCGAGCAGTCCGGTCATACCAAAGATGACCACCGTGGGCCCATCTACCTCCTCTTGCGGTCGGCCAAGGCACATCATTCCCGGCCAACCCAAAACGCACGCCCAAACTCGTGCGGTTACACTCCCAAATCCTAAATCGATCTCGACCGCTCAACTTCACCTAGGATGATTTGAACGGCTTAGATCACGTTTTCATGGGATAATCGTGTATAGGTGTGAACACCAACCTACCACATACACGGTGGTATGATCGACCAAGACCGACCAAGATGGGTCGTCTTGGGCGCGCGCCCAAACTTGGGATGACACGCGGTTATCAATTCCTTTGCGGTAAGAGATTTCTGCCGCAAACCGATCTCAACCACTCCTCTTTGACGGTCAAATTGAGTGGCCTAGATTGCATCTCCATGAGACGGTGAGACATGGACGTGTACACCATCATGCCGTCAACACGCATGTATGGTCGGTCCTCCACAAAATCCTTCCCGTGCTTGGTTTCGACCAAGTCAAGAGTGATGCTTGCGCACCTCTTTAAAAAACCTATTTCATCAATCTGGATTCGCAGATGAGTGTCTCAAACATCATCTCATCCGTCCGACTTCACCAGCTTGGTTATACAACCCTGGTCAGGAGTTATTTGGTTAGTGAGGAGTCATTACCCATCACTTTACCACACCGTAATGCAGTACCTGCATAAAATACACACGATACTCCACAAGTATCGACTTTCTGAATAACGCAGTTATTCAATTCAGCATTACATGCTATCTTCCGTGGATCCACGATCCACATTCCAGACATCAATCATGTCACAAACTGGGGGATACTTATGGGGTATTGGTCCAGCGGTTTACGGTGCGGCGTGCAACGCGCCATTACAAAAACGTGTTAGGAAGTCATGGACGGTTAGAGATGAACTGGAGAAGTGGGCAAGACCGGTCGTATGCTACCGACACACAACTCCACCACTCCATCATTCCATTACCTCCACTTCCCACGAGAAACGTGAATGAGGCTCAATGACTTGTATAAATAGGTTCTCCGCCCTATTTCGAGGACAAGACAACAGAACAACACAAGTTCAGTCGACAGAAACCAAGTGTTAATACGAAAACCGTATTCAAACACCCAGAGCCTGCTTGCATCAACCGTAAGCTTGCTCATCTTTCTGTTACAAGTCATAAGCAAGCCAACATCTTCACAATCTCAACACCTTCTTCGCTTCCCTCCCTAAGATCAACCCCATCTCCTTCACTTTGTGACCGAAACAAGTCCTGAACGGCCATTTCTTGGTTTAGGTGGGACTTGCACTGATTGATCTCTCGAATCTACAAGCACTCACCGCGCAGTGCATTTGTTGAAGGTTTATATTCATTCCTCATTCACACCCTCAAATTACCAAATTCTGCAGGAGTAATTTTCACCCATCAACACCAGGTTGCTGGATTCAGGTTCCGTGTCTGACAAGGACTTTCTTGCCGGTGGCTTGGAATTCTGAGTTGAGTTGGATAGCTGTGGCGAGATAGACTGTTGAGGCGCAACAAAGACTCTTCGCGCCTGACGTTTCTTTTTCTTAGAAGCTGGAGCCGCAAGTTTCTCTACATCATAGGAACCCCAATCTTTAATTTTTTCAGCTGAATTTTCCAAGTCTGTAGAAGCATCAGATTCATCAGCCTCAGAATCAATGGCGCCATCTATAGTATCATCATTACCCAAAGCAGAATTCAAAGCATTAAATTTGTTTGAGTTCATAGCCTGCTCAGCAAGCAGGCCATTACGATTGAGGTTGATGGGGTTCAAGTTTCTTTTGTTCATGCTAGGTATATTCAAACTGTCAGGAGGAGACTTTGGCAGCAACTTAATATTCAAGATAATTCTATCCCTTGGCTTGTCATTGGTGATTTTAATTGCATCCTTCGTCTTGATGAAAAAAAGGGAGGTCCGGAGCCAAGAAATTCTGCTATAAACGAGTTCTCAAATTGGTTGGACAACAACAATCTTTTTGAAGCTGATGCCTTAGGTACTAAGTTCACTTGGACTAATAGACAATCGGGTACGGACAGAATTATAAGTAAGATTGATCGTGTGGTAATTAATGTGGCATGGTTAGCTAAGTTTGAGAATTGGCGGTGTAAAGCTCTTCCTAGGGAAGTTTCCGACCATTCTACTCTTTTGGGTTATCCTTTTGCTGTTCCTAGACCCAAAAGAGCTCACTTTCGTGTGCAAAAAATGTGGTTCTTACATGCTGATTTCCTTAGAATGGTTAGTGAGAGTTGGAATATGCCAGTTACATGGTCTCTTGATTTTATTTTTACATATAAATTAAAGAGAATCAAAGGGGTGATCAACGAGTGGAATCTTCAGGTTTTTGGTAATGTTCATTCTCGTTTAAAACAAGATCAGTTAAGGTTTGAGGCTACTTCTCTTTGTTCGGATGAGGATCCTAATGATATTACGAAGTTAAATCTCATGAAAGATGCTATGGAAAAGCTAAGTGAAACTCGGCTGCAACTAAATACGATGCTTAAACAAAAATCCAGAAATCAATGGCTTGTGGAGGGTTCAAGCAACACTAATTTCTTTCATAATAGCATTCGTATTCGTAGAAGTTCTAACACCATTTCTGAACTTGTTGACAGTGCTGGCAATACCATTTCTGATTATGATCTTCTCAGAGATCATGTTGTGCAATATTATGAAGACAAGTTCAATGGTCCGGAGTTGGAAGGTGATCCTAGCTTATTCGATTATGATCACATTAGCATCTCGGAGGATGAGAGTTTATCCATGGATTTAATTCCGTCTCCCGAGGAAATTAAACATGCGGTTTTTGATTTAGGAGCTGACGGTGCTCACGGTCCTGGATGGTTTTTCGGATGCTTCTACTGATTAATGTTTGGGATATAATTCAGGAAGACTTGATTAAGGCTATTATTTTTTGTTGGGATAATGGTCATATTCCAAATGGCGTAAACTCTAGCCTAATCATTCTGCTTCCAAAGGTAAGAGGTGCAAACACTCTTCGTAATTTTCATCCTATTGGTCTTAGTAATTGTTTCTTCAAAATTTTTACTAAGATCTTGGCTACTAGACTTGGCAATGTTTTGGATAATCTTGTTTATAAGGAACATGTAGCTTTTATGAAAGGGCGTAACATCCATGAAAACATTAGTCTTGCTTCGGAAATGGTTAATGAACTTCATATCAAACGCAAAGATGGTAATATTGGCCTCAAGCTTGACATCACCCAAGCTTTTGACACGGTTAGTTGGTCATTTGTGTTAGAAGTTTTTAGAAGATATGGTTTCTCGGAGCAGTGGTGCACTTGGATTCTTCATATTTTGGATTCAGCAAGAATCTCTATTCTCTTGAATGGTAGTCCGGAGGGTTATTTCAAGATTAATATAGGTTTACGTCAAGGTGATCCTCTTTCACCCTTGATTTTTGTTTTGATTGAAGATGTCCTCAGTAGAAATATTTCGAAGCTTTTTGCTCAGAAGAAGATGTTGCACATGGTAACTAGAGGTGGTATCTCTCCTACCCATCTCTTTTCACGATGATATTATGATTTTTTGCAAAGGAAATCTTTGAGCATTGATAATCCGGGTGGATTTGTTGGGCAAATATCGGCGCGCTTCGGTCAAACAATTTGTCGCCAGAAAAGTAAGATTTATTATGGTGGTGGTTCCTTGAGTAGAAGAATTTTTTTGGTTGAGTATTTGGGGATGAGTGTTGCTACTTTTCCGGATCGTTATTTGGGAGTCAAAGTCATGCCTGGTATTGTTAGATATCATCATATTTCTGATGTGGTTGAGAAGATTAAGACTCAACTTGCTGGTTGGAAGGGTTTTCTCTTATCTTTTCATGACCGAATTGTGCTTGTGAAAACTGTTATCTCCAGTTATTCTATTCACAACATGGCGATTTATAAATGGCCAAATAAATTCATTTTGTAATGCGAGCGTGCAATTAGGAATTTTATTTGGTCGGGAGATGCTAATATTAGTCGTGCGGTGGTGGTGGCGTATGATAAAATCTGTTGCCCTTTTGAGGAGGGGGGTCTTGGTTTTTCGCGTATGACTACTATGAATAACGCTATGCTCATGAAATTGTGGTGGAATATTCGCACTTCTAATAAGAAGTGGGCAGCTTATTTAAAAGCAAAGTTCTTTGGTAGAAATGGTTGCATTAAGACTTATGGAGTTAAGTCTACCATTCTTCCAGGAGTTCGAAAGGTGTATAACATTGTGGAAGCTAATACCAAGGTGTTGCTCGGTGATGGCAGATCCACATCTCTCTACTATGATGTTTGGGTTGGTAAGAGGAGTTTTGCTGATCTCCTAAATGATTACTCCTTTGACAGATTGGTGCGGGTAAGTGACTACTGGATTGATGACAATTGGGTTCTTCCTGACGCTCTCTTGGTTAGTTTAACAGCTGCTGGTGTTGAGGTAAATCAATTCCCAACTCCAACTGATGCAATTGATACTCGTATTTGGATGCCAACCTATTCTGGTGATTTTAGCGTCAGTTCTGCCAAAGACCTGATTCGGAATAAGCATGGCAATTTTGATGCTGCACCTCTATTATGGAGAAAAGAAGTACACCCCTCTTTAGCTTCTCAAAACTGGAAGTTCATTCGGAAAGCTTGTGCAACCTTTGATCTTATTTAAAGCAGGTTCAAAATTCAGTTGGCAAACAGATGCGTGTTGTGCGGCGTTGAGGATAAATCACTTAAACACATTCTGTTTCAGTGCACCTTTGCTGCTCGCGCTTGGCAGTGGGTTTCAGATATTTTTAGTCTTACAGCTAATTATAATCTTGTTGTTTCTTTCAAATCAGCTAGGAGTAGAAGCAAAATGGTCCATGAACTTTGGCTAGTTGTTAATCTGGTCATCAGGTCGGAACTTTGGGCGATGCGCAACAAATGTTTTTTTGAAAACCGGAAAGCTAATTGGAGCTGTTTATAAAACGTAAATCAAGCTGATCCAAGACTATTCAATTAGGCTAAAGAGTCCTATGCGCAACGTGTTGAAGACGCCGTCTGCTAGATTTTTCCGAGTAGCTCATAGGAGGGTCAAGCACCAGCATCCTATCGAAGTGTTTTGGGAACCTCCGGAAATCAATGAACTCCAGATTTGCTGTGATGGTGCGGCGAGAGGTAATCCTGGTGTTGCCGGAGCTGGAGTGGTGGCCAGAGATGCTGATTGTTCAGTCCTTGGAGCTATGAGTATAGGCCTTGGGGTTACTTCTAACTACTTGGCGGATCTGTATGGAATAATAGTTGGTTTGGAATGGGCTAGGCATTGGGATTTCAGGCGTATTTGTGTGCGATCAGACTCTTATGCTGTGGTTCAAGCTTTCAAGAATTCCAATATCCCTTGGTTCTCAAGGAGGAGATGGGTGGAACTCTCAGAGACATTATGAGTCTATAAGATTCATTCACACTTTTCGGGAGGCGAATTTTTCTGCAGACAAAATGGCTAAGCGTGGTTGTCTTTTAGCTAAGGAAGTGGGAATGCATTTTGAAGGAAAACCTTTATTTTTACCTACAGTTGAATATCCAAATGTTTCTTATTATCGTTTTAAATAGTCTACAAGTTTTTGGGGTTGCTGTGACCTCTTTTCTTGTAAACTATACTTTGTAAATTTGTTATCTATTAATACAATTTTTGACTTATCAAAAAAAAAAAAAATCATAGCCTGCTCAGTAGCCATAATGTCATCACACAAAGGGGTAGAAGATGAGTTAACATCATTCCTATCATGTGCAACCTGTCTAGTTCTTTCCAATTCAACATGAGCAGTTGACTTAGGTACTAAGGCGCTGGTTCTCTCTAACTCAGTCCTTTTCACTAATGATATATACTTAGTTGCAGCATGCTTAGCTTTAGCAACCTCAGCTTCTGCAGCACGTAAAATAGCTTCGGAACGAGCAACATCATCCTCAAGCTGAGCGATTTTCTCCACATCCCTAGCATTCTCCTTAATCGTTATCTCAACCTCAGCATCAACAGGTTTATCAGCTGTAATAGGTTTGTCAGCGCCAGCCGCAACAGTACCAGCCGCATGAGCTTTGTTCTTATTGTGCCTTCTTGACTTTGCTTCTGCCAATTTTGGCTTGAATCTCCCTTTCGATTTCCTCGCTCTTTGCCGTTGAGATTTATTATTGGGCTGCATTCTTTATCATCATGCCCAGTGGTAGGCATTCGAGAAGATGTATAATTTATGGCCTACGGTGATACGCAAGTGCACGGTGTCTCATTATGAAGCATGTGGCAAATACGAGTCGAACCACGAGAGACTTGTGGTGCTAATGTTGATCTAAGGCTTACTTGACTGAATTTCAGGTGGAGTAACAAGTGACAGAGCTAATGTTTTGTGTCGTAGAAACGACTGAAGTTGTTTTAGTGACTCTAAGCTAAGGTAAAAGAAATAAAATGTGACAATGAGAAATACCAGGGTGGTGAATCCACCACTAGACTCTTTGCTAAGACAATTCAATTCATGTTATGTTCTTATATCTTCCTAAGGATGATTCTAAAGAGTAATACATCACTAATCTCACTAGTTCCCCCCTAGTATAGAGTGTCTTATCACAGTACACTCTATCACAGGTTCCTTAGTTGTTTACTAAGCATCACTCATACATTGTTAAGCACATACACCTTCCTTGGCGTTCTAATGGGGAATTTGATCAACCTTTCACTCTAACTCTCTCCTAGTATTGGCTGTCTTCTTACAAGACATGACCAATCACAAGAGAGTTAGATTAATTAGCTAATTACTTTCCTATTTCTATTAAGCACAATAAGAACAAAGCAACATCAAACCGATTTTCTCAACATAAAATCCAGGGGTTTCAACAACACCCCAGCTGATGGAATTAAAACATATTAAGACTACAAATTAAACCCTAATTGACTGCACTGGCTAATCCAGGCGTAAACCCTAACAAACTCAGTTCACTTCTATTTATACAAACACAGACTCAACAACCGAACCCTAATTTACTTAAAAAAATAGGAATTAAATGCAAAGTAATTCAAACCCATACTGTTTTCTGCTCGAATCATCGACTTCTTGCTCCCCGTGGCCCGAGTCGCCATGCATGGGTTGTTGTGACCTAACCCTAGTTCTCATCTATCTCTAAATTAGCTTCTAGGTGTATGGAGAAGCTAAGGGAGAGATAGCTAAGCCTAGAGAAGAGGAGGAGAGTTGTTGGTAGCTATGGAGGTGACAGGAGATGGAGTTGTTGGTGTTCTTGGGTCGGGGAATGGGGGTGGAGTTGCAGAGAAGATGGGTTTTTGCGGAGGAAAGAGAAGGAAGAAGAGAAAATGGGTAAGGTCGAGTGGGTATAGGGTATAGAGAGTTTCGTTGTTGAGCGGGTGCGGCGAGAGTCGATGGGAATGGCCTAGCGGCGTCGGATGGAGTCGAAGAGATCCGAACGGTCGAGGTTGGTAGCCGGTTTTGGAGTGATCTCGTGTTGCACGGAGCATCAAGAAATGATGTATAGTGAGGGCGGCTGACCGTTGGATGTAGCCGGGCGAGATCTTGACGGCTCGGAGTGAGCGGGCTCGGATCGGGTCGGGTAGCCCATGTCTTCCTTGTTGGGTTGCAACTGATTCGCGCGCGGGCTTTGGCTATCTCTGCTCCATAGATGCTCGACTCCAATTCTTCGCTCTTTTGGCTCTCGATTCTCCAGGACTTTATTTAGTACCTAAAAATACAAAATTAATTAAAACAAATATTTATTCTTGAAAACAAGGAAAACACAGAATCTGGGATAATATCTGATTTCTAAGCGCAAAAGATGTGTAAAATGCCAATAAAAAGGTGTATAAATATGCACTATTTGGCACTCATCAAATACCCCAAACCTGAATTTTACTTGTCCTCAAGTGAAACAGAGAAAATAAGAAATCCTAACTATACCACCGTCGTAGGTCACTCGAATGCATTTAGCGTATGCACTAAGCCTTTAAACCCCTAGGTGTCCCTAGTGGACGAGTTGTAGTCTCGTGAGGGTTTACCAGAGGTGTACCCACAAAACCTTCTCCAACTTCGTAGTGTAAAAGAGTCCCAAGCATCCTAAGAAGCTATGAGGACATAGAGTTTCCGATACTAGCAATGAAGTTAGAACTATCGAAGAACGCATTCTCATCCTTAAGTCCGAGCGAGAAGTAACCATACCATATGAAAGAATTCGGATTCGATTGTGATCATAAGCCTCGACTTCGCCTCACCATTAGGATTTTATGATAATTGCACTCAAAAAGATCGCTTTTTAGTCTCTCATGTGCAAAAGCAGAATAAAGAGAAATCCCGCACACGTTGTAGGTAAGAAGGATAACCTTCCAAGTAAAATACGGAGACTCCACATAGGTGTGGACAAAAAGAATCTTTTTACGATGATCTCTAAGAAAGGAAATCAATCATTAGCAAAGGGGTGGGAGTACTCACTCTCTTCTCACCCGATCGCTGAACTAACATCACTCTCTCATAAGAAACCATAGAAACGTCTTCAATCTTCGGTCTTCGGTCTTCAACTATTGATGACGAACTTCTGAACTTTACAAAAACTTGATGATAATAATTTTTTTTTTTTTTTTTTTTTTTTTTTTTTTTTTAAATTTTTGGTGACTAGACAGAAAATAAAATACAATTTTTTTTTTTTTTTTTTTTTTTTTTTTTTTTTTTTACAAACACTAATAACGATAAAATTTAAATTTTCACAAACTTCATTAATTCTCATCTTATTTTCTTTTCTTTGTTGCACATAAACCTTGGACTATATCAATTTTTCTTTCAATATTCGATTCCGCCTCCGGTTCTTTGACGATGATGTGTTTCTATGGGTCTTAGCGATTGAGAGAGAGAATGATGCTAACTACAAATCGGTATTTAGAAGGAGTTTTCATCTTTAGACGTCACCCTCATGATTGACGGAATTAGCACTCAAGAGATCAAAAGTAGTCCGAAAGTGGTGCGAAGTTGGGTAGCTCACCATTCCTACCCGAATTGACGTACGGTGACACACACTCTAAAAGCTTTTCTAGAAAGTCACAAAGAGTGAAGGTCGGTACCTCGCTTGATGTAAAATGGGTAGTCTCCACTATGGGTGATCACAATTCTACTACCGAATATCTAAACAAAGACCTAATTAGCCCTCAGGTATGGTTAAATCCAACTTTAACGCTCTAATCAACTAAGGAACCCGATTGTGTTCTCCGGTACTTCCAATTTCTGTTATTTCGGTCAGATTCTCTATGTAAACATAGCTAAAAGCATGCTAGTGACTCTAAAATCTCTAAAAGTTGGAGGTTTTTACAAAAAGAGTTTTTTAATTATTTTTTTTTTTTTGAAAATAAAAGGTGAAATAAAAGACTAAAAACTCTAAATGCAAATCACACCCCCAAACCTAAATCAAACATTGTCCTCAATGTGTCTACATATAGAAAAAATTTAAACAGTCACATACCGAGAGAACTGTGCTGATAAGAGAAAAGGGAAGAGATTACCGGATGTCGGCAAGAGCAAGGTTGAGCTTCATTCGTCAAGGCAAAATCCAACATTCTCAGTGGAGATCATATCAGATTAGCACAATATATGCACAAGAAGACTCAACAGAATCAAGAAAAGAAAAATCTTAACAAGTCCTCTGGATATATACAATGAAAATTCACCATAAACTAACAGTCTAAAGAGTTGAGGATCAACCCAATAGAAAATATATACAAACATCAACAGTCTTACACAAATATAAAATGAGAGTGCAAGTAAGACTGTTGATGTTAAGGAGTTTCCCCAAACCTAAATTTGTGAACGGTGTGTTTGTGAGAACAAAATCTTGCAATTTTAAAGGTACATCATGCAAAAGGTCTAACTCAAAATGAGTTTGCTAATTACGAGCGTGACATACATATTCCAATTGGTGGCTCCTTAAGAGTGTTATACTTTGATGCAAAATAGTCCAAGAGGACTTGGGAAGCACAAAGCTCTAGGCCTAAGTTAGGCATTTTCGAGAAAAGTTGGTTTTGCAATTTTGTGACAAACTACACCTAGGTTGGGTGAAGGAGTATCAATTTGTGACTCAGGAGAGAGGTTAGGTACATCTAAGTTGTGTTCATGTATAAAATCATTTGCACCGTCACAGTCTTTCCTAAGGTCAGGAGTGGGTAAATCATGGTCATTTTCATAGGGCAATTCATCAGGTTCCACATCAAAGTCATCAGAGGAGGCAACATATTGTGACATGGGCAGGGAATCAGACACAGAAATAATATTATGATCCAAAAGAACATTAGTGTCAACAGAAGATTCATCCTTTCCTAAGTCACAAACAAGTTGTGAAGCATGCTCACATTCTTTCAAGAATTTCACAAAGCCAAGCTCGAGAATCCATATCACATATATGAATGTTAGAAGAAGTGTCATTCAAAGGGTTCACAGAAGAGACGCCTAACGTCTCTGAACTCAAAGATTCTATCATATTATCTGCATACACATGCTCTTCTAACATATCGTATTCATCATCATCATCATCATAACAAAAATGCATTTCCCTATTAGCATTTCTAGTGTACTCATTTACCTCTAGATTAGGTTCATATTCAGTGTTATTTGCATGAGTAGGCATAGAAACACTATTTTCAAAATTTGCTTTATTAGGGACAACTAGCATCTTATCATGAAATTCCTTCCATTCTTCATTTTGTGTCTGAATTAGGTTCATTTGAAGAATCATGTTGAGTTGTTCAATGGAAGGAGAGTTTTCACTAGTGGGCGTGCATGCTTCATATGAATGATCATTACATGGTTGCATATGTGGTTCACTAGAGAAGGGAAATTCAGATATATTGCTATATGGATGATCATGCATTGCATTCAATTCAAGTCTAGCATTTTGCTCCATGAGCGTTTCCATTATTGATTGCAAGCAAGGAGTCGGGGGAGTATAAAATTGTTCAACTCCCCACTGTGGTGACTGATACATGTGCTCATGATGGTTAGGGTATGAGTATTGAAGGTCAGGGCCCTGAGAAGGCTCATAATAGTCCCTAAAATCACTATGGTCTGTGGGGGGTTCATAATGTGGAGCATGCCCGTAAGCAAGCTCTCTAATGGATTGGTTTATATCCCCAATTGCGGACCAAGATCCTGACATGATTTATCACGCAAATTGAACTCAAAGTTTAGTTTGGTTTATGTGGGCTTTGGTTTATTGGGATTTGGTTTCAATGGGATTCATTTGGTTTTGTTGGGAGCTTTGGTTTATGTGGGAAGCCCAGGTTTGGTTTATTGGGATTATGTGTGGTTGCAGCCCAAAGTGTTTGCAAAACTTAATGGGTGTGGTAAACCTAGTGAAATTGGGTTCTAGCCCAAATGATGTGGGCTCAGTTTTTGTGCAGACAGCCCAACAGTGTGGGTGCTAGCCTAGATGGTCTGGCCCAGCTTGTAATGCTAGCCCAGTAGTGTGTACAGCCCAACAGTGTGTACAGCCCAACAGATGTGGGTTATGTGGGCTCAGTTGTTTTGCAGCTTAGGGTGAGCCCAATGGGTGGGCTTCAGTTTTGTTTGCAAATAGCCCAGATTCAGTTAACCCAGCAGTGTGGGCTGAAAGTTTTGGTTTATGTGGGCTCAGCTGAAGTGGTCAGTCAGCCCAGCAGTGAAGGCTAAGTGAGGTGGCCTGAAGGTTGGTTATGTGGGCTTTGTTTGGGTACAGAGCCCGGGTTTAGTGAATGCACGAGCCACACAAAATGCTCGAGGCCACGCAAGGCAAAGCAACACGAGAAGACAAATGCAGCGATGCACAAGAATATGCTCAGTGCACGATTGGCTAGGTCCCGATGGTTGACCAAGTCAGCAACAACCAATGCTAGCACTGGCCAGCAAGTTCAGTGGGGTCAATGGAGCTCAAACTCAGAGAGCAAGCACAAGGTTATGTGCTAAGATTAATCAGGCCAAGTTGCAACAAAGCCCCACAGACTTCGGGGTGGGGGTTGCACAGTTAATGCTCGGGTCAACTTCAGCGAGGTTGAGTGTGCAATTGATTATCTTGTGGTTGTGTAGGCTAGTCACAGGATACAATAAAACGATAAAGATTATGAACAATAAAGATTATGCCCAAACCAACAGCCTGAGTTGATTGCAAAGCTCAGTGGTTTGCACAGATGCACAGCTGAGCTGCTAAGTTATCATGCATTCAGAGTGTACTCAGGTGGGATAAAAAGTAACTCAGGGTTGATGGCACTATGGTCACAGAAGCATACAAGCATACATTCCAGGTTTCAAACTTGCTCAAGTGTCACAGATAGTGGAGTTGTTTCACAGGATATGCTCATAATGCACAGATGGATTACTAATATAGATGCTCAAACAACTCAAAGACTCGGCTAACTTTGTGTCCAATTCAAATACCAATAGTTCAAATACCAACTTTGGTTTAGCCCAAATAGCAATTGTGTTTGCTCCTTCCTTCCTTTTCTTTGGGTTACCGCTCAGCTTTGCCACTTGCACCTGCTAACTCAACAAGCAAACTTTAGTACCCAGACTTGCTCAACAGAATCATTACAAGTCAGCTAACCTAGAATGAAGGGTTTAACAATGATCACTCGAAAGTCACAATGAAGCTGGGTTGTTGACAGCTCAAGCCGAGTTAAGTGCTAGTGCTAGTCTTGTTCTTTGGGTGACTGGGGTCAAAAATGACAATTGATACTAAGCTGCTGACCACGGATGCTTCTGACTCGAGATCAAAAAGCCAAATGCAAATATATTACAGGATGGTTATACTAAAGATAAAAATGCAGATGTGCAATTATGATGGACTAACTAAGATGCAATGAAGATGCAAACAATAAGAAAAATTACAAACTAAAACAATAATGTAAAGCAAATATGTACAAGGGTCGGTTAGAGCTCGATGAAGCACACAATGATCACAGGGCACGCGCCAAGTCCCCGGCAGCGGCGCCAAAAACTTGGTAGGCCTGAGTTGATGTATAATTTATGGCCTACGGTGATACCGCAAGTGCACGGTGTCTGTTATGAAGCACAGGGCAAATACGAGTCGAACCACAGAGACTTGTGGTGCTAATGTTGATCTAAGGCTTACTTGACTGAATTTCAGGTGGAGTAACAAGTGATGAGCTAATGTTTTGTGTCGTAGAAACGATTGAAGTTGTTTTAGTGACTCTAAGCTAAGGTAAAAGAAATAAAATGTGACAATGAGAAATACCAGGGTGGTGAATCCACCACTAGACTCTTTGCTAAGACAATTCAATTCATGTTATGTTCTTATATCTTCCTAAGGATGATTCTAAAGAGTAATACATCACTAATCTCACTAGTTCCCCCTAGTATAGAGTGTCTTATCACAAAGTACACTCTATCACGGGTTCCTTAGTTGTTTACTAAGCATCACTCATACATTGTTAAGCACATACACCTTCCTTGGCGTTCTAATGGGGAATTTGATCAACCTTTCACTCTAACTCTCTCCTAGTATTGGTTGTCTTCTTACAAGAGATGACCAATCACAAGAGAGTTAGATTAATTAGCTAATTACTTTCCTATTTCTATTAAGCACAATAAGAACAGCAACATCAAACTGATTTTCTCAACATAAAATCCGGGGTTTCAACAACACCCAAAGTGATGGAATTAAAACATATTAAGACTACAAATTAAACCCTAATTGATCTGACTTGGCTAATCCAGGCGTAAACCCTAACAAACTCAGTTCACTTCTATTTATACAAACACAGACTCAACAACCGAACCCTAATTTACTTAAAAAAATAGGAATTAAATGCAAAGTAATTCAAACCCATACTCTGTTCGGCTCTGAATCACTGACTTCTCTGCTCCTGCGGCTCTGAGTCGCCATGCATGGGTTGTTGTGACCTAACCCTAGTTCTCATCTATCTCTAAATTAGCTTCTAGGTGTATGGAGAAGCTAAGGGAGAGATAGCTAAGCCTAGAGAAGAGGAGGAGAGTTGTTGGTAGCTATGGAGGTGACCGGGGAGATGGAGTTGTTGGTGTTCTTTGGTCGGGGAATGGGGGTGGAGTTGCAGAGAAGAGGGTTTTTGCAGAGGAAAGAGAAGGAAGAAGAGAAAATGGGTAAGGTCGAGTGGGTATAGGGTATAGAGAGTTTCGTTGTTGAGCGGGTGCAGCGAGAGTCGATGGGAATGGCCTAGCGAGCGTCGGATGGAGCTGAAGAGATCTGAACGGTCGAGGTTGGTAGCCGGTTTTTGGAGTGATCTCGTGTTGCACGGAGCATCAAGAAATGATGTATAGTGAGGGCAGCGACCGTTGGATGTAGCCAGGCGAGATCTTGACGGCTCAGAGTGAGCGGGCTCGGATCCGGGTCGTGGGTAGCTCTAGCCCATGTCTTCCTTGTTGGGTTGCAACTGATTCGCGCGCGGGCTTTGGCTATCTGCTCCATAGATGCTCGACTCCAATTCTTCGCTCTTTTGGCTCCTCAGATTCTCCGGACTTTATTTAGTACCTAAAAATACAAAATTAATTAAAACAAATATTTATTCTTGAAAACAAGGAAAACACAGAATCTGGGATAATATCTGATTTCTAAGCGCAAAAGATGAGTAAAATGCCAATAAAAAGGTGTATAAATATGCACTATTTGGCACTCATCACCCAGTGATGATGCAATGCAAGCAGAACTTAAGGGCTTTAGGAATGTCAATATATTGCCAGAAGCTTCGACCTCCAGCTGTAATCTTGATCCTATCAGGAATATGTTTCGCAAAGTCTATATCCACCAGAACTGAAGCAAAGTATCCAAATTCCAGATTAAGAGTTCTCTGATCAACTACAATAGGGTTACCGAGAACCTTACCTAACGCCAAGAGAGTTTTCTCAGTCCATAGCTCTACGTGCAAACCTGCAAAATGAACCCATACTGTTGCATGGGAAGTTTTCTGTCTCTCCGAATCGAAGCCAGGGTACCAATCAATTAGACGAAGCTCGATCTTATTTACATACCACTTAGTATTACGTATCATCTCTTTGGTTTTCTCATCTTGTAGCATGATAACAAAAAAACCTTTACTCATTGGCATAAACCTAACGTAGTTAGGGTTTAGTTTCCATTGAGTCTCCAGGTTTTTCTTCACCTCACCAAACTTCAAACCAGTAAATTTAAGACGTGCGATGAAGCTGTGTTGAAAGGGTTTGCAACCCTCTTGGTAATAATCAGCAGGAATAATCAGATAAGGTTCACCATCAATGAGAGATGGGTTTGGTAAACTGTTGAGATCTACAGCCGTGGGCTGTAGAGTTTGCTTAGGTTTTAGTTTCTCAGCGAAAGTTGGCTTGCCATTGCTAACATTAACTAAAATAAATTCGGTAACTTCAACCATCATGCAAGATCAGATATTGAAGATGATAATTTTTTTGAAAAAACGCAAAACCCTAGAGAGAGCGCTAGACTTTATCTTTCCTCATTTTTTTCCTTGTCGAGTTACCATATGAGTCATTTTCCCCTCACGAAAAAGCTTAGTAATATTACGACTAAGTACATCTTCTATCAAAAAAAAAAATCAAAGGAGAAAGAGGATCTCCTTGCCGTAAACCCCTAGTTATCTTGAAAAAACCTTCCGGGATGCCATTCATAAGAATAGAAATCCTTGTTGATTGTAAAATATTTAGAATCCATATGCACCTATCTTCCGAGAAGCCATACTGCCGAAAAACCTCCAAAACAAAAGATCAACTAACGATATCAAAAACTTGAGTAATATGAAGTTTCAGACCAATGTTGCTATCCTTTCTTTTGATTTGAATCTCATCAACCATCTCCGACGCCACACTTACATTTTCATGAATATTACGACCTTTCATAAAAGCGACATGTTCTTCATAAACCAAATTATCCGAAATACTACCAAGTCTAGTAGCTAGAATCCTAGTAAAGATTTTAAAGAAAAAATTACTAAGACCAATTGGACGAAAATTGCGAAGAGTATTAGCTCCCCTTACCTTGGCTAGAAGAGTAACGAGACTTGAATTGACTCCATTAGGAATATGCTTCAAATGCCAACAGAAAATAATGGCACTTATCAAATCATTACTAATAATATCCCAACAATGTCTGTAAAAACATCCCGAAAAACCATCTGGGCCTGAGGGACTATCAGCATTCAAGTCAAAGACAACATTTTTTTATCTCTTCCGGAGTTGGAATTGCATCCATTAGAGAGATTTCATCAGGTGAGATGTTATGGTGGTCATAATCAAACAACTGAGTCTCAATAGGAAACTCGTCTCCATTGTATTCAGTTTTGAGACATCTGTAGGATCGTCGTCAGAATTCCTCAAAGCAATCTCAAACCTTAACATATCCTGCTTAAGTTGAGCATTTATATTGCCAAAGACTGAAAAATTCCATTCTTTCATTACTATTTTTAAGCGCTTCAGCTTGTAAGGGAAAACAAAGTCCGGAACAGGCATACACCAACTATCATTAACCATTCTTAAGAAATAATTATGAAGTAACCACATCTTATGGACTCGAAAAGGAGCACGCCGCGGTCTAGAAACAATATATGGGTAACCAATCAAAGGAGAATGGTCAGAAACTTCCCTTGGAAGAGCTTTACACCGCCAATTCTCAAATTTATTCAACCATGCAACATTAATCAAGAGCAAAGGTCAAAGAAATTAACTATTTCTATTAAAGGCGCAGATATAGTGGGACTCGTCCAAAACTTAACAACTATGTGCGAGTTGCGACTCAGTCTAACTCGCCGAGTTATCAAATCCGTTTCTTCCCAATCTATCCTCCTAGTTGAGTTAAGCACAATACTTAAGGGTTTGGTTAGTTTATGTGTGTTGGGTTTACCCGTATCGGAAAAGTTTGTATATCAAATTTCTTGTTTTCCCTTACCATTTTTGTTTTAGTTATCCTTCATCTTCAACCCATGAGTCAGAGACTGATGGATATGAATTCATCAAAAAAAGATGGTATACGCATATACTTCTATTTAATCCCAATGCTGAGTATGTCAAAAATAGCCATACTCGGATCTTCTTTTTTTTTCTTTTTCTCCGAGGTTATAATTTAGACGGGTTTGTTATTCAAGAGGGGAATCATGATTTCAATGGTGTTGTTGGTAATGGAGGTAAGATATTTTATCTATGGTCTTGTCAGTTGTTAAGAAGTGGCAGGAATCGTCACATTTATGCTAGAGTGAAATCAGATTGAAATCTAGTGTAGCCATATAACCTGTTTCATAATATGCTTATGTGATTTTTGGTTTATAGCAGTTAATGCCTATCAACATGAATGAGTGGCTTAGTGATGAAATGATATATTAAAGATTAAAAAGAAAATTACAAATCAGAAAGACTATCAACTGGTAAGAAATTGGATGGAAGCCTAGAAACAAGCTGAACTCCAACACCTTTTTGAATAACCACACCTAACCTATGAAAAAGAAACTCTCCAACCCGAACATTAGCATCATGGCTAGCCATATAATTGCGCAGACGCTTCAGTAAATCTATGGTACCGTCACCTAACTCCCCTAAGGTAGTGAAGGCCAAAGTCTCAAAACCAAAGCCATGAGACGTGCACTTCTCCAAGTATTTAGCATTCTTGCGAGAAACAACTTTCTTAATAGCAAGACCTGGGGAAAAGGTACGAACTCCACCCCCGGTAAAAGGCAAAACACCAGTCACGTCCAACCACACATCCCACCCATTATCCCAATTATGCACAAGTAAGTCAGCCGGTCTCAGAGCAGTGCCATTATTAGCGAGAAGCCCCAAGACAAATGGCATGAAGTCGATGACAAATGGCATAAACAAAAATGCAAGAAGTCAAGAACATAACAGATTAGAGGAAGAAGCTCACCATGTGTGACAAACAACAAGTTCTCCGATGGAAATTTGTCATCAAGTGCTCGTACAACTTGTAAATATGTGCGGGCCTCAGTGATTGACTCCTCCCATCGTGGCATCTGTAATTTCTTCATGATGTTAACAAAGCTTTTTTTTTTTTGCTAAGTCCAATAGTTTATTAAGCAAAAAAACGTAATTACAAGAATTACAAGCAGGAGGCATAAGGCCCCCTACCCCCATAAACCAAAGAGGTAAAAATAAATAACTACTCTGAAATCTAGAGAAACTCATAACTGAAACATAAACAGAGCTAAATTTTCTTCACTTTCTATAGCGCAATTGGGTTCCAGCAAAACACTCCTCTCAGGAATGAGATTAATTGTTTCCACCTCCTTTAGCTTTCTTCTTTGGAGTCTTCATTCTTTTTTATTGGTCTTGTGTTTCCTTGACATACTCCTTTCGAAAAGATAAATCATTCAAATACTTTTGTTGAACATCGAATTTTGTAATTGTACAAAAAATCTCATGTTCTTCTTTTGTAAGGCCTCTTCCTATGGGTATGGCAAAAAAATGTTGTTTGGCATGCCATGTGGCATGGCAAATGAGTTTCCCCACTATGGTAGATATGCCAAACTTGATTAAAAACATATATTTAATTGTGTTGGGTGGGACCCTAATGAATAAAAAAAATATATTTGTGTTTGTGTGGTGGGGTATTTATAAAAATTTTAGTGTTATAATATATTTAGTGGGACCCTTTAAATATAAAAAAATATCCGTCCCTAAATAATGTAAAATTTTAGGAGAGAAAGGAGATATTTTTATACAATTATAAAATTATGGGCAATAATTAGTAAAATTTAGAAACAATTTATCTCTTAAACTATACCACGGTTTTTTATAAACTTTATATCGTTGAAAAGCATTTTAAAACACCTACGCAACGAATATAAACATGACTATCAAATTATACATATTTCTTATAGAAAAAATAATCAATTAAAAGGGTAGTTTTAGAAATGTCCCCTTGGTTAGTGAAATAGCTCATCTATTTGTGGACAAAACTAAAAACCAAGTAGCTCATCTAATTAGGGACGGAGGGAGTATTAGAATAATGAAAAAGTAGGAGAGAAGGAGAATTTATATATATATAAAATGCTGGAGATATGAATATCATTTGGAGATAAAGTGAATAGCGATAAAGTCATATTGGCATATGAAGTTTGCTCGATGGAAACTCTGTCTCCTATGCCTATATACCAGGAATAACATATTGGCATATGAGTTTGGCAGTTTGGCATACCCATAGTGGGTGCATATATGCCAAATATCAGTGTTTGGCATACCCATAGGAAGAGGCCTAAACTGCATAGAATTAGCACTCACCTTGGACTGTGCTTCCCTATTCGCAAGCCCACTTTTCACTTGCAAGCCCCAAGGTTGAGTCCAAGCTAACATCAGAGTCCGTGTAATTTATTTCACTTTCACGAACAGAATTCATTGCCGTGTCTTCCTTGGACTCATGTAAACCTCGTCAGTATGTAATACTCCATATTTATTCGGAGATAAAATCAGTCTAGAGCTATTTAGATTACTTGAAGTATAATCCTTATACCCCTGTGCAGCCCTTTCCAAATCTTCACGCGCCTTCTGCATATTTGCTAAATCTGCTTCCATTTTTTTTTGTAACTCCAAAGCCGTTCGCTCCTCTTCACTTATTTCATCACCATGTTCAACCTGAGTGCACTGTGTATTGTTTGCTGAATTCTCGTTACTGCCAGTTGAAACCAAGTTGTAAGAAGCTTGCTCATCCGCCTTTCTTTCCACTCTGCCAGCCTCCCATCTATCAAATATATCAGCATCAACATCATTCCCCGACTCTTTTTCCTCTTCAGTTTCTAGCAGTACATCACTTATGCCGTTATCAAGGCCTAATTCCCTATGAATCACATCAAACTTATTTTGGTGTACAACCCTCTCAGATTGTAAAAGTTGATCCACAAGTGGCGTAAGTGAAGCTTTGTTATCAACTGAAGCAGCAACAGTTGGGATAACCACACTACCACTCGCGCCATGCTTTTTATGACGTACTTCTTTCCAATCATTCACAATAGCAGCCTCCTTAGCATCATTAGGAATGGCTTGAACATCATTAACCTCCTTATTTTTGTCACGAACCTGCTGCCATTGAGGTTTTGGAGGACCCCTGGCCTGTTGTTTAACTCTCTTCTTTTTTCTACAATCCGCATCCAAATGACCAATGATCTTACAACTTGAACAAAAACTAGGACGCTTTGGAATATCTATAGCTTGCAAGAAGTTTCTACCATCAACAGCAACATGAATTTCATCAGCATCATGTGAAGCAAAATCAATATCTATAAGAACAGATGCAAAGTGGCCATATTCATTATTAGGATATGTCAAATATGTTAGTCAAGTCAGCATGACTTGACCAGTACTAGTCAATGTATAAATACCTCCTCCCTATATTCTTGTATACTACCGAAACACTTCTATGTAATAATATCAAATATCTTATGTAATAACATTTCTCATGGTATCATTGGGTCGGTCAGAAAATTTTCTCTGCAACAAATCTTTCAATAAATTTTAGAGGAGTTTTGGTGTTCTTGTTCAAGATCAAATACGTATTAATTCAATTTTCTGATCTTTTCCAAGTCTTGATTCTATACTTGTTCATCTGTTCATAAATTGGAGTTTGAGATCTTGATTAGGTTTTCTTCATCTTTATAATCTTTCTCAGCAACGTTCAAATCGATGCCTGTTACTAGAGGAATGATGAACAATTCTTCACATACACAGCAAAATTTGAATCAAGAAGATGGTTCTTTACCTTCCGCTGCTAATGCTTCAAACAATGGAGATTCAGGTTATTTTCAATTACCTTTTAATAACATAGGAAATTTTATCTCAATAAAATTAGATCATACAAATTTCCTGCTTTGGCGTGATCAGTTCGAATCAGTTCTTATTTCTACGGATCTTTATGGATATGTCAATGGTGAGATTGTTGAACCTCCATCTGAGATTTCTGTTAATGGTGTTAATATTGTTAATCCAAAATGGATTTATTGGAGAAAGGCAGATCGTTTTGTTGTGAGTTGCTTGAAAGCAACATTTACCTCAACAATTTCAGGGGATGTTCTTGGAATGCATTCTTCTCGTCAGATATGGCAATATCTTGAAGTTAGTTTTAGGTCTCAATTTGGTGCAAGATGTAATCTGTTACGCAATCAATTATATGGGTTAAGAAGAGGATCTCAGACTGTTAGTGTTTTCTTGCATAATTTGAAGACAATTACTGACTCTCTTGCGGCTATTAATGATCGAGTCTCTGATGCTGATATCATGATGTATGCACTAAATGGCCTTGGTAGAGACTATGATACTTTTGTTATAGCTGCTCAAAATCGTGAAACACCTTATACATTTGGTGAATTGAAGGCTAGGCTGTTAACTCATGAGCAATGGCTTAGTGATCAAAATCAAGTTCAAGAAGATGGGTCTAGTTTTGATTCAACAAATCCTACAGCTTTTTATGGAAAGAATACTCATAATGGTGGTAAAAATGGTAAGGGAAAATCAAAGAATTTCAAGAATAATGGCTCTACTTCAAAGAATGGTTCTACTTTTAAGAATGGTGCTGGGTCTACTAGCTCAAGTGGTGATGTTTCTGATGGAGCTGCAAGAAGACCATTTGTGGATTTCTCCACAGTTGAATGCCAGATATGTAGGAAAACTGGTCATTTTGCAACTAGGTGCTTTTTCAGATATCATCCACCAGTTACCAATGCTCAGTCTTCTACTCAGTCTTCTAATGTTGCTAGTGTGCAAAATGTGGAACAAGCTTTTAGTGGAGTTCATGTTAACTCAGCTATGTGTGATGATCCTTCTGCAACTTGGATTTCTGACTCAGGGGCTTCTAGACATATGACTGGGGAATCATCCATTCTACATAATACTTCTACATATGGTGGATCAGACAAAGTGGTTGTTGGCAATGGTAAGACTCTTGCTATTTCTAAAACTGGTAGCTCTATACTACATACTTCTACAACAGATTTTAAACTGAATAACATTTTATTAGTACCAGAAATTTCTCAAAACTTACTGTCAGTAGCTCAGTTTACTAGAGACAACTGCTGTTATTTTGTTTTTGATCCTTGGAGTTATGAGATTAGAGATTTAAGTTCTCACACAATTTTGGCACAGGGTAATATGGTCAATAACTTGTATCCCCTTCACAATTTATCTTTTAGCTCAAACTCTCATTTTACATCCTTTTCTACTATGCTTGCTTCATCTGCCACTTGGCATAATAGATTAGGTCATCCAGCTAAAAGCATTGTGCATCATTTGAACTCTAATAAGTCTATTACTCTGAATTCTGATTCCTCCGATTCTCTTTGTCATCCATGCCAAATTGTCAAAAGCAAAAGACTACCATTTTATCTGTCTGACACTCATGAATCAAAACCCTTGTATCTTATTCATTGTGATGTTTGGGGTCCATCACCAATCTCTTCTTTTGCTGGTTATAAGTATTATATAGTGTTTATAGATGATGCCAGTAGATTTCACTGGATTTATCCTATGAAAGTAAAGACTGATGCTTTACAGTGTTTCACACATTTTAAAACCCTTACTGAGAATATATTTTCAACAAAGATTCTTTATTTTCAACCTGACAATGCCTGTGAGCTTGCCAAGGGTGTTTTTAAGCAATTTCTAGATTCTCAAGGTATTCAACTCAGATTATCTTGTCCTAATACCCCTGAGCAGAATGGCCTTGCAGAAAGAAAGCATCGTCATATCACAGAAATGGGGAATACACTTCTTTTTCATTCCTCTTGTCCTAAGTTTCTCTGGTTTGATGCATTTCTTACTTCCACTTTTCTTATAAACAGGACTCCTACACCTGTTTTATCAATAAAATCTCCTTATGAGATTCTTTTTCATGTTCAAATTTTGATTATTCTGTTTTACGCGTTTTTGGTTCAACATGTTTTCCTTATCTTGGTCATTATAGACCAGATAAATTGTCTCCTAAATCAGTCAAGTGTGTTTTCATTGGCTATAGTCCTCTTCACAAGGGTTATAGGTGTTTTGATCCTGTTTCTAGAAAGATTCATATTTCACGACATGTTATTTTTGATGAAAATTCTTTTTATTATGCATCGGTTTTGATTCTACTCGGGTTTCGTCTATTTCTACTCCGTAGAATCTTGAGAAAATGTTCTTATACCCTCAATTTCTTCTACTCCTGTTGTTACTAGGTCTATGAGGGGTATTTCAAAACATAAAAAGTTTCTGATTTTATTCTCAATCATTCGGTTAAACATCCAGTTCCTAATGCATTTACTTGTTTATTGGACCATATTCGAGCCAAAATCTTTTAAGGAAGCTTCTAAAAGTGTGCAATGGGTAGGGTCAATGAAGGATGAAATAGGAGCTCTTAGACTGAATGATACTTGGACTTATGTTAAGCCCTGAACCTCACATGAACATTGTTGGTTGTAAGTGGGTCTACAAGGTTAAACTTAAGGCAGATGGAACTATAGATAGACTTAAATCTAGACTTGTTGCTCTAGGTTACAATCAACAGGATGGAGTCGATTTTGGTGAGACTTTTTCACCAGTTGTTAAGACTACAACAGTAAGAGTAGTTCTTATTCTAGCTGTTACAAATGGTTGGACAGTCAAACAGTTGGATGTATCTAACGCTTTTCTACATGGATACTAGTCTCGAAGATGTATATATGAAGCAACCTCCAGATTTGTAAATCCCGAATTTCCAAATCATGTATGTCATCTTAAGAAGTCGTTATATAGTTTGAAACAAGCGCCAAGGGCTTGGTTTCAAAGATTGATGCTTTCTTAATTCAATGTGGTTTTACTAAATCTGTGAATGATCATTCTATGTTCATCTATACAATCTGAATCGATATCTTTGGTGCTTTTATTATATGTTGATGACATTTTTTGATTTGGTAGTTTTACTTTTCTTATCCAAAAGTTGATTGTTGCATTGAGTAAGGAATTTGCTATGAAGGATCTAGGGAATATTCATTATTTTCTGGGAATTGAAGCTTCTAGAACTGATACTGCTATTGTTCTTACACAACAAAAATATACTTTAGAACTGTTAGGGAAAGAAAAAATGCTCGAGTGTAAACCTTGTGATACACCTGTGGCAAAGTGTAAAAGATGTTATATTCATGATGGAGTGTTGTTAGCAGATCCTTTAGAGTACAGAACAATTGTAGGCAGTCTTCAGTATTTGACACACACTAGGCCTGACATTTGCTTTGGAGTAAATTATGTTTCTCAATTCATGCATGCTCCTACTGATCAACACATGCTATTGGTCAAGAGAATTTTAAGATATCTAAAAGGAACTATAAGAATTTGGTATTTCTTTGAAGAAGTGGGATATTCATTCTTTGTTAGCTTATACTGATTCAGATTGGGCTGGTTGCCCTGATACAAGAAGTTCAACCTCTGGTTATGTTGTTTTTATGGGTTCTTCTGCTATTTCTTGGTCTTCAAAGAAACAACCTACAGTTTCTAGAAGTTCAGCTGAAGCAGAATACAAATGCCTTACTTCAGCTACTGCAGAATTACAATGGCTCACTTATATTATGTCAGAACTACATATTCCAGTTTCATATCCTTTGCAAATAAAATGTGATAATCAAAGTGCTATATGTTTGGCTTCTAATCCTGTTTTCCATGCTAGGACCAAACATGTGGAAGTAGACTATCATACTATAAGGGAACTGGTGGAAGATGGATCTCTCAGGGTTAGTCATGTTATTTCTGAAGAGCAGCTGGCAGATGTCTTCACTAAAGGCCTGTGTTATCCTACATTTTCAAGATATTGTGTGGTTTACTTCATTTTCCTGCTACAGATGTTTCCTCTGCAACTCTTACTACTACTACTACTACAACTACAACAGTTCCTACTACTTTTGCAAGTGCTAGTACTTCAGCATCTTCAACAGTTGATGCTGTTTAAGAAAACTTATTGTGGAATATTTTAGTCTTCTTACATATGTTAGTCTGCTAGCACTCTGATCCTTGTTGGATGAGTGGTCTTGTTTTTTGTTTTTTGGCTCTTGTTGAGCATATATGTTTTGATTGTTTCAAACTGTTACTGTGTCTGCCTGTAACGTTTGAGGGGGGTGTATTAGGATATGTCAAATATGTTAGTCAAGTCAGCATGACTTGACCAGTACTAGTCAATGTATAAATACCTCCTCCCTATATTCTTGTATACTACCGAAACACTTCTGTGTAATAATATCAAATATCTTCTATAATAACATTTCTCATTCATGGTTCAAAGTTCTTGAATCTACCACAATTGGATTCCCTAGAGATTTACCCAGAGATAACAATGTCTTCTCAACCCATAACTCCATTGGCAAGCCTGGAAATCTCACCCAAACAGTTGCACGTGAAGATGGTGGTTTGTTAGCATCAAAACCAGGGTACCACTCAATGAATCTAAGCTGTTGTTGTTTTACCATCCATCATTCCTCAGTGAAAACCCTATCTTTATCTTCTTGTGAAAGAAGTTTGATAGTGAAGAAACCCCGATTCAGTGGTACAAACTGAACCCGCCCTTCCCCTAGTTTCCATTGTTGTTCTAGAGAGGTTTTAACCTCCTAGGTTAATGAATCAAATGAGGAGGTTTAATGAATCATTTCAAATATGTTTCGAATTTAAAACCACTTCAAGTCTATTAAAATGATTCATATTCCCTGAAGCCATGGAAAAGAGTTAGGATTATACAGAAAAAAAGACCGTTGCTAGATTAGAAAAAGGAAAGCAAAACATGTAGTTGTTTTTTTATATGGCACTGAATCCGGACTATTCTGTGTTTTACCATGGTTAACCATGACGGTGTTCGCAAATATAAGAGGGTGGATTACGGACACGCTTGTGGGCAAACGCGTTTAACTTAACTAATATCCATAAGGTAAGAATCACCGATATTCGAATTGATTCATGCACTGTAGTATGAAAAATGTTTAGCCTGAAATGCTTAGCACGTCCATCTTTTGACGCTGATACTAAGCTTAAAGTGCATTATTATGAGTTTTATAGACAAGGTAATTTAGATTGTAGGCTCGGTCCTTTAAATTATACTTAATTTTACTCTCCTATTTTCTAACTATTGATGTTTTCTTCTCATGTTTCATTTCCTGGAATAGGCATATGGACGAGTAAAATTGGTGGAAAGGCTGTTCTTGATTTTGGAATGGTTTGGTAGTCTCTTGCGATAGTTCTAGCACCTATAGCCGCAAGGCTTGGATTACCTTGCTTATGGTTTTAGGTGATGGAATATATATTTAACCAAGTATGAGTTTGAACAAACAATCTATCACATCTAATTGAGAATAAAGACTTAGTTAAAAGAGAGTCTTTCTTATTATTCAACGCTTCCCTTAGGTAATCATGTTTATGAAATATGCCATGGGGTGGCGGGGAATTCTATGACATTGTTGGCATAATCAACCTGGATACTACACTATTTAAATTCATATTAACACCTTAGTAACATGAAAAAATCTTCCCCGTATTACTCTCATGTATACTTTTTTTTTTGGTAAGTCCAAAATTGTATTAATAAATATCGAAAGAATACAACTAGTTTGTAAGAAAAGAGGCAGAAAACCCAAAAAACTTACAAACTATCTAAAACGAAAATAAGATACATTTGGTAATTCAATCACATGAAGAAAAAAAAGGTCTTCCATCATAGTTCATTCCCTCCTCTTATTGCAATAAGCAACCTCTCTTAGCCATAGAGTCCGCTGAAAAATTGGTTTCTCTAAATGAATGCACAAACCGAATTCTTGTATAATTCTGCCTAACATCCACCCATCTTGATCTAATAAACCACGACACATTAGAAATGCAACCAGAAAAAGTGTGTATCACTGCCATACTATCAGCACGAATACAAACACGCTGCATATCAAATTTTGTAGCCCACTCCAGTCCAACAATAACCACAAAAACTTCAGCAAGATAGTTAGTCGTGATTCCCAAGCCTATGCTCATAGCGCCAAGAATATTAGAAAAAGTATCTCTCACCACCACACCTACACCTGCCCCACCCGGATTACCCCTAGAGGCACCATCGCAGAAAAGCATTAACTCATCCACGTCTGGAGGCTCCCAAAAACACTCCACCAGATCACACTGTTTGATTTTCCTATGAATAACTCTGAAAAAATTCAGAATATTCAACTCCTTTACAATGTTGTGCATAAAACCCTTCAATCTTCTTGAGTAATCATGAACTTGATTAAAAACTCTCTTTTGAAAAAAGCACCAGCTAACTTGTTTTTTATTATAGATGAAATTGTTTCTCATCATCCACAATTCAGAACGGACAACTAAAATAGATAACAACCATAAGTCTTTAACCATCCTACTCATACCTTTAGCTGCCTTGTAAGTTGTTGTCAAATTCTGATGCATTTTGAAGCCAAACACACCCTCAATCCAACTCCAAGCTTTCAAAGCAAAACTACAACTCCATAATATATGCTCGAGAGACTCTTCTTCCACCTTACACAAACAACACCTATTCACAACTGAAATTTTGAACCTGCTCTTAACCTTGTCAAGAGTAGCACACGCAGCACGCAAGAATTTCCAATTTTGAGCAGCAAGGGATGGGTGTATTGCTGGCCTCCAAATCAGATTAGCACCTTCCAATTTCACAACCCTTCCTCGAACCAGATCTTTGGATGCTTTACCGTGAAATCACTTTTATAAGATGGTTTCCAAACTCTGTAGTCATCTCCTCCCATTGGCCTTGGCAGATTATTCACGTCAACACCTGCAGCAAGCATATTAGCAATACAAGGATCTGTTAAAGCCCAAGCGCCATTGTCTAACATATCACTAACCATCACCGAACGATCCAAGTTTGGCCTGTTTAGAGCATCAACAATAGACGTTTTTGAACAACAAGCATCAAAATATAGCGACGTTGCCCTGCCATCACCTATGAGCACATGAAAATTTGCTTCAACTTCATTATAAACCCATTTGATCCCCGGAAGAATGGAGGATTTGATATACTTGCGCGGCTGACTATTACGGCTAAAAAATCTAGCCCTGAAGAATTTAGCCCAATTTTTTTTTTAAGTTTTCATATTCCACCAAAGCTTCATTAACAAAGTATTCATGGTTATCATGCTCGAGATTCCCAAGCCACCATCTTCATAAGGAACATAAATTTTGTCATACGCCACAATAAAAGACCTTCGCACGCTAGAATCTCTCGTCCAAAGAAAGTTGCGAATAACAACTTCACATTGATGAACAAATTTTCTCGACCAACGATAAACTGCCATATTGTGAATCGAGTAGCTAGCTATCACAGATTTTATAAGAACTACTTTGTCTAGAAAAAATAAGTGTTTCCCCTTCCAACCTGAGAGCTGCTCTTTTATCTTCTCTACCACATTACTAATATGATGATAACGCACCGTCCCTGGCATTATTTTAACGCCTAAGTACCTATCTGGGAATGAAACCATACCAAGAAAAGTAGAAATAGTTGTTCGCCTAGACAAAGAACCACCTCCATAATACAACTTGCTCTTTTGCCTACTAACCGTCTGCCCAGAAGCACGTTGATAGGATCCCAACAAATCAACTAAATTTTGCAGACTTTTCGAGTTACCTTTACAAAATATCATAATTTCGTCAGCAAAAAATAAATGGGTAGGAGAAATACCTTTTCTAGTTACCATGTGAGTTATTTTTCGTTCTCTAAACAACTTAGCAATGTTTCTGCTCAAAACATCCTCAATTAAGACAAAGATTAAGGGTGAAAGAGGATCACCCTGCCGAAGACCTCTATCAATCTTGAAAAAACCCTCCGGACTACCATTGAAGAGAATAGAAATCCTTGCCGACTGAAGAATATGAAGAATCCAAGTACACCAACCATTAGAAAACACATACCTTCTAAAGACCTCCATAATAAATGCCCAACTAACATTGTCAAATGCCTGTGTAATATCAAGTTTTAGCCCCACATTACTATCTTTCCGCTTGATTTGCAACTCATTAACCATTTCAGACGCCAAACTAATATTTTCGTGAATATTTCTTCCCTTCATAAAAGCAACCTGTTCCTCAGAAACCAAGTTACCCAAAACAGTACCTAATCTTGTTTGCCTGAATTTAGTGATCGCGAATATTTAATTAATTGCTAGTATGTAGTTGCCTGAATTTAGTGTTCAGTACAATACATTTAGAGTTTATGTCCCTTGAAATAGGTGTTCTATCTAATAAATGATTATTTTGTCCATTCAGGGTGCTGCTATACCTACTATGAGAAAAGTTGATTTCCGACACTGGTATATAGTGGCATGTTCCTTGGATCAGTGACAGGCTAGAGATTTTACGCGATGTCGATCCAGAAATTTGGATGGCCTTCGGTTCACTTGGAAATATCTGGTTTGCGTCGTGGCTGAAAAAAGTACAGTAAAACATCTATAAAATAATAGGCTTGGGACCACCCAATCCTATTATTACTTAATCGATAATATAATAATTTATAATTTTATAAATATAATAATAATATATTAATTTAAAGAATAATTTTTAATTTTTGGGAATTTGAATTTGAAGATTTGTAGCTTGATAAAAGTACCTATAATGTGCAACCATTGACTAAATCGATAGAAGTTACTAGATGATGAACCATTGGGAATCGTAGAAAAATAAATACTGTAGTAGATACATGCATTACAAACCCTAAGAAAATTTAATATGTATGAAAATTAATTTTTATTTTTCTCATGGAATTATTATTTTATACTACCTCCGTTTCTGGAAAAGTGATACTCTCACTTTTTCATTTTAGCCTAAAAATAGGTCAAATTGAAAAAGTGAAAATAACACTTTTCCAGAAACGGAGGGAGTATAATATTTGGGACCTATTAATGTTCAAGCGGAACTTTTGAAATGTATTATATTATAATATTATCGAATTTATTATTTTAGCACTAAGTGCCCGAATCGGGACTGGAAAATTTTATTATTTTAGCGAGACTATTATATTATTGAGTATTATATTAAAAAAGTTTTACTGTAAGAAGTTACTCCTTACCTTTATTTTAATAACCAAGACATAATATAGGATGCCACCTTTCCCAGATCCTCATATTCTCTCTTTTCTTTTCCTAAGTATGAATAAACATAGAAGTGTGCTACCAAGTTTGTGTGGTCTCTTCCAGTAACAAAGCATCAACACTACACTAGTTGCAATGTTGCATTTTAACGATATGAAAGACACATTCTTTCTTGCCGGTTTTATAACTCGATGTTGCTCCTTTGGCTGCCTGAATGATTGCTTCTTGCAATTTCTATTTCTGTCTAATTAAGATTTGCCAAACACTCGTTTTTCTTAACATTCTATAGTATTGGGTATTTTTTACAGAGATGTCTATCTATATATTTTGCATTAGTAAACTACCTATAGCTACATTACATGTTTCAAAGGTGTTTGTCTATCTTAATCAATGAAGATACTTAAATCATCTCAGGATCATTTTTTTTGACCAGTTATAATGATATGGGCGAGATATTTAATTGGAGATAGTTAAAAAAATTTCTTTTGTCCCTTCAGTACTGAAAGCTGGCTTTGACGTGATCTCATTGGCATTGCAGGATCAAAGTCAACAAAGACACTTGCATATCTATTGCTGGCTATACTCCTTGTTAATTCTCAGCCAACTTATGTGCCATTACTGATCCATTATTCATTTACATGTTTGAGAGTGACTTCTTGGAGAATCAATGCAAATTTTCTAATTTGGTTCAATGAGATGAATGGTCCGAATGCTAACAATCTAAGTATTATCCAGTTCTCTATTATTGTTTAGCCAATTTATTATATAAGACATATTTGCAGTTCTACCTAGTTTAATTTTTTGGGTATGTTTACCCAATTTATTATATAAGACATGTTTACTGTTCTACCTAGTTTATTTTTTTTGGGTAGCATGAGAACTATATATGTTTATTTTGTCATGCCATATTGGACAATAAATTTCATGAAAAAAGACTCATTGTAATTTTCCCTTGGGCATAGTACATGTTAAAACTTAAAAGAGATCAAGATATCTGAAATTAGTGATATGCACAAGGTTCCATTACATATGTTCAAACCAGCATTTAGGGCATAATGTTAGCCTATATATTCATCAAGTAAGAAACGATCCGAAAGAATATGTACAACGAAATAACCCTATTAAATTTCAAGACTCTCGAATTACTCAAAAGCTACAACTAAAGATTTTGAGCAGTTAAAAGTTTCACACAAGAAATTTATCCAACTGCTTATAAACTGTAGCTTGAGCAATAAAGATATTTTGTTCCAACAAATGCTTGAGAATGAAAGGAATAACGATAGGAGCTACCTAGTAAAGGACAAAATGTTGGTTCTCAGAAGATTGTATTTTTTTTCCAGTATCAGCTTGTTTCTATATAAATCTAAATCTTCTAAACACATATTCTTCATATGCTGAATTTCCATTCCTCGAAATAGACCTCCATGGAATCTCAGCCTTCATAGTACGAGGAGGATCGGGTAGTCGTGCCTAAAAACAATAAAAGAAATGAGTTTCCATGCGATAAGAGATAACATGGTGATAAACACACATATATAAACAAAAGTATGGACAACTAAAAACCAACTGCTCTATATTCAAATTGTTTCAATTATTTTTCCATGATAAACATATTTATCTAAATTAAACTAAAAATCTACTGAAAGGGATCTTCATGTACAAAACTTAAACACGGGACATAGACTATTGTCTGACCACAATTACAGTGACAAAGAATAGATCAGAGCGTCCAAATTATTTTTTTTTGCAAAAAGAGTCTGCATGTTTGTACACCAATCGACTGTACCTAAATAATTTAACATTACTTCCTCGAATACCTGCCTAACTAATTTAACATTACTGTATGCAAAATATACCCAACAATTTATCATTACTTCACAAGGCATATACCTAACTACTTTAACAATACCTGCGAAAAGGAGTGATAATTAATCTAACATGTTGCGGAATATTCTTCGTTTTTGTTATGCATATCGCTCTTTTTATGAATAACTCCAACTTATTTTTTGTCTAAATTATAATAAAATATCTTATCTTACCCCCATTACCAACAAAACCATTGAAATCATGATTCCCCTCTTGAATAACAAACCCGTCCAAATTATAACCTCGGAGAAAAAGAAAAGAAATATATTTGAGTATTGATATTTTTGACATACTCAGCATTGGGATTAAATAGAAGTATATGCGTATACCATCTTTTTTTGATGAATTCATATCCATTAGTCTCTGACTCATAGGTTGAAGATGAAGGAGAACTAAAATAGAAATGGTAAGGGAAATCAAGAAATTTGATATATAAACTTTTCCGATACGGGTCAACCAACACACATAAACTAACCAAACCCTTAAATACTGTGCTTAACTCGACTAGGAGGATAGATTGGGAAGAAACGGATTTGATAACTCGGTGGGTTAGACTGAGTCGCAACTCGCACATAGTTGTTAAGTTTTGGACGAGTCCCACTGTATATGCACCTTTAATGGAAATAATTAATTTCTTTGACCTTGGATCATTAATCAAAGCACGGTCCAATATTCTACGAGGACCAGATTGGCAATCAGTCCAAGTAAAATTATTACCTAAAGCATCAGCTTCAAACAAAAGATTATCTTCCATCCAATCACCAAATTCATTGATGGCAGAGGTACGTGGAACAAGTCCATCCTTCTTTTCTTCTAAATGTAAAACACAATTAAAATCGTCGATAACCATCCAAGGGGAAGTCTCATCACCAATGTTAAGTTGCTCCCAAAGTCTACGTCTAGTGACTTTCAAGTAGCTAGCATGAACAAAAGTAATGTGCACATCCTCCACTGAAACCGTAATCGCCTTCCTAATAATATTGACCACCACAGAATGTCCATATCTCGTAGAAGAAAACACCCTGATTCCCAATAGAAGCGAAGAAGAATTATGAGTAACATTTTTATGATAACCATTCATGTTAAGCCGGAGATAAACCTATCGTAACAGGCTACCTTTGGCTCAAAGCAATACTAAAAATATCCGGCTTAAACTTATTAACCAAATCATGCAATTTGGACTTGGCCTTATCACGTGAGACCCCATTAATATTCCAGAAAAGCACCCGCATTAAGAATGCTTGGGGTTGTTCTTAACTAACTTCATATTATTAGTAGAAACTCCAGCCTTTTCAGGTCTAGGAGAAAATCCTCTTCTTGCACGGAAACCCAATTCAGGGATATCTACATCAGAGTCGATAAGGAATAAGACACATATGAATTTTTCGAAGTAAAGTTGGTTTCCTTCAACGAGTCCAGCCTCTTCTGAAACGCAATTAATTGATCACGTTTAGCATGTTTCTTAGTAACAAAAGCTATATCGTCCAGCCCCTCTTGAGCTAAGACAGAGTTTAGAGCATCAAACTTATTAGGAGACAAGAATTCTGAACCCTTAAGCAAATCATCACATAATGGAGTCGGAGTAGGATCAGTATAAGCCTTATCAGATGCAGAAGGTTTTGTTCTATCCAATTCAACCCTCACATGTGACTTAGTTTTCTCAGGCTTACCACGAGCTTTGCAAACTAATGATGTATGAGAAGCCAATGACTGCTTAATTTTCAATAATTCAATAGACGCTGACTCTCTATAAACATGACTTCGGACCTTACCATTTCTTCTTCCAAACTGTTTGGTTTTCTCCAAAACATCCGCATCGATGCAACTCACAGATTCACCACTTAACACCCCCTGATCAACATTCACAATAGATGTGTTCCTAGCAGATTCAACCAGAACAAGTGCATTTGAAACATGCATAATATTTGTGTTCTTTGTAGGAACAATAATAGCAACCGAAGAAGTATATTTACTTCCCTTTTTTCTAACCTCCTTCGGATTAACAGATTTCTGAACAAGTTTTTTTTTTTGATAAGTCAAAAATTGTATTAATAGATAAAGAAATTTACAAGAGTTGTTTATAAGAAAAGAGGCATAAGCCCCAAAAACTTATAAACTATTTGAATCTATAATAAGCGACATGTGGATATTCAACTGAAATAAAAAAATGAGGCCTTCCATCAAAATGAACTCCAACTTCATTATCAAGGAAACACCCTCTTTTTGACATGGTATCCGCTGAAAAATTAGCCTCACGGAAAGTGTGAATAAATCTAATGGCATCATAGCTTTGACAAATTGCTAACCACCTGGGTCTTACAAACCAAGGTAAGCTGTTACCTTTAAACGCCTCAACCACACTAGCCGAGTCTGATCTGATGCAAATGCGACGAAATCCCCATCTTGTAGCCCATTCAAGACCCACCGAGAATTCCATATAATTCAGCCTAAGAAATTGGTCGTTATTCCCGGACTAATGGACATATCACTAATAACGTTACAACTAGCATCCCTAGCTACCACTCCAGCTCCGGCTACACACCCGGATCGCCTCTTGCACGCCCATCGCAAAGACGGTTGTAACTCATTGTGATCTGGAGGTTGCCAAAAGCATTCCACCGGCTGAACAAACTTCACACTCCTACACACGAAAATAATCCAGCAAAATAACGTCTTCAGAGCATTTTCTCATGTGGCCTTTGAGACAAATCAAATAATCCTGAATTAGCTTCAAAACGCGCTTGAAGAAAACACTCCAGTTCGCTTGTTTGTGTTCGAAAACTGCTTTGTTTCTGATGGCCCAAAGTTCTGATCTGATCACCAGGTTTTCCAGCAGCCACAGGTCATGAATCACTCGACTCCTACTCCGAGAAGCCTTGTAAGAAATCAGAAGATTAACGTTAGCATTAATACCAAAAACGGATAATATCCAATTCCAAGCACGAGCAGCAAAACTGCACTGAAAAAAGACGTGCTCCAGAGTCTCTTCTTCAGTTCCACAAAGAGAGCATTTGTTCGCTAGCTGGATCTTAAATTTGTCTCTGATAAGGTCATATGTGGCGCAAGCTTTACGTATGAACTTCCAATTTTGAGCAGCTAATGTTGGATGGATCTCTTTTCTCCAAATAAGAGACGCACCCTCCAACATACTATATCTCTGTCATATCAAATCTTTGGCTGAGCTAACAGTGAACTCCCCTTTGTATTCCGTCATCCAAATTCAAGTATCCTCCCCTCCAACTGGATTTGGAAGCTGATTGACATCTAAACCCGCATCAAGCAAAAGATTCAAATGGACTTCAGGGATCACCCATTAGTTGTCAACCAACACATCACTTACCAAAATAGTTCTGTCAAGAGAATGATCATTTAAAATATCTGCAACACATTTATTACCATGCCAAGCATCATAGTAAAGAGAAGTAGATATACCATCACCCAGCTGAACTTTAGTGTTAGACTCAACTAGTTGGTTCACCTTCTGAATACCAGGAAGAATAGAAGATTTTACACTATATTGTTTGATACAACCATTTCTCCCAAAGAATTTAGCTCGTAGAAAACCAGCCCATTTCTTATTAGAAGTACGAATATTCCACCAAAGTTTCATGAGAAGAGTTGTATTCATAGTAGCCATACGAGTTAACCCAAGGCCCCCTCATCAAAAGGGCAGCATATTTTATCGAAAGCAACTACAATAACGCGACTAACATTTGACTCTCCAGACCAAATAAAGTTCCGTATTGCTCTTTCACATTAAATAATGAACTTCCGTGGCCAACGATAGATAGACATGTTGTGAATAGAATAACTGGCAATGACAGATTTAACCAAAACAATACGGTCATGAAAAGATAAATGTCTTCCCTTCCAACCAGCCAACTGAGCTTTAATCTTCTCAACAACATTTGCAATGTGTTGATATTTAACAGAGCCTGGCATAATTTGAACTCCCAAGTAACGGTTTGGAAAAGTAGCAACACTCATCCCTAAATAATCAGCAAGATAAGTTCTTCTAGTCGGAGAACCACAACCATAATATATCTTACTCTTTTGACGACACACAGTTTGGCCAGAAGCGCGTTGGTATTTACCCAATAAGTCCACCAGGTTATGAAGACTCTTTAGGTTTCCCTTGCAAAAAATCATAAGTTCAACTGGGCATCATTCAGAGTTTTGCTAGCATAGTAAATCACATGAAGTAATTTATTTTCTCGCTGACCTAGCACAACACCAATAGCATAATCAAGCATCGCACATGATCTCAAAGGGTAGGTTCCAAGTTAGGTGCACGGACTATGGGGGAGGTAGTGAGTAAAGTCTTAAGCTTCTCAAAAGCCTCTAAACAAGCATTATCAAAGACAAACTTAACATCTTTTGCAAGCAAATTGCAAAGAGGTCTAGAAATCAAGCTAAAATCCTTAATGAATCGACGATAAAAACCTGCATGCTCTAAGAATAACCTAATATCTTTTACGGTTTTTGGGACCTGTAAAGTCTTAATAAGGTCAACTTTGGCTTTATCTACCTCTATACCCTTAGAAGAAACGATATTCCCTAAAACAATTCCTGATTGAACCATGAAATGACATTTCTCCCAATTAAACACTAGATTCTTTTCCTTACATCTAGTCAACACTAATGACAAATGATGCAAGCACTCATCGAAAGACGAACCAAACACTTTGAAAAATCATCCATAAAGACCTCCAAGAACCGTTCTACCATATCTCGAAAATATGCTCATCATGCAACGCTGAAAAGTCGCGAGGGCGGTACATAGCCCCGAAAGGCATGCGTCTATACGCAAAGGTACCAAAGGGACAGGTAAAAGTGGTTTTCCACGGTCTTCGGGGCAATAACGATCTGATTATAGCCAGAGTAGCCATCTAAAAAGCAGTAATGACTATGTCCAGGTAATCTCTCTAGCATCTGGTCAATGAAGGGAAGGGGAAATAGTCCTTCCTAGTGACCTTGTTCAATTTCCTATAGTCAATACAAACACGCCAACCCGTGGTCACTCGGGTAGGGATTAACTCATTGTTATCATTCTGGACTACAGTAATACCGGATTTCTTGGGAACAACACGAACGGGGCTGACCCACTTACCATGTCCGAAATGGGGTAGATAATGCATGCATCTAACGACTTAAGGATCTCGGTTCGAACTACTTCTTTCATATTGGGGTTTAGTCTTCGTTGCATCTCCCTAGAAGGTTTGGTATCTTCCTCTAAATAGATCTGATGCATACAAACAGTAAGACTTATACCCTTAACGTCTGCTATGGTCAACCCCAAAGTTTCCTTGTTGTTTTGAAGGACGGTCACTAGCCTACTTTCCTGATCACTATCCAAGTCGGAAGCAACAATCACAGGTAAAGTCTCAGAAGGGCCTAAAAACACATACTTTAGGGTATCTGGCAATGGTTTTAGGTCCAACTTAGGAGGCTCTTCTAACGAAGAAACTAGGGTAGACTTAGAAAATGGTAGTGGTTCGAACTTAGGTTTCCATCCATTACTAGTGTCTAACAAAGGGGTTGAATCTAACAAAGCATTCACCTCATTAAACACATCATCATCATCAAAATCAATCCCAAAGTGAGCTAGGCATTTCTCTAATGGATCTTCTAACAAAGTGTTTGGTAATGACTCCTCGACTAATGTTCCTATCATGTTCACCTCTTCTATGCTCGAGTCATCTAGTTCAGAGGGTAGCTTACTAATATGAAAGACGTTCAGCTCAATAGTCATATTACCAAAAGACAAATTCATAATACCAGTTCGACAGATTAATGATCGCATTGGATGTAGCTAAAAACAGGCGACCTAAAATTACCAGGTATCCGGTTCTCTCGGGTCGGGGACAGGTTGGGTATCTAGGATAACAAAATCCAATTAGGATAAATAAACTTGTCGACCTCTATGAGAACATCCTCGATCACACCCAGAGGAATTTTAACGGACTATCGCCTAATTGAAGAATCATCTTGGTAGGTTTCATCTCACCAAGTCCTAGCTTAAGGTACACATGGTATGGGAGTAAGTTCACATTGGCTCCTAAGTCAAGCAAAGCTTTCTCAATACGATATTTACCTATTGTGCAAGAAATAGTAGGGGACCATGGGTCTTTATACTTAGGAGTTGTGGTATTCTGAATAATGGAACTCACGTGACTAGCTAGGAAGGCTTTCTTTTGAACACTAAGCTTTCGCTTTCGTGTATACAAGTCCTTAAGAAACTTGGCATAAGCGGGAATCTGCTTGATCGCATCCAACAATGGGAGGTTGATAGTAACCTGCTTAAAAACCTCCAATATATCATTAAATTTGGACTCCCTCTTAGTTGGAACTAGCAGCTGGAGGAACGAGGCTCGGGGAACAAAGCCTGGTTCAATATGACCCTCATTGGTCTCATTAGAGACTCTATCAGTCTCCTCAGTTTCTGGCTCAGAAGGGTGAACTACAACATGTTCACTTTCAGGCATGGCGACCTTATTGTCAACTTTCTTTCCACTCCTAAGGGTTGTAATAGAATTCACATGATTGTACGATTTCTCTCCTTTAGGTTTAGGATCAGTATGACTAGGGAACCTTCCATCTTCTCTCTCACTAAGGAACTTAGCTATTTGGCCGACTTGAAGTTCTAATTTAGCAAGAGACTGGGAATTATTCTTAAAATTCTGCTTGGTTTCCTCTTGAAAATTACCCTGGCTCTTTACTAACATTTCCTGGCTCTGTGTTAACATATCCTGGCTCTTTTTTAGTATACTAAAAGATTCCTCTAAGCTAGTCATTCTACTCTCTGAAGGGTTCTGGAATTGGGGTTGACCTGAAGAGTTCTTAGCATAACCAAAACCTGGGGGAGGCTGAGAATTACTAGACTGACTTTGATTCTGTCCCTTAGACCAAGAGAAGTTAGGATGGTTTCTCCAACCAGGGTTGTAGGTCTCTGAGTATGGGTCATACTTCTGACAGTTCTCAAACCTAGCATTGTTATAGACAGCATGAGCTTGCTCTTCACTAACCTGACCTTCCCAAAATGCGTTATCGGGCTCTATTCCACAACTAGATACTTGAGAGGTTCTATTAGGTTCACCAAGGGACCTATTTTTTGACTGACCCATTTCCAAAGCTTCTAACCTTCTTGATAAAGCAGCAAACTTAGCATCTGACCCGAAGCTTGTATCTACCATATTGGTGCTACTTCTATTGACCAAGAGTCTTTTAGGGGGTTCAACACAAGACTCATATTGTTGGGATTTCTCAGCAACAACTCCTAAGAAGGTAAAGGCATCCTCAGCACTTTTATTAGTAAACTCACCAGCACACATCGACTCGACCATGGCTTTGGTCAAATAGTCCAAACAATCATAAATAATCCCTGCAAGTTTCATCTTATCAAATCCATGGTGAGGACACTGAGATAGGAGATCATTGAATCTCTCTAAAAACCTATAAAGAGACTCTCCCTATTGTTGCACACTAGCACTAATTTTCTGCCTAACAAATTTGCAGTTTTATGCTTAGGGTAGAATTTCATATAGAAAGCAAAGCAATAAGTTCTGCCATGTTTTAATGGATCCGGATGGTAGGTTGTTTAGCCGAGGTCTTGGCTTTATCTTTTAAGGAAAAGGGGAACATCTTAAGTTTCAAAACTTCATCAAGTAAGGTCTTTTATTCTAATTGTCCCACAAATTTCCTCAAAGTCCCTAATATGAAAATAAGGGTTCTCATCATCTTTTCCTAAGAATATAGGGATCATCTCGAAGAATACTAGCTTTTATCTCGAAGTTAGCCGTATTGGCCGGGCAATTTAATGCACGAAGCTCGGTTGGTCCCAGTTGGGAACATGTAATCTTTCAAAGTTGCCATCGTTGGCACAACTGAAGTACTAGGGGTACTTTCCTCACTAAGAGACAGATTTTCAAAACTGAAGTTTCTAAAAACGGGGCTCTCAAAAAAAGAGTCTTCGAGTTCCCCGCCTTCACAAGAAGAACTACTAGGTTTGTCACTAATCAAACGACCTAGAGTGTTTCTTTTCCAAGCCCGTTCTCTAATGACCTCGGGCATACACTAGAAAAACAAAATAAAAAGAAAAAAAAAATCCTAAAAGGAAGGGAAGTTCTATGCAAACACAAACAAGGCTACCTCCACCACAACAAACCTAATGATATCTAGCAAATAAAAAGCATGATGGCTCCACTTAGATTGTTTTCTAGACCAGCTTCTAATCCTTCGAAAGGGAATTCGTTACAATTTAAGCAAACCCTCTGGATCAATTCGAGTCAAAGTAAGTTGAATCAAGGCGAGGGAAGCTCCGTGGAGCTTTGATACCCAAGGCCTCACCGCTATTACAAGGCGGCGCAGTCACGCATTCAACTTCACAGAAACCATCATGAACTTCGAAGTATGATAAAAGAGTAACCAATATTTTTCGAGCGACTTTCTTACTAAGCTCGTTACCCTATCGGTCTCGTTCTATTCAAATTTTAAGGCTTAGGTTCGCGTTAAGTATTGTTTTCCTAAGGCGGGCAAGAAGAGAACGGTGATGAAATCCGAACCCTTATCTTATATGGCCAGTCCTTGCCCTTTACTAGGAAATTAAAACAGTCGTTTTCAAGTCCTCAGCATATATTCACACGAAGGAAGACAATAACTCGCTGACAGGGGATTCGCGAGTGTTTCGACAAACTTACCTCCCATACCAGAAGGGGGATGAACCGTTGTAGTCGACTCGGGCCACGACTCCTATGTCATGTACGAACCCGAGGGGTCGAGGTGATATCGTAATCACCGTCCTTCTCTGCAAACCGTTTGATACTTAATACTACCCTTCCGTAGGGTTTAAAAATAAAAGAATGTCCAAATGTCCAAGTCCAAAGTCCAAAAATAAAGTACCAAAGAAAAGGAAAGTCTAAAAAAAATAAAAAATATCTCTCTCTTCTTTTTTTTTCCTCTCTCTTTTTATAAAATATAAAAAATCTTCTTCTTTCGCTCCTTTCGCTTTGTCTTTAACTCCAAATCTTTAAGTATCCACCAAAAGCTTTGGAAAATTTTTCTTTCGCTCCAAATCCCAAAATCTGAAATGAAAAGACAAAAACCCAAAAACGTAAAGAAGAACAAATAAATAAAAACCTAAAAGAAAATCTAAAAACTCTAGCCTAAAGACAAGTCCACGTCGGCGGCGCCAAAAATTGATGTGAATCAATAATGTTGTAGTAAATAGGTTCGTTGAGACTTGTGAAAGCAAAAGATTTTAGACTTATAAAACTTAAAAATAAGGAAAACTTAACACAAAATCGATTCAAGATATGAGAAAATAACCAAGACACTGATTCCACTATTACACATGAATAAATAACGGTAAATAATCCAAAACTCTAATTATTATTTTTTTAATCCCTTGTTTCTTAATTCACAAATAATCAGGCAAATTCTCAAAAATTAATTGTATCCCCTAAGCATAGATTATCTTAATACAAAGCATAACCTATCTAATTGAATCACAACTAATGATGAAAATTATGCAAACAATTTAAAACTCTGCAAAAGCAGTGATTGAGTGAATTATAAATTATAAATTAGAGCAAATAAAATAGTTACCAATTATTCATGCGTATATAGCTTCCTCATTGCCTTGGTTGTGGGAGAATTAGCCTCTCATCATGTTGGAAACAAGCTCAAAACTCATTTTTATTGCTCAAATGAGGTGTACAAATGATGAAATGGAGAAAATGATAAAATCGGGTGTTTGCAACGATTATAAGTGTTGCAAACACTGTTACAAAGAATCATTTCGTTGCTTTTAAGTTCCGCCTTCCGTATTACGACCCTCGCCTCGTGAGTCGTAAGCTTTCGTAGCATAAACGACTGTCACCCGTGCGTTGAATGTTCTTCGTGTTCTTCAATGGCAGCAGCAGCAGCAGAATTATCCAACTCGATTTTTATTGCTCTGTGGTTGCTCCAAACTCTCCCAAACTCTCCGTATATCTTCTCTGATATCCCATCCTCCAATTTATACTCAACAGGTACAAGAATACTCGCCAATAACTCTGAATATTCTTTATTAACTCTCCACTGCCACTTACGGAAATAATTTCCATTTCCATCCCATCACGCGTCTGCATTCCATTTAAACACCCCAAACACGCAAGAACTTGTCTAATAATGAGTCAAACTCGTGCAAGGGGGATATCTACACGCCCCAAACACGTAATCTCCATAAACTCGCCTGACAGAATCCCGAGTATATCTCATGTTCTGTTTCGCTTCATTCCCACGCACACAGCCCAAGTTTTGCGATTCTAACACACATGCTAGTCGTGTTTGGTCAAAACAGGATATTTCCAACCAACTCCGTCGATTGAATCTCCTTCAAACTCGTCTGAATCTTCTCTGCAAAATATCGGGTTTTCAAAACCCAAATTCCCGCCAAAATCCAGTTTTTGAAAGGTTGAAGAAGGTGGTGCCCCTTAACCAGTTGTGGGGTGCGAATAGCAATGGGTTGCCCCTTAGCAATTGGGTTACCCCTTATCCAAAGTGGGAGTCCGAATAGCAAATGTCCTTCGGGGGTGTTCCGAGCAACTTTTCGAGCCGAATTTTCCAACAATCTTTATTTCCAAAAAAATACCTACAAACACACAAAACACCATAATAAGGACAAAAACGAGTACTAACAATACGAAACATTGAGGACAAATTAGACACATAAATGCGTCTATCAAATACCCCCAAACTTATTATTTGCTAGTCCTCGAGCAAATTTATTCTAGAAAATAAAAAAACATTTGAACCCCTAGGTGGCCCTAGTGGCGGAATGTTGTCTCCGGAGGGTTTACCAGAGGTGTACCCACAAAACCTTTACTCCAGACCCTAGCTATCTACGCAGAACCTTGGAAGGCACTAAAGAATCTCCTTGGTTGGCATACTTATTGATTACAAGAGGAAGTACCCCGATGCGAAATTCCAATTGTTGTACACGAGTTTCCACTCAAGCATACTAAAATTCATATAAAGTGACAGAGATCTACTCAGATAGTTTCTGGACATCATAAACCGGAGTCAACCAATCACATGGATAGATTAAGAAGATAGATGTAGAAAAACGTGGATGATGTTGACTAAGGTGAACCTATCCTAATGGACTGAGACACTGGTCTGGACTTGTATCAACACACTGGCATATACAAGGGAACCAGTGATCGATAATCCTAACTCTAGGTCAACTTAGCTGGCATATACAAGGGTACCAGTGATCGACTTTATTGTATTTATTCTGGTTGGTCTAGTGGTCCGGTCTCAATTTTTTTTTTGTTTTTTGTTTTTTTGGTGGTATCTCAGTCACTCTATTTCACCCTAGCAATGGTAAAGAGAAAAATAAAAGAAGTGATCAGGATTCTTTCGATGTTTCCATCACGAGGATATGGCGAAACTACCATGTTTTCTTTCTCTAACACCCGAGCTCTGTGCTTTTATGAATAGACTCTTTAGATGTTTCCATCTAATCAGATTGGTTCCTCAACTCCTACAACCAAAATGCTTCCATCCACTTAGATTGGTTAGTGCCATCCTTAATAAACATAAATTTCTAGGCTCTGGAGTTTATTTATTGCAACTAAAAACTAACAAGAAGTTTCTTCCCCACCCCCAAACTTAAATCTAACATTGTCCTCAATGTTTCTAATGAAAGAGCAATACCAAAAAGTAAGGTAACATGAGGAATCAGTAAAGAGAGAAGTCGGAAAGATAGTACCTGGGTGAAGAGAGAAATCAAAAACTAATATACAACATACAATCGCCTTGATGGTCAATCAAGGGTAAACAGGGTCCTCCAGAGGGACCTCCTCAACATCACCTGTAGGAAAGGGCTCTAAAAAGGGTTTCAATCTCTGACCGTTAACCTTCGAAGAACTACTACCGTCCGGTGTCTCGATCTCAACAGCTCCATGAGGAAAGACAGTGCGAACAATAAAAGGACCCGTCCACCGAGAACGTAACTTCTCAGGAAAAAGATGCAAGCGGGTATCATACAGAAGAACTTTTTGACCTGGAGAAAATAACTTCCGTAAAATATTTCTATCATGCACAATTTTCATTTTGTTCTTATACTCCTTCGCACTATCGTAAGCATCTATACAAATCTCGTCCAACTCATTGAGCTGGAGTTTCCTATGGGCTCCTACCTTGTCAAGTGAAAAATTTAGCTGCTTAACAGCCCAATAAGCTTTATGTTCTAACTCAACGGGTAAATGACATGCCTTGCCATAAACAAGCCGATAAGGCGACATTCCAATAGGGGTTTTAAACGCAGTACGGTAAGCCCATAAGGCATCAGTAAGCCTAGACGACCAGTCTTTCCGATTATGATTAACTGTTTTCTCTAATATACGTTTTATCTCCCTATTAGAAACCTCTACTTGACCACTAGTCTGCGGATGATACGGGGTAGCTACCTTATGTGTAATACCATATTTCTTCATCAGAAGCCTAAAATGTCCATTACAAAAGTGCGACCCTCCATCACTAATTATAACTCGCGGTGTACCAAAATGTGTAAGTATATTATTTTTCAAGAACTCAATCACAACCCTATGGTCATTGGTTTTACACGCAACCGCCTCAATCCACTTAGAGACATAGTCTACGGCGATAAGGATGTATAGGTTACCAAAGGAATTAGGAAACAGACCCATAAAGTCAATACCCCACACATCAAAGACCTCAACGATTAAAATAGGGTTCAAGGGCATCATGTTCCTACGGGAAATGGTTCCTAATTTCTGGCAACGTTCACAAGTAACACAGCAACTGTGGGAGTCTTTAAACAACGAAGGCCAGTAGAATCCACACTGCAATATCTTAGCAGCAATCTTCTTAGCACTAAAGTGTCCCCCACAAGCATGATCATGACAGAAGGAAATAATACTGGACTGGTCACTCTCAGGTATACATCTCCTAATAACTGTCCGGACAATACTTAAATAAATAAAGATCATCCCAAAAGAAGTGCTTAACCTCGGCTAAAAACCTAGAACGATCTTGTTTACCCCAATGTTGAGGCATTCGACCAGTAACAAGATAATTCACTATATTTGCATACCAAGGTGATTGGGAAACAGAGAACAATTGTTCATCAGGAAAGCTATCCCTTATATGAAGGAAATCATTAGGAGAACTAACAACCAGCCTAGACAAGTGGTCTGCTACTATATTTTCTCGCACCCTTTTTGTCTCTAATGTCCGGACAAAATTCTTGTAATAAAAGGATCCATCTAATCAATCTAGGTTTGGTATCCTTCTTAGACAAAAGGTATTTCAAAGAAGCATGATCGGTATAGATTACGATCTTAGAACCTAAGAGATAGGGTCTAAACTTGTCTAAGGCAAACACAATGGCCAACAGCTTCCTTCTCTCGTAGTGGTATAGTTCAATGGGCATCATTCGAGTTTTTCTAGCATAGTAAATCACATGAAGTAATTTATTTTCTCGCTGACCTAGCACAACACCAATAGCATAATCAAGCATCGCACATGATCTCAAAGGGTAGGTTCAGTTAGGTGCCTGGACTATGGGGGCGGTAGTGAGTAAAGTCTTAAGCTTCTCAAAAGCCTCTAAACAAGCATCATCAAAGACAAACTTAACATCTTTTGCAAGCAAATTGCAAAGAGGTCTAGAAATCAAGCTAAAATCCTTAATGAATCGACGATAAAAACCTGCATGCTCTAAGAATGACCTAATATCTTTTACGGTTTTTGGGACCTGTAAAGTCTTAATAAGGTCAACTTTGGCTTTATCTACCTCTATACCCTTAGAAGAAACGATATTCCCTAAAACAATTCCTGATTGAACCATGAAATGACATTTCTCCCAATTAAGCACTAGATTCTTTTCCTTACATCTAGTCAACACTAATGACAAATGATGCAAGCACTCATCGAAAGACGAACCAAACACTGAAAAATCATCCATAAAGACCTCCAAGAACCATTCTACCATATCGAAAATATGCTCATCATGCAACGCTTTGAAAAGTCGCAGGGCGTTACATAGCCGAAAGGCATGCGTCTATACGCAAAGGTACCAAAGGGACAGGTAAAAGTGGTTTTCTCCGGTCTTCGGGGCAATAACGATCCGATTATAGCCGGAGTAGCCATCTAAAAAAGCAGTAATGACTATGTCCAGCTAATCTCTCTAGCATCTGGTCAATGAAGGTAAGGGGAAAGTGGTCCTTCCTAGTGACCTTGTTTAATTTCCTATAGTCAATACAAACACGCCAACCCGTGGTCACTCGGGTAGGGATTAACTCATTGTTATCATTCTGGACTACAGTAATACCGGATTTCTTGGAAACAACCCGAACAGGGCTGACCCACTTACAGCGTCCGAAATGGGGTAGATAATGCGCATCTAACGACTTAAGGATCTCGGTTCGAACTACTTCTTTCATATTGGGGTTTAGTCTTTGTTGCATCTCCCTAGAAGGTTTGGTATCTTCCTCTAAATAGATCTGATGCATACAAACAGTAGGACTTATACCCTTAATGTCTGCTATGGTCCACCCCAAAGCTTCCTTGTTGTTTTGAAGGACGGTCACTAGCCTACTTTCCTGATCACTATCCAAGTCGGAAGCAACAATCACAGGTAAAGTCTCAGAAGGGCCTAAAAACACATACTTTAGGGTATCTGGCAATGGTTTTAGGTCCAACTTAGGAGGCTCTTCTAACGAAGGAACTAGGGTAGACTTAGAAACTGGTAGTGGTTCGAACTTAGGTTTCCATCTATTACTAGTGTCTAACAAAGGGGTTGAATCTAACAAAGCATTCACCTCATTAATCACATAATCATCATCAAAATCAATCCCAAAGTGAGCTAGGCATTTCTCTAATGGATCTTCTAACAAAGTGTTTGGTAATAACTCCTCGACTAATGTTCCTATCATGTTCACCTCTTCTATGCTCGAGTCATCTAGTTCAGAGGGTAGCTTACTAATATGAAAGACGTTCAGCTCAATAGTCATATTACCAAAAGACAAATTCATAATACCAGTTCGACAGTTAATGATCGCATTGGATGTATCTAAAAACGGGCGACCTAAAATTAGGTATCACGGTTCTCTCGGGTCAGGGACAGGTTGGGTATCTAGGATAACAAAATCCACCGGATAAATAAACTTGTCGACCTCTATGAGAACATCCTCGATCACACCCCGAGGAATTTTAACGGACCTATCAACTAACTGAAGAGTCATCTTGGTAGGTTTCATCTCACCAAGTCCTAGCTTAAGGTACACATGGTATGGGAGTAAGTTCACACTGGCTCCTAAGTCAAGCAAAGCTTTCTAAATACGGTATTTACCTATTGTGCAAGAAATAGTAGGGGACCCTGGGTCTTTATACTTAGGAGTAGTGGTATTCTGAATAATGGAACTCACGTGACTAGCTAGGAAGGCTTTCTTTTGAACACTAAGCTTACGCTTTCGTGTACACAAGTCCTTAAGAAACTTGGCATAAGCGGGAATCTACTTGATCGCATCCAACAATGGGAGGTTGATAGTAACCTGCTTAAAAACCTCCAATATATCATTAAAGTTGGACTCCCTCTTAGTTGGAACTAGCAGCTGGGGGAACGGGTCTCTGGGAACAAATCCTGGTTCAATATGACCCTCATTGGTCTCATTAGAGACTCTATCAGTCTCCTCATTTTCTGGCTCAGAAGGGTGAACTACAACATGTTCACTTTCAGGCGTGGCGACCTTATTGTCAACTTTCTTTCCACTCCTAAGGGTTGTAATAGAATTCACATGATTGTACGATTTCTCTCCTTTAGGGTTAGGATCAGTATGACTAGGGAACCTTCCATCTTCTCTCTCACTAAGGAACTTAGCTATTTGGCCGACTTGAAGTTCTAATTTAGCAAGAGACTGGGAATTATTCTTAAAATTCTGCTTGGTTTCCTCTTGAAAATTACCCTGGCTCTTTACTAACATTTCCTGGCTCTGTGTTAACATATCCTGGCTCTTTTTTAGTATACTAAAAGATTCCTCTAAGCTAGTTATTCTACTCTCAGAAGGGTTCTGGAACTGGGGTTGACCTGAAGAGTTCTTAGCATAACCAAAAACCAGGGGAGGTGAGAATTACTAGACCGACTTTGATTCTGTCCCTTAGACCAAGAGAAGTTAGGATGGTTTCTCCAACCAGGGGTTGTAGGTCTCGAGTATGGGTCATACTTCGACGGTTCTCAAACCTAGCATTGTTATAGACGCATGAGCTTGCTCTTCACTAACCTGACCTTCCCAAAATGAGTTATCGGGCTCTATTCCACAACTAGATACTTGAGAGGTTCTTTTAGGTTCACCAAGGGACCTATTTTTATACTGACCCATTTCCAAAGCTTCTAACCTTCTTGACAAAGCAACAAACTTAGCATCTGACCCGAAGCTTGTATCTACCATATTGGTGCTACTTCTATTGACCAAGAGTCTTTTAGGGGGTTCAACACAGGACTCCCACTGTTGGGATTTCTCAGCAACAACTCCTAAGAAGGTAAAGGCATCCTCAGCACTTTTATTAGTAAACTCACCAGCACACATAGACTCGACCATGGCTTTGGTCGAATAATGAGTCAAACTTGTGCAAGGGGGATATATACACGCCCCAAACACGTTATCTCCACAAACTCGCCTGACAGAATCCCGAGTATATCTCATGTTCTGTTTCGCTTCATTCCCACGCACACAGCCCAAGTTTTGCGATTCTAACACACATGCTAGTCCTGTTTGGTGAAAACAGGATATTTCCAACCAACTCCGTCGATTGAATCTCCTTCAAACTCGTCTGAATTTTCTCTGCAAAATATCGGGTTTTCAAAACCCAAATTCCCGCCAAAATCCAGTTTTTGAAAGGTTGAAGAAGGTGCCCCTTAACCAGCTGTGGGGTGTGAATAGCAATGGGTTGCCCCTTAGCAATTGGGTTACCCCTTATCCAAAGTGGGAGTCCGAATAGCAAATGTCCTCCGGGTGTGTTCCGACCAACTTTTCGGGCCGAATTTTCCAACAATCTTTATTTCCAAAAAATAGCTACAAACACACAAAATACCATAATAAGGACAAAAACAAGTACTAACAATACGAAACATTGAGGACAAATTAGATACATAAATGCGTCTATCACTAGCCTGAATATCATCACCAACTTTACTCCAATCTTCCAAAACTATACCTTCATCAGAAACGTCGGTACTACAATCTGATTCCTGATAAATCTTCTTCCTTGTCAACATCAGTAGGCAAGCCAACTTCTCTTGAAAGAATCTCAAAAGAATTCTTATAATGAATATGCTCAGAATCTAATAACGCATCAATCAAAGGAGTGGGTGTTGAATCAGCATTCGTACTACCAGAAAAGTTTTTACTCTTTGTTTGCTGCCAGTCTTCTTCATCATGAGTTTGTTGTGTATTACCATGATTCAACTCATCTTTTTGCACCTCACCAGTGATAGGCTTTCGGGATTGCCTATATGTAAATAACCACATTCGCACGGTGTCTAACTAGTAGACAGGGGCAAGTACGGGTCGAACCCACAGGGAGCGGTGGAAACACTGTAATCAATATCTCTAATTAAGATAACAAGAAAGAATATTTTTGGATTTTTCGAATTGAAAATGAAATAATAAAAACTAATAAAGTAAATTCACAGAGGAAGTCGGTAACCATGGTTGATAGTATTCACTACTATCTCTTTTTAATTACTAAAATGAAACATAATTATGGATATATGTTTATTGTTCTTTCTATCGACATCACATATTATATGTATTAGAGTCGCAAATATCGCTGGGACACCCTAAGCATGACACATCAAAAGACTAAACCCAAGCAAGCACCATCAAATTGCATTAGCGAGAAAGTTTTACGAAACTAAATACAGGTTCACAAATATTATTTGGATTTTCTAAGTATAACCCATCAAAGATTTTAACGAAGCATGGATGATCAAATAACAAGACAAACATATTTATAAAACTATAAATTACGCACATAGGTTTTTCAAATCGGTGAAGTAACAACACATTTTTTCAATAAATTAATAAACAATATTTGAAATTAATCTATTCAAATCATAATGGTCTTTTGCTATATCATTCAATTTAAAGTAGCCTAATACCCCATATAGTTTCAACCATAAAAACCCTAGTTACAAAGACTTAGCTAGACATGGCTTTCGCAAAAGCCATAAACATATGAAGGAGAATCACTAGCAAATCAAAATGGAAATGAAAACATAAAAAATCGCAAACCCTTGTCTTCCATCTCTGCAGCCGCGCCTCTCTCTGTTCTTCTCTTTGCGGCTCTGCAGTCGGCCTACCTCTCTCAGTATGTGTTATGCTGGTATATATAGGTGTTGTAGGAAAATCTCAAATAAGACCTAGCAGACATCTCGTATCCTCTAAGGCCCAACCCAGTTCTCTTGTCGTACTCAACCACAACAACGGGTTCCATTCAGACAATTGCCAAAGTCTGGTCACTGCCTAACTCCATCTTCTTCCCAGACTAACCACAAGCTGCCAAGTCTGGCCATTGCCTTCGATCGATCCATGCCAAACAAACCCCCTGCAACAATCTCTCTCAACTTCCTCTATTCACGATACCAACACCACCATCTCTTCTGTCCGTTCCACCTTCCTACACTCGATCACACATTTAAGCTCTATATACAACCACCAATTTATTCGCAGAACCATCACCATGAACTCTTGTATCTCCTTCGACTGATCATTGGCCAAAAGCATCAACAACATCTTCCTTATCCGAGTAACCATTGCCACTTCTTTCCTCGGTCCAACTACAGCTCCATTCTGTCCGTATAGCTTCAGCTCCCTAATTCGATCACATCATGAAATCCCCAAGCTCCAGATTCACTCCACTCAAAACAAACACCTCAACCAGTTAACCACATCTCTGCCACCATCTTTTTTTTTCCGATAATCATCTCTGCCACCATCAGCCAATACAAAGATTGGGTGAGAACCCATCACTTCAATTGACTGCAGACTACTCATATAACCACCAGCTTAGTTTATCCTTGTTCTTATCATCTCTTCACCCTGAGTTGACTGAACCATAACTCCATTTGAGATATGCAGACGAAATCACCACCAGCTGAGCCAATATTCACGCCTGCAGGTCTCCTCATTAGGTGCGCACATGGTTCGGTTCGATACGGTTGTTGACAGAAAAACAACCGAAACCAAGTACTCGGTTTTCCAATATTGAAACCGATGAAACCATTTAAGCTGTTCGGTTTCATTCGGTTTTAAACCTCCGGTTTCGGTACAAAGCGGTCGGTTTTTGGTTAAGCAAGCAAAAGTCACAGAATTTTCTTTCTTATTTTACTAAAGATGAGTTACAAATACACATGTCAATTTTTAAAATATCAAATACAACAGAACTGCTTGATCAAATAATATTCAGGACAACAACTTTCACCCAAACATTCTTTAAGTTCGCAAAAAGCATGACATTCAAAACAAAACAGCAGGAGAAGGTTTCCAACAATCAGGGTTTGCTGAGGTGGTGTTAGCAACTGTTGCAGATTTCCATACAAAGCTAGCCACATTCTTGTGGTGGTTTACAATAACCAGACTGCAAATCAAAAAGGAATCCATGAAAAAAAATCGTATTAAAATTAAGAATTTAGGTAACAATATGTGTACCAAATACACGAATTTTAATACACAAGTACTAAACTCAAAGATGTTTTCATCTACATGCTACCTAAGGTCACAATCCTAAATCTATTTCAAGTTGTATCATGAAGAGGTAGTTTACCCGATGTAACATAGCACATAAATCTCACCTTGATGGTATCAACGTGACTCCATCCAACCTTGGATGATAGTCTTCCCAACAAGAAGTACTTGTGTCCAGATTGAAGTCTCAAAACCCTTGATTAGAAACTAAAAAAAAATCATATTAACACCCAAAACACATCAAACAATTCACCACTTAAACTTTTAAATAAATTTCATTTCTAACATTAACTTCCTCCAACAAATCGAATCAAACAACTTTACAAAAAATCCAGTAAAAATTAAACAAATTAACTTAACAATCAGACAAAAGAAACAAAACCCATACTGTAAAATACATTTTTACACCCAAGCATGTTCATCTTTCTTGTTATTTCACACTTATGAGTGATTTCAACAATTAACATCTGACTTGAACAACACATCTGGTTCCGCTGCTACAATTATTGATTCTTTCTAACCAAAAGCTAAAGAACAAATCAAAAATAGTTAACCTTTAATCCACTTCAGAAACTCATTCAGAAACCCATAAAAAGATGTAGACTTGCTATAATTACAGTATTCAAAAAATCAATTAGAAAACAATGAAACCTTACAATGAATCTTGCATGGTCGTTCGGTGCTTAATTAGTTGATTCAAAGAAGAAGAAAAAGAGAGTTGAGATGAATTTAGTGATGGAGCGGTGGTGAATGTGTGTGTAGAAGAGAGAGCAGTAGCAGCCGAGGAAGAAGAAGGGGAGTGAGAGTGGTTTTGTTCTCTCGAATAAAAAAGAAGATAAAGGAAGCTAAACATAAAATTGAGGGCTGTGATGAACTGTATCTATATCGATGGCTAAGATTTATATATACACGGTTTAATCGGTTGTGTCGGTACGGTTTTGATTAACATCCGAAACTGAAACCGAGACAGTCGGTTTTATGAAACTAACAACCGTGATTAAACCAAGGGGATTCGGTTTCACTTCGGTTCGGTTAATAAGTGCACGGTTTCGGTTCGGTTCGCGGTTTAGGTTCGGTTTTGTGCATCCCTACTCCTCATACAGCCACCCCAAAAACTTTTATGGTCAACCAAACTTTTCATGTAAGAGAAGAGGTCACAGCAACCCCAAAAACTTACAAACTATTTAAATCGAAAATATGATACATTTAGAAATTCAATATTGGAAAGAAAATAAGGACGACCCACATATTCTATGCCAACTTCATTAGCTTGATTGCAACCCCTCTTCGCCATGTTGTCTACAGCAAAATTGGTCTCTCTAAAAGTGTGGCCAAAATTAATAACATCATAATTGTTTTGAATTTCTCTCCAGCGTGCTATAGCAAACCACAGTAATACATTATTTGTGAAAGCAATCCGTGCAGCCTCCGAATTTGTTCTAATCATTACTCTTTGCATCCTCCATTTGGTCGCCCATTCCAGGCCAATGATGATCCCATATATCTCAGCTAAGTAGTTTGTTGTTATGCTAAGCCCAATCGAAATCGCACCTAGCACAGCACATCTTGCGTCTCTTGCAACCACACCAGCTCCCGCACTGCCTGGATTTCCTTTAGCTGCGCTGTCACAACAAAGAAGAAGCTCACCAGCAACCGGAGGTTCCCAAAAACATTCAATAGCATCATGAAGCTTGACCCTTCTACGACGAACTCTAAAATAATCTAGAATTCTCACATCTTCACAACAGTTCTTCATGTTTCCCTTCAATCACATCGAATACTCCTGAATTTGATTCATCACACGCTTGAAAAACAGCGGCCAATTTGGATTTCTATTTTCAAAAACCTTCTTGTTCCTAGTATACCACAGTTCAGCTTTAATCACCAAAATGGATAGCAACCACAAGTCTTGAACCATTCTACTTATGTTCTTTGCTTCCTTGTAAGCCGTAACCAGATGAGGATGCGGCATTAACCCAAAAACTTCAGCTAACCACGTCCAGGCTTTCACAACAAAATTACAGCTCCAAAGTATGTGTTCTAGCAACTCCTCAGTAGCACAACACATCACACATTTAGTAGGTATTTTGATTTTAAAATGAGAGCGTACCTGATCTTGCGTAGCACAAGCTCCCCTTAAAATCTTCCAATTCTGAACAGCTAATGTAGGATGGATACATTTTCTCCAAAGAAGGTTCGCACTTTCAAAATCTCCAAGTCTTTGTCTAATAATACTCCTAGCAGATTTCACCGAAAAATTTCCCTTGTACTCCGGCTTCCAAATTCTGACATCTCTCCTTTCCACCGGCCTTGGTAAATTATTAAGATCAATGCCTGCAGCTTCAAGCCTTTGTCTATGTATGCCAGCAATCGTCCAATTCCCATCAACTAGAAGATCACTAACTCTCACGTTTCTGTCTAGGTCTTGCATTTGAAGTATATTTGCAATACTCCCATCAGCACACCAAGCGTCAAAATACAAGGAAGTGTTGCGACCATCACCAATTAAGACTTTGGTATTCTCCTCCACCTGATCATAAACCCAACGAATTCCCGGTAAAATTGTGGACTTATACCAGTTCGTTTTAAAGCTTCATTTCTGCCAAAAAAATTTGCTATAAGATATTTAGCCCATTTCATCTTAGAAGTACGAATTTGCCACCAAAGCTTCATTAATAAAGCTTTATTCATAATTGACATACTAGTAAGACCAAGACCACCTTCTTCATAAGAAGTGCAAACCTTATCATAACCAACCACAAAAGATCTTCTTGTATTAGCATCACTCGTCCAAATGAAATTTCTAATGGCTCTTTCACATTGTAAAACAAATTTTCGAGGCCACTTATAAACTACCATATTATGGATAAAGTAGCTAGCAATGACAGACTTTACAAGCACAATTCTATCTTGAAAAGAGAGCAAACGACCTTTCCAACCAGCCAACTGATTCTTTATCCTGTCAATGATATTACTAATATGTCTATATCGAACCGTACCTGGCATGACTTGAACACCAAGATAGCGATCCGGGAAAGAAGCAATATACATACCCAAAAAATTAGTAAGGTACCTACATCTGCTTAGTAAACCACCACCATAATAATTTTGCTTTTCTGACGACAAACAGTTTGCCCCGAGGCTCTTTGATACACGCCCAACAAATCAACAAGATTATGAACGCTATCCAAAGTACCTTTACAAAAAATCATAATATCATCAGCAAAGATTAAAGGAGTAGGAGAAATGCCCTTACGAGTCACCATATGAGCCATCTTGCCTGTATTGAAAAACTTTAGAATATTCCTGCTCAAAACATCCTCTATCAAAACAAAAATAAGAGGAGACAGAGGATCCCCCTAACGCAACCCCCTATTAATACTGAAAAAACCTTCCGGACTACCATTTAAAAGAACAGAAATACGGGCTGATTGAAGAATATTCAGAATCCAAGAACACCAGCTTTCTGAAAAACCGTAATGTCTAAAGACTTCAAGAATAAAAGACCAACTTACTGTGTCAAAATCTTGAGAGATATCAAGCTTCAAACCTAAGTTATCGTCTTTCCTCTTAATGTGCAACTCATTAATCATCTCTGAAGCCAAAGTAATATTCTCATGGATGTTTCTCCCTTTCATAAAGGCAACCTGTTCCTCTGAGACTAATTTATCCAAGACTTTTCCCAAACGACTATCAAGAATTTTGGTAAAGATTTTACAGAAAAAATTACTCAAACCAATTGGTCTAAAATTGCGAAGAGAGTTAGCCCCACGAACCTTAGCCAAAAGAATCAAAAGACTAGAATTAGTCCCATTTGAATGTGTTTCACAGTCCAACGGTAAATAATAGCTTGAATAAGATCTTCTTGAATAACATCCCAGCAATGGCGATAGAAACACCCAGAAAAACCATCCGGACCTGGCGCACTATCAGCACCCAAGTCCCAAACATCCTTTTTAATTTCCCCAGGAGACGGAATGGCATCCATCTCAAGGCTTTCTTCCGGAGTTATGCTTTCATGATCATAATCAAACAAGACGTCCTCAATAGTGTCCTCGGGCCCATTGAATTTATCTTCATAGTAACTAACTACATGATCACCTAAAAGGATATTATCAGTAATGACAGTACCTGCATTATCAACCAATTCAGAAATAACGTTGTTACTTCTGCGAGTGCGAATGCAATTATGAAAATAAGCCGTGTTACTGGCCCCCTCCACCAACCAATTATTCCTAGCTTTCTTCTTAAGCATAGTAATGTGCTGTAAATTCGTATCATGAAGAGTAGACATAGCATCTTTCATAGCATTCAAATTTGGGATATTTGAGGGATCTTCATCAGAAATCCTAGCTGCCATCTCAAACCTGAGTTTGTCTTGCTTAATTCGAGAATGAATGTTGCCAAAAACCCGAAAATTCTAAGCCTTCATCTCCACTTTTAGTCTCTTTAACTTGAAAGGGAAAATAAAGCCTGGATTACCAAAAACAGGAAGATTCCAATTTTTAGTTACCATGCGCATAAAATCCGAATGAAGGAACCACATTTTTTGAATACGAAACGGAGCATGTTGTGGCCTAGCCACCACAAAAGGATAGCCAATCAAGGTAGAATGGTCATAAACTTCTCTAGAAAGAGCTTACACCGCCGATTCTCAAATTTAGCTAACCAAGCTGGATTGATAATGGCATGTTCAAGCTTGCTAATAATTCTATGATGACCAGACTGTCCATTTGTCCAAGTGATTTGCAACCCAATGAATCAGCCTCAAACAAATTATTGTTTTCCATCCAATCACTAAATTCATTAATGACTGAAGTTCTAGTTTCTAAGCCACCTTTTTTCTCCTCATTACGCAGAATACAGTTGAAGTCACCAATTACTAACCACGGGATGTCATCATCAATATTCTCAAGCTGTTGCCAAAGTCTTCTTCTTGTTACTTGGAGGTAACTCGCATGAACAAAAGAAATATGAACTCCGTCCACAACCACCGTTATTGCTTGTCTACTCATATTAACAACCAAAGGATCATCAAACACGTCCAACCAGAAAATCCAAATATTTCCAATAGAGATATTAGAAGTATTATGAATAACCTGCCTTTTAAAACCATTCAAATTTAGACGAGATATGAAATTATTTGTACAACGAATTTTAGGCTCAACAATACAAAGAACTTCAGGTTTAAACTCTTGAACTAACTCTCTAAGTTTAGGTTGCGCTTGAGGTTTCGCAACACCATTGATATTCCAAAGAATACCCGCATTAAAAATGCCGAGAAGTATTTTTTAATAACCTGGATGAGTTTACCTCACCCTTTGAAGTGCTGCTTGACTCAGGAGAATCAATACTCTTAGTACGAATTCTAGGAGAGATCCCATTCCTAGCACGGTATCCCAGGTTGCTGGATTCAGGTTCCGTGTCTGACAAGGACTTTCTTGCCGGTGGCTTGGAATTCTGAGTTGAGTTGGATAGCTGCGGCGAGATAGACTGTTGAGGCGCAACAAAGACTCTTCGCGCCTAACGTTTCTTTTTCTTAGAAGCTGGAGCCGCAAGTTTCTCTACATCATAGGAACCCCAATCTTTAATTTTTTCAGCTGAATTTTCCAAGTCTGTAGAAGCATCAGATTCATCAGCCTCAGAATCAATGGCGCCATCTATAGTATCATCATTACCCAAAGCAGAATTCAAAGCATTAAATTTGTTTGAGTTCATAGCCTGCTCAGCAAGCAGGCCATTACGATTGAGGTTGATGGGGTTCAAGTTTCTTTTGTTCATGCCAGGTATATTCAAACTGTCAGGAGGAGACTTTGGTAGCAACTTAATATTCAAGATAATTCTATCCCTTGGCTTGTCATTGGTGATTTTAATTGCATCCTTCGCCTTGATGAAAAAAAGGGAGGTCCGGAGCCAAGAACTTCTGCTATTAACGAGTTCTCAGATTGGTTGGACGACAACAATCTTTTTGAAGCTGATGCCTTAGGTACTAAGTTCACTTGGACTAATAGACAATCGGGTACGGACAGAATTATAAGTAAGATTGATCGTGCGGTAATTAATGTGGCATGGTTAGCTAAGTTTGAGAATTGGCGGTGTAAAGCTCTTCCTAGGGAAGTTTCCGACCATTCTACTCTTTTGGGTTATCCTTTTGCTGTTCCTAGACCCAAAAGAGCTCACTTTCGTGTGCAAAAAATGTGGTTCTTACATGATGATTTCCTTAGAATGGTTAGTGAGAGTTGGAATATGCCAGTTACATGGTCTCTTGATTTTATTTTTACATATAAATTAAAGAGAATCAAAGGGGTGATCAACGAGTGGAATCTTCAGGTTTTTGGTAATGTTCATTCTCGTTTAAAAAAAGATCAGTTAAGGTTTGAGGCTGCTTCTCTTTGTTCGGATGAGGATCCTAATGATATTACGAAGTTAAATCTCATGAAAGATGCTATGGCAAAGCTAAGTGAAACTCGGCTGCAACTAAATACGATGCTTAAACAAAAATCCAGAAATCAATGGCTTGTGGAGGGTTCAAGCAACACTAATTTCTTTCATAATAGCATTCGTATTCGTAGAAGTTCTAACACCATTTCTGAACTTGTTGACAGTGCTGGCAATACCATTTCTGATTATGATCTTCTCAGAGATCATGTTATGCAATATTATGAAGACAAGTTCAATGGTCCGGAGTTGGAAGGTGATCCTAGCTTATTCGATTATGATCACATTAGCATCTCGGAGGATGAGAGTTTATCCATGGACAGAATTCCGTCTCCTGAGGAAATTAAACAGGCAGTTTTTGATTTAGGAGCTGACAGTGCTCCTGGTCCGGATGGTTTTTCCGGATGCTTCTAAAGACACTGCTGGGATATAATTCAGGAAGACTTGATTAAGGCTATTATTTTTTGTTGGGATACTGGTCATATTCCAAATGGAGTAAACTCTAGCCTAATCATTCTGCTTCCAAAGGTAAGAGGTGCAAACACTCTTCGTAATTTTCATCCTATTGGTCTTAGTAATTGTTTCTTCAAAATTTTTACTAAGATCTTGGCTACTAGACTTGGCAATGTTTTGGATAATCTTGTTTCTAAGGAACATGTAGCTTTTATGAAAGGGCGTAACATCCATGAAAACATTAGTCTTGCTTCGGAAATGGTTAATGAACTTCATATCAAACGCAAAGATGGTAATATTGGCCTCAAGCTTGACATCACCCAAGCTTTTGACACGGTTAGTTGGTCCTTTGTGTTAGAAGTTTTTAGAAGATATGGTTTCTCGGAGCAGTGGTGCACTTGGATTCTTCATATTTTGGATTCAGCAAGAATCTCTATTCTCTTGAATGGTAGTCCGGAGGGTTATTTCAAGATTAATATAGGTTTACGTCAAGGTGATCCTCTTTCAACCTTGATTTTTGTTTTGATTGAAGATGTCCTCAGTAGAAATATTTTGAAGCTTTTTGCTCAGAAGAAGATGTTGCACATGGTAACTAGAGGTGGTATCTCTCCTACCCATCTCTTTTTCACTGATGATATTATGATTTTTTGCAAAGGAAATCTTCGGAGCATTGATAATCTGGTGGATTTGTTGGGCAAATATCAGCGCGCTTCTGGTCAAAAAATTTGTCGCCAGAAAAGTAAGATTTATTATGATGGTGGTTCCTTGAGTAGAAGAATTTTTTTGGCTGAGTATTTGGGGATGAATGTTGCTACTTTTCCGGATCGTTATTTGGGAGTCAAAGTCATGCCTGGTATTGTTAGATATCATCATATTTCTGATGTGGTTGAGAAGATTAAGACTCAACTTGCTGGTTGGAAGGGTTTTCTCTTATCTTTTCATGACCGAATTGTGCTTGTGAAAACTGTTATCTCCAATTATTCTATTCACAACATGGCGATTTATAAATGGCCAAATAAATTCATTTTGTAATGCGAGCGTGCAATTAGGAATTTTATTTGGTCGGGAGATGCTAATATTAGTCGTGCGGTGGTGGTGGCGTATGATAAAATCTGTTGCCCTTTTGAGGAGGGGTGTCTTGGTTTTTCGCGTATGACTACTATGAATAACGCTATGCTCATGAAATTGTGGTGGAAGATTCGCACTTCTAATAAGAAGTGGGCATCTTATTTAAAAGCAAAGTTCTTTGGTAGAAATGGTTGCATTAAGACTTATGGAGTTAAGTCTACCATTCTTCCAGGAGTTCGAAAGGTGTATAACATTGTGGAAGCTAATACCAAGGTGTTGCTCGGTGATGGCAGATCCACATCTCTCTACTATGATGTTTGGGTTGGTAAGAGGAGTTTTGCTGATCTCCTAAATGATTACTCCTTTGACAGATTGGTGCGGGTAAGTGACTACTGGATTGATGACAATTGGGTTCTTCCTGACGCTCTCTTGGTTAGTTTAACAGCTGCTGGTGTTGAGGTAAATCAATTCCCAACTCCAACTGATGCAATTGATACTCGTATTTGGATGCCAACCTATTCTGGTGATTTTAGCGTCAGTTCTGCCAAAGACCTGATTCGGAATAAGCATGGCAATTTTGATGCTGCACCTCTATTATGGAGAAAAGAAGTACACCCCTCTTTAGCTTCTCAAAACTGGAAGTTCATTCGGAAAGCTTGTGCAACCTTTGATCTTATTTAAAGCAGGTTCAAAATTCAGTTGGCAAACAGATGCGTGTTGTGCGGCGTTGAGGATAAATCACTTGAACACATTGTGTTTTGATGCACCTTTCTTTGCTCGCGCTTGGCAGTGGGTTTCAGATATTTTTAGTCTTACAGCTAATTATAATCTTGTTGTTTCTTTCAAATCAGCTAGGAGTAGAAGCAAAATGGTCCATGAACTTTGGCTAGTTGTTAATCTGGTCATCAGGTCGGAACTTTGGGCGATGCGCAACAAATGTTTTTTTGAAAACCGGAAAGCTAATTGGAGCCTGTTTATAAAACGTGTACTGAAGCTGATCCAAGACTATTCAATTAGGCTAAAGAGTCCTATGCGCAACTGTGTTGAAGACGTGCTGCTGCTAGATTTTTTCCGAGTAGCTCATAGGAGCGTCAAGCACCAGCATCCTATCGAAGTGTTTTGGGAACCTCCGGAAATCAATGAACTCCAGATTTGCTGTGATGGTGCGGCGAGAGGTAATCCTGGTGTTGCCGGAGCTGGAGTGGTGGCCAGAGATGCTGATTGTTCAGTCCTTGGAGCTATGAGTATAGGCCTTGGGGTTACTTCTAACTACTTGGCGGATCTGTATGGAATAATAGTTGGTTTGGAATGGGCTAGGCATTGGGATTTCAGGCGTATTTGTGTGCGATCAGACTCTTATGCTGTGGTTCAAGCTTTCAAGAATTCCAATATCCCTTGGTTCTCAAGGAGGAGATGGGTGGAACTCTGTAGACATTATGAGTCTATAAGATTCATTCACACTTTTCGGGAGGCGAATTTTTCTGCAGACAAAATGGCTAAGCGTGGTTGTCTTTTAGCTAAGGAAGTGGGAATGCATTTTGAAGGAAAACCTTTATTTTTACCTACAGTTGAATATCCAAATGTTTCTTATTATCGTTTTAAATAGTCTACAAGTTTTTGGGGTTGCTGTGACCTCTTTTCTTGTAAACTATACTTTGTAAATTTGTTATCTATTAATACAATTTTTGACTTATCAAAAAAAAAAAAAAATCATAGCCTGCTCAGTAGCCATAATGTCATCACACAAAGGGGTAGAAGATGAGTTAACATCATTCCTATCATGTGCAACCTGTCTAGTTCTTTCCAATTCAACATGAGCAGTTGACTTAGGTACTAAGGCGCTGGTTATCTCTAACTCAGTCCTTTTCACTAATGATATATACTTAGTTGCAGCATGCTTAGCTTTAGCAGCCTCAGCTTCTGCAGCACGTAAAATAGCTTCGGAACGAGCAACATCATCCTCAAGCTGAGCGATTTTCTCCACATCCCTAGCATTCCCCTTAATCGTTATCTCAACCTCAGCATCAACAGGTTTATCAGCTGTAATAGGTTTGTCAGCGCCAGCCGCAACAGTATCAGCCGCATGAGCTTTGTTCTTATTGTGCCTTCTTGACTTTGCTTCCTGCCAATTTTGGCTTGAATCTCCCTTTTCAGATTTCCTCGCTTGCTGTTGAGATTTATTATTGGGCATGCATTCTTTATCATCATGCCCAGTGATGATGCAATGAAAGCAGAACTTAAGGGCTTTAGGAATGTCAATATATTGCCAGAAGCTTCGACCTCCAGCTGTAATCTTGATCCTATCAGGAATATGTTTCGCAAAGTCTATATCCACCAGAACTGAAGCAAAGTATCCAAATTCCAGATTAAGAGTTCTCTGATCAACCACAATAGGGTTACCGAGAACCTTACCTAACGCCAAGAGAGTTTTCTCAGTCCATAGCTCTACGTGCAAACCTGGAAAATGAACCCATACTGTTGCATGGCAAGTTTTCTATCTCTCCGAATCGAAGCCAGGGTACCAATCAATTAGAAGAAGCTCGATCTGATTTACATACCACTTAGTATTACGTATCATCTCTTTGGTTTTCTCATCTTGTAGCATGATAACAAAAAAACCTTTACTCATTGGCATAAACCTAACGTAGTTAGGTTTAGTTTCCATTGAGTCTCAGGTTTTTCTTCACCTCACCAAACTTCAAACCAAGTAAAGTTAAGACGTGCGATGAAGTTGTGTTGAAAGGGTTTGCAACCCTCTTGGTAATAATCGGCGGGAATAATCCAGATAAGGTTCACCATCAATGAGAGATGGGTTTGGTAAGCTGTTGAGATCTACGGCCGTGCCGTGGGCTGTAGAGTTTGCTTAGGTTTTAGTTTCTCAGCGAAAGTTGGCTTGCCATTGCTAACATTAACTAAAATAAATTCGGTAACTTCAACCATCATGCAAGATCAGATATTGAAGATGATAATTTTTTTTGAAAAAACGCAAAACCCTAGAGAGAGCGCTAGACTTTCTCTTTCCTCATTTTTTTCCTTGTCGAGTTACCATATGAGTCATTTTCCCCTCACGAAAAAGCTTAGTAATATTACGACTAAGTACATCTTCTATCAAAAAAAAAAATCAAAGGAGAAAGAGGATCTCCTTGCCGTAAACCCCTAGTTATCTTGAAAAAACCTTCCGGGATGCCATTCAGAAGAATAGAAATCCTTGTTGATTGTAAAATATTTAGAATCCATATGCACCTATCTTCCGAGAAGCCATACTGCCGGAAAAACCTCCAAAACAAAAGATCAACTAACGATATCAAAAATTGAGTAATATGAAGTTTGAGGACCAATGTTGCTATCCTTTCTTTTGATTTGAATCTCATTAACCATCTCCGACGCCACACTTACATTTTCATGAATATTACGACCTTTCATAAAAGCGACATGTTCTTCATAAACCAAATTATCCGAAATACTACCAAGTCTAGTAGCTAGAATCCTAGTAAAGATTTTAAAGAAAAAATTACTAAGACCAATTGGACGAAAATTGCGAAGAGTATTAGCTCCCCTTACCTTGGCTAGAAGAGTAACGAGACTTGAATTGACTCCATTAGGAATATGCTTCAAATGCCAACAGAAAATAATGGCACTTATCAAATCATTACTAATAATATCCCAACAATGTCTGTAAAAACATCCCGAAAAACCATCTGGGCCTGAGGGACTATCAGCATTCAAGTCAAAGACAACATTTTTTTATCTCTTCCGGAGTTGGAATTGCATCCATTAGAGAGATTTCATCAGGTGAGATGTTATGGTGGTCATAATCAAACAACTGAGTCTCAATAGGAAACTCGTCTCCATTGTATTCAGTTTTGAGACATCTGTAGGATCGTCGTCAGAATTCCTCAAAGCAATCTCAAACCTTAACATATCCTGCTTAAGTTGAGCATTTATATTGCCAAAGACTGAAAAATTCCATTCTTTCATTACTATTTTTAAGCGCTTCAGCTTGTAAGGGAAAACAAAGTCCGGAACAGGCATACACCAACTATCATTAACCATTCTTAAGAAATAATTATGAAGTAACCACATCTTATGGACTCGAAAAGGAGCACG
>JAJJWW010012421.1:0-36373 GCA_023531295.1 Papaver armeniacum
TGATCCACGCTTTGAGCTGACATCCCTCTTACTAAAGTATAATGCCAATTCTTAATAATAGTAATCACAATGATTTACGTGGTTCAGCCCTAAGGCCTACGTCCACGGGGGTAACGATAGTATCGATATTTTATTAAGATGTGGTATGGTTTTCAATGTACATTGTAAGTAGTGTATACATGTGTCTCATGTGGTATAGGTTGTGGGTTTTGAATAAATTGAAATGCGTGTGGGTAATGAATAGAATATGACACTTGAAAATGAAAGCTTGGATTGATTGAAAAGTTAAGGCGCGTTACTCCTTTGTCGCAGATAAACACGCTGACTTGTAAGTCCGTTTTCTTCTTCTAAATGCATACACGAGGTGGTAGGTTATGGGTAGTATGGCTTGAGATATTTGGCATTCCACGGATGCATGAGGATTTCCCCTTTCGCATTACGATAGTAAGAGCCATTTCTGCGATGTCGTGTATTACGTAGGGTCCTCCCAAGTCGGGTGCTAATTTTCCCCACTTCTTTTCTCGCCGGTATTGGGGAATGGTCCTTAACACATACTGCCCTTCTACAAAATTCCTAAGTTTCACTTTTTGTTATATTCTCTGGCTAGCCTGCGTTGTAGTTCTCCATTCTTGGGTGCCGCTTCTCCTTTCTTCGAGGTCGCTGCTTTTCCAACATCATGTCCGTGTGAGGTTCTTTTCCCATGCTTCTGCCTTTGTTGTTGGAAGTAGAATTTCATAGGGATTATCGCTTTCCTCGCTCCACGTGAGTAAAAAACGGGAACTCTCCTAGCTGTTCTTCGAGTCGTCCTATATGCCCATTTAACGTTATGTAACCATTCGCACCACCGCCCCTTGTACTCGTCTAGTTGTTTTTAAGGATAAGTGCCAAAGTTTTTTTGTGGCTTCGCTTGTCCGTTGCTTTGTGGGTATATGGGGGTGGATTTGTTTTTTCGAATTTTTTGAGGGTGTCAATGTTAAGTCGATATTCTTTCCTTGTAGCTGTTTATCGTTGTCGGAAACTATCTCTCATGGATGCCAAACCTCGCAGATGATATTCGAAAAATAAAAGTAAAGACGTCCAATCCCGAATTCTTCCCGGTGCCTTTGCTTTCTACCCACTTCTTCAAGTAATCCGTTGCCACTATTAGGAATCTTCTTTCCTGGTCCTCGATAATAGTGGACTACTTGTCGATACCCCATTTTCCCCGAGGTCACTGACCGTCTGTCAGAGTTCAACTTTGTGGCTGGGGCGTGGATCTGCTTGCCAAATCTTTGACATTCTTCGCACCTTTGTGCCATTCTAGCCCCGTCTCGGATCATGGTTGGCCGTGGTAGCCCTGCGTCTTCGCCTTTATCTGCAAGGGACCTCATTCCATTGTGATTCCTCGCGTCTCCTCTATGGATGTCTTTCAAGATGATATGTCCTCCTGGACGGACAAAGTGCCGACGAAGGGCCCGAGGAATGATTTTCCTCGATAAGGTTTCACCTTATCTCGTACATCCCTTGCTCTGGATTGTACCTTCCTAGCCCGTTTGGTATCCCGGGGGAGTTTCCTCTTTTAGGAAAGAGGATTTCGATTCTCCAATCGCTTCCTCGATTAATCAAGCGTCCTCATCAGCTTGTCGCGTGATGTCATCGTTCTGGAAGTCGTCGAATATGTGCTCTCCGACATCATCATCAGAGATATCTTCCTCCTTAGACTTGCGTTGGTTAGCCGCGCATGTTTCTTGGGGCTTGATGGATGGTTCGGGACACTCTTGTTATCTTGATTGCTTTGACATCCTCATTTTTGAGCATGGGTGATATATATGTGTGGCTGCCTCGCGTGTCCGAGCTCCTTCCTACGCAGATGTCGAATTTGATTTTTGGTATTTGGGAAACCAACATTTGCACCAGAGCCATGTATGCCATCAGTGTCTCGTCATACACATTGTATTCGTAGCCTATCTGCCGTATGACTAGTTGTGAGTCACTTATCAACCGTACTTCTTGTATCCCTAATTCATTATCAAGGAGGGCATGGACCACTCCTTCGTACTCTACGATGTTATTTGTATGGCCTTCAAATTCCAATCAATGCGTGCACGATCTTATCCCCCGGGGTGTGGTGATGACGATGCCTATCCCCGCGCCTCTCTATTTTTGGAGCCGTTCGACAAAGACCTCCATTGTCGTGGGTTTATTGGTTCAAGAATGTTATTTGCTCCTTTTGTTTTTTCTATTTGTGGCACCCGCGCCCTCCATCCTTGTATGCGCACTTTCTTCGTTGTCCAAAGGTAGGTATGCTAGAAAGTCCGCTAATACTTGCGATTTCGAGAGTGTCAGTTTCATGTGGATATTGAATTGGTCGAGGTATGTGCTCCATTTCGTTTATGCGTCCTACCTTCCCCCGCCCTTTGAGGATGGATTCTAAGGGTGCTCTCAGCATGGGATACGTATGTCATGCGTTAAGAAGTACGTCCTCGCCTTTAAGGTAGACCATAATACGGCTAAGATGAGTTGTTCGATTCTTGTGTAGTTTCTTTCCGTGGAATTCATAGTCTTGTCTGACATAATAGATCGGCTGCTCCTCCTTTGTGTGAGTCCCGACAAGTAACCGCGCTTACGGCATCGTTTGTTCTTTCGCAATGTATAGTGCCAAGACTTCGTCGTGGTCTGTTTCAAGGATGGGATCTCTGCCAGGTAATGCTTGACGCCTAGGAAAGATTCTTCGCATTCTCCCGTCCACTCAAATTTCGTCTCTTTTTAGTATGTTGAAAAAGAGTTTGCACCTATCCGAGGATCTTGAGATGAACCTTCCTAGGGCTGCTGGATCCATTGAGATTTTGTACCTCTTTTAGGTCCTTTGGAGATGGCATGTCTACTATGGCTCTGATTTTAGCGGGATCTACTTCAATGCCCCTTTTGTCACTGTGTACCCAAGGAATTTTCCTGATGTTACTCCGAAAGTGCATTTTCGGGTTCACCTTCATATTGTGTTCTCTCATAGCTTTAAGATGTCCCTGTGTCGGTGGTGGTTCTTCTCATCGCCTCTTTACGAGCATATCGTCAACATAGACCTCTAAGGTCCCGCCAATCCATGGCTTGAAAATAGCATCGACCATCCTTTGGTACGTTGCTCCACGCATTCCGGAGCCCGAAAGGCATCCTTACGAGCAATAGAGACCGTGGGGTGTGTAAAACATGTTGCCGATCTTCTTCTATTTAAGAATAGCTTGTTGTACGGAATATCCGTCCATGAATGATAACTCTTCGTATCCTTCAGCCTACTGTCGACTAGCATCGCTTTGATAACTATCCAACGTTTTGTTCAAGTTGGTGAAGTCGGCAGCATCCCGACCCTCCATTCTTCTTTGGTACTATTACCATGTTAGAGATCCAAGTAGGATATTTGACTTCTTTTATAAACCGCCTCCAACAAATTTCGTAGTCTGGCTTTCTATCGCTTTGTGATACTCAGCCACCTTCGTATCTTTTGTCAAATCTGGGGTGTGCCGGGTTTAATGCGCAGCTCATGTTGTATTGTCTTTGTGTCTATTCCAGCATATCGATAGTTTACATGCGAAGATGTCCGCGTATTCCTCTAGTAGTTTTATTAGTGAGGCTTCGCGTTCTCCATCCATTAGAGTTCCTATCTTGATCTTTCTTGGGTTCCCGCTCCGTCCCTATGTTAACTTCCTTCACCGCTCCAAGGATGTAAACGTGGGCTTTGGTTCCCAAGGTGGGGGACTTTATTTAATTGTTATTTGGTAGGCTCGTATTCTTTGTTTCGAGAGCGCCTGGTTAAGCATTTGATGTTGATGCTTCGTGTTCCCTACAGTTCCCCTTAGACAAGCTTTTCCCGAGATCCCTTCCAAGTATTCGTCGATGGCTTTGTCCTTGGATATTGCTTTGTTCCGAGCCCTGCGGGTTCTCCTTTTCTCATCTTCTTCATTGTTGAGTTGTCAGATTTGCATCGCGTGGCATTCCTTTACGAAAGCTTGATCACCCTTGATCTCCATTACTCCTAGGGGAGTAGGAAACCTAAGGTACCGATGGTATGTGGCTTTAACTCCCTTAAGCTTGTGGACCCATCTTCGTCCAATAATGGCATTGTAGGGTGATGGCGCATTCACCACACCAAGCGAGTGTCAACTTTCATGGGCTGCATGGCCCACCCGTGCAAGACAATATCTCCAAGAGGCTTCGTGGCCGTACCATTGAACCCATAGATGGTATAGTGCGAGGTCAAAAGTTGCTCATCACAAAGCTCCATGCGTTTGAAGGTATCGTAAAACAGACATTTACGGAGCTCCCTCCATCGATGAGGATTTTCCTTATATTACATCCTGCGATTGGTAGGGTGAGGATCATTGTGGTCTTCCATGTCATCCTCAATGTCTTCAGCCTCGAAGGTTAGGTGTGCGTTCATCCATTCCTCGTGACTTTCCACTTCTTTTCCGTCTAAATTGTAAAGCTCATAGTAGTCTTCAAATTTCTTCCTCACCTTTTCCCTATTTGTGCCGTTAGGGTTGGTTCTTTGCTTTCCGAGCGAGGATATAGCATTCAATGTGCGATTACCCTCGTGTAACCGGACCGTTTCTTTGCGTTTGGCTGTCTTCCGCTCCAGCCTTTTCTATATATTTTTTGAGATCCCCGCATCAATCGGCCTTTTGTAACGCTATCTTGAGATTTTTGCACTTCTCGGTTAGCGCCCGTAGAAGCAGTGGAAATCGCAAGACTCTTTGGATTCTCGCGAGGCCGGTGGTTGTTTCCCAGACCAGGGCCGATCTAAGTCTTCGCGATCCTTGATCTCCTTTAAAATGCGAGAGTAAAGCCTGGCATTGAGCTTCGTGTAGACTCGGTCTTCAAATTTTCTTCCACCCCTTTTGTGGTCATCCTTCCTATCCTTTTGGTGTTATTTGGATCTGTTCGCTAGTTCCGCGGAGTTGGTCCGTGGGGGTCGGTGAGCCTGTGCTCTTGGGTCTCTCTTTGAATTTCTTCCAACCTTGCATGCTTTTCGATGATTATCCTCAAATCTCCCTCGTGGTTGGAGAGGTACCCGTGTATTTCGACAAACAATGGGCTCATCCTGTCAAGTCCCCATTTGTAACAATTAATACTCACCACGGGATCCACATGTCCTATAGCTTGACATATCTTGTGCCACCTATCCGTGTATTCTCGAATGGACTCCTTGTATTTGATTGCAAGTGAGAAGAGCTTGTCCATCCCTATGTTCACAACCTTGTTATACATGTAGGTGGCCAAGAATTTTTCGGTGAGTGATCATACGAATCAATGCACTCGGCTTGAGGTTATCAAACCAAGATAACGCGGATCCCTTCAGGCTTGAAGGGAAATATCTCGCATAGTATAGCTTCGTCATGATCCCACCTTGGCCATTACCCTGTTGTAATATCGTAGGTGAGCCGTGGATCAGCGGATCCGTCGTAACACTCAAAGGATGGGACCGGCACTTCTCACGGAATGGTAGCCGTAGCCAACCTGCCGTGCTAGTGGGGTAGTGCTGGCGTCCTTCATAACCTGTTCTAGTCTTCCACCTCCTTGCTCGGTCTTGATTTGATTGATCTCCGCTAGCATTTCCGCACGGAGATTCTCCATTGCCAAACAATGCTCGTTCTGAATGGAAGTCGTGTCTTTCTTGTAGGTTGTGATGTCGTGGCCTCTTCTTCATCATAGTAGTCTGAGGTTTCCGGATGGTAGTCTGGGTCAATCCTTCTATTGTTCGCGCACCCTTTGGGGGTATTCCTCTTTGATTGACTATCATAGGACGTTTTCGAGATCATCCTACGGTCTCTATTTTGTACCTGCATTAGCCTCGTCTTTGGCTGATTCTCTAGCTCCGCGCTTTGGAGGATCTTCTCTCTTAATTGCTGGTTCTCTTGGGCTAGTAAGGCCACCGCGTCCGCGTATGTCTGCGATTCCTTTTTAGCTCTTCTAATTGCGCCAAAATCAAGGCTGGTGGTTTGATTCCCGATTTGTTCCTATCTCGTATCGAGCTTGTCCTCGGGGGCGGTGTTGATTTCTCTACTAGCCGTCTACCCGCTTCGGTTATTCCGTAGGATCTTGCGTGCAGATTGTATATTTTGTTCATCGATGCCCGTGGCATCCCGTAAGGAGGGTTCTCCGGATTACCGATTTGCCATCAAGTTTCTCGAGGTTCAATAAAGCCGGGTTGCACTGCATTACTTTAAGCGACCACTGAGAAGTTCCTTCGGTAGTGTAGCGACTTTGCCGCCGCGGCCCTTCTTTGCTTCCATTGCAATGATGCCCGCATCCAAAGGAATGTGCTTTCCGCTCCATTCGTCTTGTCCCCGATTTGTGAGTCCCGCGCCCTTTTGTTTGCTCCTTGTTACACATCGGCGTAGTCCTAGGTGCCTCTTTTGAAGGTACCTTTGTATTCCGGCATCTTTGTTCCTTTCCATTGTAATATTCTGCACAGAGCATGGAGGTAAACCGAGACAAAAGTCCACGGGTTAGCTATTAGTTCAAACTTGATTTTCATAAGCTCGATATCTAGTGGCAATGAGTGTACTCAAGCCGTTAGTTTGGCGAACAATACGAAAAACATGACGGACACGGATTTAACCTAGGGATAAGGTCCATGGGTTGTTGTTTGCAAAAGTCCAAATCTATTGGTGGAAATTATGTTTGAAATATCATTTAAAAACAGATCCGTTGGTTTAAAGGTTACACAATCCCCAGATCTGTTGGTAGAAAATACAATAGACATAAATATGTGCGAAAAATAGCCCAAAACTCAGATCGCTAGTTAAAAATCGTAAAGACCCAGATCTCTTTGTTAGACAAAGACAAAGAATACGGATACGTGCGAAAATGAGTTTAAACAGAGATCCGTTCACGTTCCAAGTAAAACTTTGAGGTAGAGGCTATAAAGTCACAGTAAAGATAAATCTTTTACCGGACAAGGTCCTTGTTTCTAAGCCATATTGTGAACACGGAAATCAGGTAAGCATCCACGTGTTCACAAACAATCTCAATACGAATTGAATATACGCATTAAAGTACAATATGCCTAGGTAGATGATGATTCACTGATTCCAAACCCCGCGGGTTTGTCATAATCTCCTCAACATCCAAAATGGTAGATCTAAGATGTAAACACATAAGTAAAGCTATATGAATGTTAAATGTAAAGGAGACGATGATTTACGTGGTTCAGCACTAAGGCCTACGTCCACGGATCTGGGGATATTCACTATAAAATAAACGGTTATAAAAGTAATCACTAGATCTTTGGTGTTCATCAACCTCATAGGTTGATACTCATACTTACTTCTCACTATTCTCTATCCTATTTCTTGGTTCTACTTTCCATCCCCTTTCTCTGTGGAAGGGATGTACCTATATATAGCTAAATCGAGTGGGTCCACTGACAAAGAGCTGTTGAGATCTTATCTTCTTGTACTCTGTGCATGGTCCGCGGACTTCCCTGTAACTCCGCGGCTTCTACAATACACAAGTTCATTCGCTCGACCAACCCTCGTTTCTTCGTTGGTCGTCCGACACGTGCCCTCTGAGCAGCATTAAATGCGAGTGGTTGGGGCGGCCCAGTCCGCGCCAGGCGGTGTCAGTCCTCCCTTGTCACGTCTGTGTCAGTTGGACTATCCCCAGCTGTTGATTACATCTCACCTCGTGATGGGGTAAAGTAACCCTTGGTGTTGCTGGGATTACCTATCTTGGATGCTCCCTCATCTTCGACCGTTGGTCTTGACAGATGGCACGTCGTCTAGATACCATGGATTCCCCTATGTGTCATCCCTCTTTATGACGTGGCCTCCACGTGGGTTCTGCTAGTACACGTGGCGATGGAGATAAATAAGTGTACTTACATGGATTATGCAAGTTCAAGCAATAGAGTAGAACCACAACTACAAATCATCCCAAAAGCAGTGAAGACAAAATGTAAAAGACTTGGTGTGGTGGCAACAAATATATGGATACTTCTCAACCAAGACCAAGAAGAGCAACTAAATCCAAGGATTCAATGTTTCTCAATTAGTTTGAAAGTACTCACTTGGAATGTTAGAGGTCTAAACTCAAATGATAGAATAATGGTGGTGAAGAAAATGTTGCATCTTATTAGAGCTCCAATTGTCATTCTATAAGAAACAAAGATGCTGCATTATATTCTCTTTCACATAAAGCAAATATGTGGATATCAAAATTTGAGTTGGACTTTCCAACAATCTATTGGAAGTTCTAGTGGTATGATCACTCTCTGGGACAAAGATTTTATGGAAGTACCTAACTCCCTTGTGGGAGATTATCCATTTCTTGTGTTAACAAAGATGATAACTTTGAATGGGTCCTTAAAAATGTATACGGACCTAACAAACCTACAGAGATAGATAATTTTTGGGTTGAGCTTAATAATGCTGCTAGTTACTAAGTCCTTCCTTGGTGTCTTGGTTGTGACTTTAATGTCATTCTGAAATGTGAAGGAAAAAAAAGCTGCAACAAGATCACTAAGAATATGAAAGATTTTTTCCAAGTTCAGCTGCACTCATGATCTCGTTGATCTTCCCATGAAATGATCTAGGTATACTTGGTCCAATGGTCAATCAAACCTTGTGATGTCTAGATTAGATAGATTTCTCATTTCCCCATCTTGCCTCACAATTAGCTAAAGCTAGACCCACCTCTGATCATATTCCTTTTCTCTTAGATATCTCAGATCCTTCTTGGGGCCCTAGTCCATTTAGGTTTGAAATCATGTGGTTCTTGGAGTATCGTTTTTCTTAAATTACTACGGGATTAGTGGCAATCTTTTTATTTCATGTACAACTAGTACGATTTTATGGCTAAAGCTGAAAGCACTAAAGGAGAAGCTAAAGATTTAAAATGAGGAAGTGTTTGGTCTCACAAAGACTAAGCTGAAATTGATTCCGGGGGAGATTCAGGATATTGATGTATATAAAGAAGATAATTCTTTTCTGAAGATGTAGTTAATGAGAAGATAAGGATAAAAAATGATTTTGAAAAAGTCACTAAGATGGAAGAAATCTCATGGAAGATCAATTCCAACACATAGTGGTTGCAGGAAGGTGATAAAAATACAACTTTCTTTATTAGTCATGCTACTGCTAGGAGAAGAAACAATATAATCAGACCGTTGTACATCAATGGGGAGCTAACTGTAGATATGGGAAACTAAAAGAACATATTGTGGGTTATTATTAACATTTGTTCACAGAAGAGGAGATTATCAGGCCTGAATTTGAGGACATTGAGTTTGAGACAATCAATCAAGTTGAGTCTGATATTTTAGAATAAAATTTCACTGAAGAGGAAGTAATAACTACAATCAAGGAGCTTGGTCATGACAAAAAACCTGGACTCGATGGCTTCCCAATCATGTTTTTTCTAAAATGTTGGAGTTTCATCAAGAAAGACATTATGGACACAGCGATTCTTTTGAAGTCTGCTCAAAAGGTAACATTGATCCTAAACACAATTCTATTTTTATCACCTGAGTCCCTAAAAAAGAGCATATAGAAACAATAAAAGATTGTAGACTTATTTGCTTACTAATTAATGTTCACAAAATCATTGCTAAAGTACTTGCTTCTAGACTGAAACTTGTTATGGATAAATTGACCTCTCATGTCCAATTTTCTTACATCAAGGAAGAAAAATAATGATGGGACTCTGATTGATAATGAGTTGGTGACTCAGGATTGAGGTTAAAAAAGGTTGGTATAGTGTGCAAAAATTGACATGGAAAAAGCTTTAGATATAATCAATTGGAAATACTTGGAATTTGTGTTAGGAAAGATGGGGTTTGGCAGGAAATTGTGCAATTAACTCAAGTTATGTTATTCTACTTCATCCTTTTCAGTCATTATCAATGGAAGTGCTTTTGGTTACTTTAAGATCTCAATAGGATTTAGACAAGGATGTCATGTTTCTTCACTTGAACATGTTCAGTAGCTTTACTTTCTCTCCATTGAGTATTACGGTTAATCACTTAGACCATGCATATGACGCAATCTTTTTTATTGACCATAACAAAGAAGATCTACATAATCTTTTCTCAGCTCTGCATTGTATTGAATATATTGCTTGGCTCAAAGTTAACACCTCCAAGACCTGGATGATTGCCATTGGAGATGTACCAGAACTTAACACATGGGTTGTTGAATTAGATGTGCTTCTGATTTCTTTGCCGTTTTTGTACCTTGGTATGCCACTTAGTGCAAAAACAAACTCCAAGCACATTTGGGAGCCAATCATTGAGCAATTTGACGCTAGACTCTCTTTATGAAGGAGATGTAATCTTTAAAAAGGTGGTAAGCTTACTCTCCTCAAATGCATCTTATCTTATCTTCCCATTTATTACTTATCCTTGTTAAAAGCACTTGCATCTGTATTAAAAATCCTAAATAGGGAAACGAAGAATTTTTTGTGGGAACTTAAAAACATCTCACTTAGTTCTATGGGAAATGGTTCAAGCACCTATTACTAGAGGGAGTTGGGGGGTTAAAAGTCTGCAACTTAAAAATAGTGAACCCGACAATGCTAGCTAAATGGTGTTGGAGGTTTGGGATTGAAAGAACATATTATGGTACAAGATCATCACAAACAAGTATGGTTATGACTGCTCGTTTGGATACCAGATAAGGTGAAGACCTCCTATGGAATCTCTTGTTGAAGGGCCATTGCCGATACTAATGTTGTAATTTCAACTAACTCCACTATTATTGTTCATTCTGGTGGATATACTTAGTTTTGGAATGATCTGTGGGTTTGAAATACCTCTCTGGAAGCTAGTTTTCCCAGTCTTTACAGAATTAGTAAAGGCAAATAAGCAAAGATTGCTGACATGGTAACTGAGGATAGTAGCTGGAAGCTTGACTTGAAAAGAATCTTATCTGACATGGAGGCTTTGGATCTTGCTTCTCTTTTATGATAATTAGTCATGCTCCTCCTATCTTAGATGCTTTACCAGACAATAGAAGATGGACTCCTCATCATTCAGGTATTTTCTCTGGAAAGTCTCTGTATTCACAGTTAGTACCAATTAATGGTCAAGAAGACTTTCCGTCACACTTTATCTGAAAATCAGAAATACCAGCTAAAGTAAAGTTCCTAGTATGGTATTTGGTACACGGAAAACTTAATACGAGAGATATATTGAACATCAAGGGGATGCTAATCTATAGCCTCTGCATTTTATGTGGTAATACCGAAGAGTCTCAAGTCATCTTTTTATCCACTGCAAGATTGTGAGAAAACTGTGGCAGTCTTTATCCCCTGGTGGTAACTAGGCATGGGTATTTCCAAATTCTATGATATATTTAGCTTACTGCTGGAATAACAAATGCTTCAAAGATGTGTAACTTTATATGGGGTTTGATTTAGCCGCAACTTAAATGGTGCTGGAGGTTTTGGATTGAAAAGAACATATTATGGTACAAGATCATCACTGATAAGTATGGTTCTGACTATTCTTTTTGGATACCAAATAAGGTGAAGACACCGTATGGAATCTCTTGTTGAAGGGCCATTACTGATATAAATGATGTAATTTCAACAAACTCCACTCTTATTGTTCATTCTGGCAGATATACTTCGTTTTGGAATGATCTGTGGGTTGGAAATACCTCTATGGTAGCTAGTTTTCCCAATCTTTACAGAATTAGTAGAGGCAAATAAGCAAAGATTCCTGACATGGTAACTTAGGATAGTAGCTGGAAGCTTGACTTAGAAAGACTCTTATCCGACATAGAGGCTTTGGATCTTGCTTTTCTTTTATGTCATGCTCCTCGAATCTTAGATGCTTTACCAGACACTAGAAGATGGGCTCCTCATCATTTAGGTATTTTCTTTGTAAAGTCTCTTTATTCACAGTTAGTAACAACTGATGGTCTAAATGACTTTTCGTCACACATTATCTGAAAACCAGAAATACCACCTAAAGTAAATTCCTAGTATGGTGTCTGGTACACGGAAAACTTGATACGATAGATATATTGAACATCAAGGTGATGCCAATCTATTGCTCCCCGCATCTTATGTGGTAATGATGAAGAGTCTCGTATCATCTTTTCATCCACCGCAAGATTGTTCGAAAATGTGTCAGTCTTTATCTCCTGGTGGTAACTGGGCCTGGATATTTCCAAATTCTATGATATCTTTAACTCATAGTTGGAATAACAAATGCTTCTCCAGTACAAGTAACTTTATATGGGGGTAGATTCCAACTGCTATTATTTGGGTTATTTTGCGTGGACGTAATTGCGGGACTTTCAAGAAAGATTATTCTTTTAAGATTGACCAAGATCTGATGATTGATGCTAAGTCCATGCATGGTGCTTAGTTGGGCTGCTGTTGCAGGAAAAATGGTGCATTTGAACTTTGCAAATTCTATGCATAACAACTAGGAAATAATTTTTATGTAACCTTTTTTTTTTTTTTTTTTTTTTTTTTTTTTCGCTACCTTTGGTCGCCCTTTTGTGAATTTTTCACCTAATAAAACTTTCACTTTCGATCAAAAAAAAAAAAAAAGATTAGGTTGGACAATCAATATCATAAAAATACAATTAATACCATATTTTTATCATCAGTTTCCTTGCTATAAGTTTTTCACGTGTTTGTTTTTCTTTTCCAGTTAATTTGTTGGTTTTTATTGGTTGCGATCATGATCACCTCTGCAGTTCAATTCAACCCATTTTAAGGATTCGTAGAATCATAAATCATAGATACATGTTACCTTTATTGGTTTCTTTGTTCTAAATTTGTATGTGTTTTTTTTCTTTCTTCTTGTTTTTGTTTTTGTTTTTTTTTTTTTTTCCAATCAATTCGTAGTTAAACATATCAATAGCGAAGATACATCAATAAATCAAGTTATATGACCATGCAAACTCTGTTTTACAACCCATTGTATGATGATTGTTTGGGTCTTATAAGAAATAAAAGTAATACAACGTAAGCTACAACGAGTCACACTATAAATAATTCTTTTCCATGATGAATCATATAACTTCTTCTGGGATTGGAGTAACTCTATCGGATTGTGCATATTACATCATTGAGGCAAGTCGAACTACTACAGGCTACACTACAATGGAAAAACTAAAAACAAGAGGGTAGGAGTGTCTTTTTAGTGAGGAACAGAATGGAGAGGACATGATATTAGCTTTCCGGAGTTAATGGATACCTGCTATGATGTTGCTCAAAGGAATGTACACTTAATTAAGCAAGAAAGAAAATGTATACTATTAACAGTGATTTTCTTAACAACTACAATATCATGTCATGCAAACTGCTCTTCTTCCACAACACATTCACAAGAAAATTGATCGCATAAAGAAAAACTTTTTGGGACACCAGGAAAACACAAGGAAACTACATCCTATCAAGTGGAAAATAGTGGGTAAGAATAAGTCTGCAGGAGGTCTGGGTATTCGAACAAGTGAAACGATGAATAAGGCATTAATTCTAAAAAAATTATGGGTCATCCATGATCAACCAGAATCAATGTGGTCATCCAATTTCTCGGGTAAGTATCTCTCTAACTCTCCTTTGTTACATCCCATATCAGTCACCAACTCCAATCCTAGCCCTCTATGGAGGGATATCAATAAACTATTACCTATGTTCATCCTAAGTCTGTTTCACCAAATAAACTCAGGCGGTCAAACTAACATTTGGTCACAACACTGGATTCCGGGAGTTAACTCATTACCCAATAGTACATCTCAAAACATTCACACTGTTTCACAACTCATCAAACCGGGAACAAATGCTTGGAACATGGATCTTATACAAACCATTACAGACCCAATCACCACACTGAAAATTATTGCCATTCCTCTACCAGCAAACACGGCCAGTGACAAACTCATATGGTATCCCACGAAGTCTGGGGATTACTCTGTTAAATCTGCATATAGATTATTGATAAGCACGTATGTGCTCCATTTTATACCCATATTTATATTGGCTAGGACGATATTTTGGCTAATAACACTATTTTAGTGCTTTTATAGAAAGTACTAGTGAATTCAATCATTGGATAAATGGGAAGCTAAATGGGAAGCTAAATGGGCGTATTTGATTTACCGTGCTGGAAGAGTCGGAGTCGGATTATATATAATAGGTTCACTAGCTGGCAAGCCAACTCAAGTGCCGCACCACCAGAGGCATTGACTAAATTTAACAAAGAAGAGTTTTCTTTGTTTGAGCATGTGATTCCACTAGTGGGCCAAGAGAAACAGTGGACGTGTCTCACCACATCTCATTCTTTTACGAACAGAAGGCAAGCAAGTGGCGACTACATGCACAAAATAAGAAGCTGATGCTGGTTTGTTGTTCGAAAGAGATGAATGCATGGCAGTTTGGTGGTGTTGTTGGCTTACGTTTCATATGGGAATGGACCAGTCAAATTGTGTTGGTTGTTCGACTATAAAGAGGATAGAGCTGGGGGCTTGAATATTAATGGAGGCCGGTCAAGGAGGCGCGGTTTAGAGTCAGTGAAGATAAGGTGGTTTGTGAACTGAATCTTGTGTCGGAAACTCAGATTCAAGACGACTTTGATGTCATGGCCGTGAACTGAAATACGGAAACAAGGAGATTTAGGAGATGTGCAGTCGGTGGTTGAACTATTTCTATTGGTGCAGGAAAGAACATAATGGAAAATCATTGATCTGTGGCCGGAAGAGAAAGAATTGATGCAGATGAAGACCAAAGTTGGGAGATGAATCTATTTACAAGAGTGCTGGCAGTGAACTAAGATGGCATCTAAGTTGGAGTTCTTGAAGATATCGATGGAGAATGAATGGGCAGCAAACCAATTACATGAGTTTGCCGGTGGTGATTAGGAGATCGGGGTAATGAATGGACAGTGGCAGAGGATGATAGTCGGTGAGTTTTCGAATGACTGAAGTCTGAAAGATTGGGTTGCTGTAGTAAGAGAACATCAATGCGTACTTATCGAAGCTGTGACTATATAGGAACTGTGTATAAATTTTGAACATGAAAGTGGAGATGGATTCCAGGGTATTATGGTTGCAACAACGAAGTGGAGGTTTGCTGGTGGAGGTGATTGAATTTGGAAGTTGCGAGCAGTTGGGAGTCAACATGTTAGTAGTCTGTGTATTTGTTCGAAGGGTATAAGTAAAGATGCATATGGGTCTGCTGGTTGTAGGTGTGAATAATCCACAGGGACAGGTGGAGCCATCCTAGTCGAGGGCGCACCGAGGAAAGCGAAGTACTAAAAGCACCGAATCACCCCACTAGATCTGGGCACGAGAAAAGAGGAAGGAAGACAGGTCGAGAGATCGATACAAAGAGGGAGAAAAGTTCTGATGTGATGATCTTCGGGTTCGAGGACAATTAATGCACTGACAAAGTTGGTGAAGAGATAAGGAAAACTCGGTCAAAGTAGGACTCGGCCAGGAATCTAAAAGGAGACGTCGATCAACTCCACCTAACAAGCGATATCGGACGAAGTTACCAATCGGCCAGATGCTTCGACTCGGCCAGAGGGGAAGGTCGGATGAAGCATCGGGTAGACACCCGAGAAGAACATCAAGGAAGCTGTATTAGGTCCAACACTGTAATATCGTTGTATCACCCTTTCATAACTATAAATATAGATCATGTAGAGAGCTAGAGAGGTAAGTGAGAAGTGATGGAAGAGAGCACACCAAGAGTATAGAGAGAAAACACACAACTTTTAGTCGTGAAACAAGTAATAAGATCATCCTTTCATCCCGTGGACGTAGGTAATCATGCTGAACCACGTATATCTTGTGTTCTTCTACCTCTCTTCTTTGTTTGATTTCTTTATGCATGTTTTGAGATCCTTTGGATGTAGTGGTAGGATTTTCTACATCTACATTCCGCGCCGACTAAGGGGACCGTATAACATCTTCTGATACCTTGAGATCGTTACAAAAAGAGGAAAATCCAAGCTCCTAAGCCACCTTGTGTGCTAGTTGACGCTAAGAGAGAAACTCTTTTTGTTTTTTATCTTTGTTTTCCTAGCAAAACCTTGCGGAGTTCGATATAAGTTCGCCTTGTGTTCTTGCTCTTTATCTTTGTTTTCTTAGCAAAACCTTATCGAGTTTGATGTGAGTTCGCTTTGTGTTCTTGTTTATTGTCTTTGTTTTCCTAGTAAAACATGTCTTTCGCTTAAAACAAAGTCAAGACAATTTTCATTAAGTTAATTCGTTTGCTTAAGATACCTCAGCGAGTTGTTGGAAGATCTGCGAGCTCCCAAAATAACATCTTTCGATGTTGGTAGAAGCTAGGAGGAAATCCCATCTCGCCGGGATTTATCGTTTCAAACCTTGTTAAAAGAGAGATTCAACAGCTCCTATCAACATCTATTGAGGATAGCTGATGCTAAGTGAAAGACTCTAACGGTCGTAGCGCATAGGTTGCTAGATTTAGCATCTAAAGATCACCTCCATGATTTAAGGATAGATATCGTTACATCTGTCTTCATTTACTCGCTCCGCCATCAAAACCCTTCTTTTTAACAAATTAAGCAAAGCACAATAATGGTGGAAGCAAGACTAGCTCAGAATCGTTGAGTCTAGTTTTTCGGAAACCATGGCTGAAAGGATTATAGTGAGCGGTTCGTTAGCCGAATCTCATTTTGATCCTACACTAGAAGCCTCACAGTATCAGTAGAAAAATGTAGAAATCCCATGGTTCACTTCTATAGGAAGGCCATCAAAGACAATGGCATTGTTGAGGGTTGTCATTACTATCCATCGTCGCCAAGAAAGAGATCTTCCGATTTAATGTACGGGTGATTAATGACTTAAGGCGCAGGGAATGTTAGGACAAATAATGATTAATGCATAGGGAAAGTACCGAAAGCGATGTGTCTGACAAGTTTTTCGAAAATTGTCCTTTATGGCCAAAACAACTTGACAAGCCGAGACCAACACGCTAGCGTAAATGGAAGTGTACTATAAGAATTTTTCCCACCTTGCACCGCCGAACCGCCGTACTTTATCCTTAACCTTTCGAAAGATTCGAAGTAAGTGTTGTGTTCTTGCCGACGTAGGTACGAACGGGGCAAAGCGAGCCGAGGAACGAGGAAGATATCGAAGGTAATGGCGAGCACCTCCCGGTGACGAGCGGGGATCCCGAGGAACCGAGTCACAGCGGGATCTAGTGTGCAAGAAGGACTCACGGATTCTCGACACGAAGATCATCTACCAAACAACCAGGCGAGACTCAGCTTTGATCAAAGGCATGACCACCGTCGACGCAGGAGGTCGATTTGGGCCGAGACGACGATCTACCACCCAGATGCCGAGATTAACCCGGGACAGTTGGGGCGAGGGAATGAGGACAACATGGAAGACGGAAGAACCGCATCGGATACCGAGGACAAAGAGGAAGTGCAGACGATACAGGAGGAACGGGGGAGAGAAAGACGACCGACAGAACACCAGCTAGAGCTAGAGGGCGAGAGGCTTAGGCGAGTGATAGGTGTTGTAAAACACCTAATTTACTATCTAGTAGTTACGCTTTCTTTGCTATTTTTCTTGTGAATTATGTACTTTACGTGTTTTTGAGTTAGGTACTCCGGAGTCGCACGGAGGAAAAGAAGGAAATTGAGCAAAAGGGCGAAATTGTCATCTTACGTGCAAGTGATATTTGGAGCCCAAAGCAAAGGTTAAGGGGAAACTCTTTTGGAGAAGCACTAAAGGAAGACTAGCCAAGGTTAAGGGGTTTGCCATCTGGGTGACCCTTATCTCAAGTGCTTCGGAGTGTCCGAATCCACCCCATTTCTAACCTAACCCTAAAGTCGAGAGATTTCTTTCTCTAAATCATTAGCTCATTATGAGCAGCGGCTGCTGCTGAAAGCGGAGAGATTAAATTCGAGAAATAGAGTGAGATTAAGAACATCGAGAGTTGAGAATTGCTAGCAAGGCAGAAGAAAGGCGCCGTTGTTAGATGGGTTTTGGAGTCATGTCTTGGAGTCGAACTCGGTGGATGGAAGAGATGGAATCGAATCTCACTATTATCCGACAAGAGCAAATAAGATGGGTTGTGGAAGAAGATTGAGATGAGTTCGGGGGACGAGAGGAATTAACGGGTATGACTCAAATTGAAGTCATGAACAAAAGCTAGGGTTCGATGTAACCCGAGATTGAATGTTTTTTTCTTTTTCAGATGGGAAAATGAAGTGGGTTCGATGCAGATATGAAATTGGATAGAGATTGATATGGATTTATGGCGATTGACGAAGATTAGAGGCCAATTCAAAGTCGTATGTCAGCGTTGAATGAGATGCTTCTAATGAGAAATTGGTATGACTGGTGGTGGATTGAAGGAACTGATAAGGTTCTGAGAATGGGTTTCTAAGATCGAAGATGGGTTTTGAGAAGGAATTGATGTCGCCCATCGTTCAAAAGTAAAGGTTTTCTGGTGATGTATGAAACTAAGAAGAGTCATGGAGTCGAATGCATGAGCAGATGGGTTAAGTTGGAAATGCGGGAAAAATGGGTTTGCTGGAGATGTTGCTAGAAATGGGTTCTGCTGTGATTGAGATCGAGTGAAGCATTTGCTCTTAATGTGTGAAGGAAGAAGATGGTGTCGATGCCATGGAGAGATGGGTGGCATCTGAGGTTCAATATGAATGTAATCAAGGGTTTTGAGGATGGAAAAGCAAGACAGGGAATGATTGAAATGGTGCTGGTAATGGAATTCAGATGGAGATAGGAAGAATTAGTGATGTTGCTGTCAGGGGTTGTGGTGCTCTTGGAGCCAAGAGATGAGAATGGGTGTGAGATGTAGTGGAGGTCAGAAGGAACCCGGAGATGGGAATGATGGTAATTACAGTAGAATGGGTTAGTGATGCTGATAGCAACTGGTGATGATGGCTCAAATGATTGAGCTGTGAAGTGATTGCAGGGCGAAGTGCAAAGCAAATGCAATAAGAAGCAGCTGGAAAAGATGAAGTTGAATCTGCATTGAAGTATGAATGCCCGAGAACTTAGATGCGTGTTAGAACAGAAATGGCCTTGAGATGATGATGTGTGGTTGGAGGTTTGTCTTCTTTCGTGAGATTAAGTCGAGAATTGGTGTTGTGTTTTGTCGTTTTTAGCCTTGGTGGTTGCTCAGGGACTGAATTAATGGGTTTTGTGTATGTTAGATGGAATAGTTGCCCTGGTTGTGCATTGGATGATGTGGTTGGAATTGGAAGTGTCGTGTGGTTGGTATTGCAATGGAATGAATGCAGAGATGACACTGCGGATGGCTGTGTGATGGCGGGGCTTGGTCAGTGAATTGTAGGTGGTAACATGGAATTGTGAACTGAATTACAGGGGAGAAGGTGATGTTGATTTCAAGGTCTGGTGTCATTGTTAAAAGATCTTGAGTTACAGTAAGTTCTGGATGATGGTGGAAGAGAGTATGAAACTCGAAGTTTATGGATAGGAATGAAATGGATGGAAATATGAGCTGATCATTGTAGTAGTTGGAGTTACTGAAATGAAGTGTTTGAGATGGATGGAGCAATTGAACTGGAGCAAAGAAATTGGATAATGGAATGGAGGCTTGAGATGCATTTGTTGCAGAACAAGGATCGGATGCGGCCCTGAATAGTTGATTGAAGCTTTGACCGGGGAGTAGTGTTGTTGGTGCTTGAAATGGAGTGTATGAGCAATTGGAAATGAAATGATGTTGGTACACAAAGTTGAGAATGGTGTTGTGTGTGATGGTATTTTGATGAAGCTGAGAGTGAATGAGATTGAGTTGCCAGGGGATTGGAAGTTTCCAGTGATTGTGGGCCTTTGTTTGGAGTTGTGCCAGAGGAAGGAAGCTACACCGAGTGTGGGGTGTTAATTGGATGTTACATGGGTGTTGGGTTGATGGAAGATGTCACGGGGGACATCTTGGCCGTGACCTAGCCGGTGAAGCACAAGGATTTGCGCGACACGGCTTTGGCTTGTGCAATGGCCTTACGCCAATGCCATTGGCTCACTGGACGATCATTGTCTAACTCGCCTGTCTAACTCATGATCCTGACTCGTCTGATGACCCGATTTGACTAAGTGAGTGACTCGTTGACCACCGAGTTGACTCGATTGACCTGGGTGACCCTGCTGGACTTTGCTTGGGCCACCGAACCGATTTCGACCACAATACCAAGCTTTTCAGCGACTTATTTTTGGACTTGGCCTACATGGGTTTCTCTCACTTATGGGCTTGGTGGATTTTCATCTAATGGACTTTGAAGGCTAGACCTAATTTTGGAACAAGAGGAGCTATAAAAAGAAGAATTCTACAACTTTTTGGACACATCTTATTCTTGGAACTTGGGAGAGCCGCTTTTGTTTACGCAACTAGGGTTTGCTTTTGTTCATCTTTTTTTTTATTCAACTTATATTTTTGGTGATGAACTCCATAGCTATGAGTAGCTAATTTAATATTATTGGTTAAGGATGTAGTCCTATTTCTAAAACTTGTGTTTGCTTTATGTATTAGTTTTCTCTCTTGATTATCGTTCACATCTCTACTGTTTTTAAATCACATGATTGATGTATTGTGATAGGATTATGATGTTTGATTAGTTAAGTGGCCAATTAATTGAACTTGCATCTTAGTCCATAGATATTTTAGGGTTTTTCATCGAGCGATAACCCACGAATACAGTAGCATGATATGTTTACGGTTTGTAGTGATACACTCTCGTAATCATATGTAGAGTTTGACCATTGTCCGAATTGTTATGTGCAACGCATGACAATTGCATTGATTTGCCTATTTCGAAACTTAATGCTCCTAGGAATTGAACTTGATTAGCTTAAAGGCGTTAGGTTATTCTTTAGGTATAATTCACATACATGACACTAATGTTTGTGTTGATGAACTTGGGAAATTAATAGATTATCTTGCTCTCTCGATTCTCTAGGCTTTTGATAACACAAGAGATTAAATCGTAATTCTAATCGTATAAGCAAGCACATGTCTAAGATTGAAGATGAATTCCTTGACCAATATCTTTCTCCATTGATTATTTTCTACAACTTACTTTGCTTTTAATTTGCTTTTAATTTGCTTTTATTGCTTACATAAAAATCAGAAATCCCCCCAATTGGTTACTTTAAGAAATTGATTACGAAATAACTACAATCGCCTCTCTGTGGATACGAACTCTTTCTTATCATATACTTTAGGAAAGTGAAATTATTTTTGACGCATACGACAGCGATCAGCGAGTACACTTGGCAAGGGACGACCACAACCGGGACATCCCCAGACAGCGGCCGCCTATCCCGTAGCTCCAATTGTCCCCCCTGCTCGTTCTCTCGACGAGACCCCCAACTGCACCCCCTAATATAACAGGGCCCCAAGTGAATGGCCACTCTAGCCATGAAAGCACCGACCCGATATTACTCGCAATATTGGCAAGCCAAAGAAGGCAAGAAGACCTAATGAGAGAACTGCAAAGGAGAAACCTAGCCTTAGAACATGAAAACTACCAACTCCGTAACAGGAGAACGGGGTAGAGAGGACCATCGAGCCGAGGTGCTTCTTGCAACCACACTCCGTCGAGGAACACCCCACCCCCTCCCCAAGCCGAGAACGCATACCCGACCCCAATCGACCGAGAGGAGGGTATGGGCCAGCCGAAGATTCTTCGACCGAGGAAGAAGCAACCAGTGAGGGTATGGACGCGACAACCAAACAAAAGATCGAACAACTCGAGCAAATAGTCAAAAAACTGACAGGGAAAACGAGGACGACAAGCTAGCGGTATAATCGGTGAAGCCCGAAGACGTCGTTTACTAAGGAATTAGATCGAACTCCATTCCCGCCCAAGTGCACGTTACCCGTCTTCCCATCTAGGTTTGACGGCACGGCGATGCGGGAGAAAGCACATCAAAATGTACGGAATGTCCTTGTTGCAATGGAAGAACTATGATGTGGTCATGTGCAAATTTTTCTCGAAAATTTTGGAGGGCGAGGCAAAGAGTTGGTTCTACACCCTGCCCGATGAATCCGTTGGAAGCTATGCAGCCCTGGTGGAAACCTTTCTCGAGACTTACATGCATAACAGTATAGCCCGTCCCAGAGTTAATAAGCTGTTCACACTTGCACGAAGATTCAGGGAACCGCTGCGTTCTCTAAGGGACAGATGGAGAAAGTTGTGTACGGACATTGGAAAGGTACCGGTCGACCAACAGATATTCGGCTTCGAGAATTCATTAGGGAAATCAGATCCCATCTGGGTAGCAAATGTACACAGAGAAGCCTAAGACGCTAAGAGAGATCCGGAAAATGCAAGAGCACTACATCGCCCTAGAGAGATTCGGGGAAGGAGCACTAGACAGAGGAGTACAAGAGACAAGCGCCACGTAGAGGCGACCCTCGAGAAGCCATGAAGCGATGAGAAAGGCGAGCACGCGGTATCATGGGAGAACAAAAAGTTTGGGTCGAGAAAGGAAAGAAGCCCCGCCACGAACCTAGATCATATACTCATTAAATGCACCGCTAGAAGAGATATTCAAAAGAAGTCGAGAAGAGGAGTGATATCCGATACCCCAAGACTCGGGAATCCGGTTCGACGAAACAAGGAACCACCCGAGTTTTGCCATTACCACCAATTTCGAGGCCATTCAACTAATGATTGTAGGGAAGTGAAAGACATCGTCCAAACACCTAATCCGAGATGGATATTTACGCACTTCGTCAAGACATCGCCGACACCTAATCCGCTCAGCCCGACGTCCCGGTGCACCAAATAAGAATCAATCGTGGCACCCAGTTCGCCTGCAACACCATATCGCACTCGACGACTCAAGGATACGACTTGGGAACTGGTATCACCTCGAGAATTCATAAAAAGGGATCGATCGGGCAAAGAAATCCTCAGTGTGGCTAAGACCCTGCCTATGGAACCATGGATGATGCAGTCGATCACCTTCTCGGCGAAAGATGTCCCGATGAATGGCCAGGCCCACGGGGATCCCTTAGTAATAACTCTGCTGATCGAGGAATGGGGCGTCCGCAGATATTAATGGACGGCGGCGGCTCGGTGAAGTCCTGTTCTATGACACTTTCAAGAGGATGGAATTGTCCGATGACATCCCGATCCCGTCAACCTATCGAATTTACGGCTTCAACGAGACGGTGACAGTACCAAAGGGAGAAGTCACCCTCCGAGTCTCGGACGGAGAGGATTCCCTTGACACACTCACCACCTTCTGCGTGGTTGATGTTGTGTCACCATACGAAGCGATTCTGGGTCGGCCCTGGCTTGCGGGAATTAAGGGAGTCGCCTCGGCCTATCATCAAATATTACGGTTCCCATCGTATCGAGGAGTGGTGGAGGTGCTAGGCGACCCCCAGGCGGCAAGGCGGTGCGTGCAGATAGACGTCCAGCAGAATGAGGAGAGGCGGTCGAGGAAACGTCAAGAAAAGAAGAAGTCTAAGGAAATAGGGGCGGGAGAGGAGCTGGAAAGGGTAATGTCACAAGCCATCGCTACCTATGAAGCCGGCGAGAAAAAGACCTTATAGCAATCAAAGGAGCCGGTAACAATCGGCGAACCAAAAGAAAATTTCTCGGCCTAGAACCAACCCGAGCAAGTCAACTGGGCACCGAGGAGGAGCCAAGATTAGTGAGAATAGGGTCTCTCTTAACAAGCGAACAGTCTCAGCAGTTGATAACTCTTTTGAAAGAGCACATGGATATATTTGCTTGGCAAATGCACGACATGGAAGGAATTGACCCGGAAGTCTGCTCACACCACCTACGGATAGACCCCAAGTTCAAACCTATCAGACAAAAGATGAGAAGAATCGCACCCGAGTTACAACCGGCGGTGGAGGCCGAGTTGAAGAAGTTGTATGCAGCAGGGATCATTCGAAAGGCCCAATACCCACAATGGATATCTAATATGGTGATAGTCCCCAAAAGGAATGGGGCGTTCGGATCGCATCGACTATAGTGACTTGAACAAAGCATGCCCAAAGGACGGTTTCCCTCTCCCCAAGATCGATCGCCTAGTGGAATCCATTTAGGCGGGTATAAGGCGATAACTCTCATGGACGGATAATCAGGGTATAATCAAATACCTCTGGCCCCCGAAGATCAAGAGCATACATCTTTCTTCACACCAAGAGGATTGTGTTGCTACACCAAAATGCCATTTGGATTGAGAAATGCCGGCGCCACCTATCAAAGGTTGGTGGAAGACATGTTCGAAGATAGAATACACGACACCATTGAGGTATATGTGGACGATATGTTGGTCAAGAGCAAGGTGGCCAACAACCACATCGACGACCTCCGAGGCATATTTCAAACCATGAGGAGATACAAGATGAGGGTAAATCCGGCCAAGTGCACCTTTTGGGTCACCTCGAGCAAGTTTTTAGGATACATAATCACCGACAAAGGAATTGAGGCCGACACAGATAAAGTCACAGCCGTCGTGGAAATGCCATCACCTATAACAGTTAAAGACGTGCATCGATTGAATGGGAACTTGGCGGCCTTAGGGCGATTCATCTCTCGGTCGTCCGACAAGTGCAAGGACTTCTTCGGGACGTTACGAAAAGGAGAGAAGTTTAAATGGACCGAGGAGTGTGAAGAAGAATTTCAAAAAATCAAGCAACATCTCGCGAGTCTACCGGTGTTACAGAGACCCGAGCCCGAGGACATACTAACACTATATCTTGGGGCAACCAGTCACGCCATCAGCGCCGTAGGTACTAGTCAAGAACGCTGTAGGGGGGAGGGAATAAAGCCGGTGTATTTCATAAGCAAGACCATGAATCCAGCCAAGAGGAACTACACCATGATCGAGCAACTAATATTAGCACTGGTGTTTGCAACACAGAAGCTTCAGACGTATTTCCAAACCCACAAGATTCGGGTGCTTACAAAGTCCTCCATAGAGTCAGTACTCGACAATGCAGCCAGTTCGGGACGGATCTCCAAGTGGAGTGCGCAAATAAAGCAGTTCGACATCGTTTACGAAATGAGGCGGTAAAAGCACAAGCAAATGGCCGACTTCTGGCAGACTTCCCCTCCGACGAAGACGAGGTAGAAGACATACCCGGAATGGAGGAAGACCAAGAGGATCCGTCCGGACCGCTCGAGCCATGCGGACCCGACGCGATGGGGAGGTTTTCGTGGATGGGTCATCCAATAAAGACGGATCGGGTTTAGGATTGGTATTCACGACGCCAAAGGGGAAAAAGATGGTCCACTCCTTTAGGCTCGAGTTTAAAGCAACTAACAATGTCACGAATCACGAGGCGGTAGTACATGCTTTGCGCTTGATAGTGGAAATGGGAATCCAAGAAGTGCGGCTTACAAGCGACTCACAGCTAGTTGTTCGACAAATCAGCGGGCAATACGCCATACATGACCCTCTACTACAGAAATACTGGGATCTCGTCCAATTCTACATCGGTCAGATACCGAGCATCAAGTTTAGGCATATCTGTAGAAAGGACACCGCCACTCGGACGCCCTGGCGTACATTGCTTCCATGTTGACAGATTCAAGCGTCGAAGGCATCAAAGTTATGAGAGTCTTAATGGCTTCAGTACCTGATACCGTGGATATCGGCGCACATGTTGCGGCAACCACCACTGATCAATATCAGGCCAATGATTGGAGGAAGCCGATTCATGAATACCTCGAAATAGGAAAGTTTCCCAAGGGGCGACCCGAGATCAACAAAATCAAAAGCAAAGCAGCCGTGTATGAACTTCGAGATGGCACCCTATACAGAAAGTCATACCTGGGACCATTTCTAAGATGCCTGAGTAAAGAAGAAGGGCATACGATCCTCAACGAATTGCACTGTATGGGGTCACGGGAAACCACAGCTCAGCCGTAGCCCAGCGGCACGAGCTAAAACCATGGGATACTTCGGCCGTACATGAACGAGGACGCAAGGCACATGGCCCTCATCTCATGATTTAATGCCAAAAATTTGGAAAAAAACATACATGCACCTGTTAAAGTAACATTAAACTCCGTTATCAGCCCTTGGCCTTTTTCTAAATGGGGGATCGATATCGTGGGACCATTGCACGTCGGATCGGGGCAGAGGAAGTACCTAATCGTAGCCACCGACTACTTCACTAAGTGGGTTGAGGCCGCTCCGCTGAAACACATACGGGATAAAGATGTTTTCTGATTCATCTGGGAACACATCATATGTCGCTTTGGAGTACCGGCAGCAATTGTCTCTGAAAATGGGAAACAGTTACAGGGCAAGAACATCGACCTGCTATTCAACACCTACAACATCCGAAAGAGCAAGTCTACGCCCTTGTACCCCCAAAGCAATGGACAGGCCGAGATCACGAACAAGACTATCGCCGATAACATGAAGAAGAAGCTCGACGGGGAATATGGAGAATGGTGCGAAGAACTCTATAACGTTTTGTGGGCATATAGGACATTTCGCAGAGAGGCAACTGGATTATCGCCTTTCATGTTAACATATGGGACCGAAGCCATCCTTCCCACAGAGGCGATGATACCCACCACAAGAACCGAAGCATGGAGGCGAAACATCTCAGCAGATCTTATCCTGGCTAAACTCGACGATCTAGAAGAAACAAGAGAGATGGCCCCTGCGAGAAAATGGAAAATTATCAACGAAGAATCCAATGAGAATACAACAAACGGGTTCGACCCGGAGAATTTCAACCGGGACGGTTGGTACTAAAGCATCTACCCATTATGAACGTGATAAAAAAGGCGGAAAACTAGCACCACGATGGGGAGGACCCTACACCATTGTTGAAAAGGTTGGTGAAGGCGTACAAGATATTTAAACCGGACGGAACACCAGGAGCCACGACCGTGGAATGCTACGCGACTAAAGCTATATCATCCATAAAACCAGGTATGATATCTTGCCATTTATTTCCGTGAAAGGCCACGTGGGGTTGGAAATATGACAAGTGCGTCATCGAATGGTCGTTTCGAACCCGGGCGATGGCATTGTGCAAGTGCCGGGGCGACTTACACTAAGACGGACTATTCGAACTCGGGGCGATGGCAGTGTGCAAGTGCCGAGGTAGTCCTAGGGCCCTAGCGGTTGGAAACCAGTGGCCGATTGTCGAGGCATGAGTACTCCACAATCGAGCAGTCAACATTGCTCCCCTCACAAGTGGCCGAAATCACTTGCCCAAGAAAGTTAATCGATAATTTCTTGAGATATCGATCCCATAGAAATTAGGAAAGACCAACTGCCCTTCCACTAGATCTCGAGAGACGGTGATGAGATACCTCAATCGGGACATGGCATTGGGCCCAATGATCCTCCTTGTTGAGTGTGTTCGACAGAAACATCATTTATGATTAACCTATCTATTCATGCAGGCATACATAACAAGGTCGCAAAAATAAACCACACATCGTCAGCTTAACATAAATAAGAACAGTAACAAGCATAATAGCGTCGGTAGCAAGAAAGACAACCAAATCGGCGACGCAGCACCCCATTAAAAGTTTACGAGAAATTAAAGGTGTTCGAGCGGATTACAACCCAAGGGAAAGGGTAAGAAAGCGACGGTTTGCAAAATACATGTTCACTCCTTAGAAAGGAACGGCCCCAGAATCGCCTTCTTAGCAGCGGCATAGGCCCGCTTCTTATCAAGATCGCCTTCACACCGGCTTTAACCTTCGAGACGAGTTCATCATTAAACTTCGCCTTTTCGGCAGCAAGATTCGCGATTGACAAGCGACCGCTTCGGCAGTGGCCACCCGCTCGAGCAATTGAGCCTCCCTCCCTTTCAATCGGGCATTCTCTTCTTCCAACGATGCCGCCTTTTTCTGCTCGGCTGCCAAAACAACAAGGATGGTCAGTCACACAATAACAACACTAAGACAATGACAAGAAAAGCACAACACGAGGCACACCACCTTCCAACAAAGGGGCAACTACTCTAATGGTCTCTTGGACTCGGACGAGGCTACACTCGAGAGAAGACATCTTTGAAGAAAGTTCTAGATATCGATGTTCGTTAAATTCATTAGTGGGAAATACTTCTTGTGATCACTCCATTCATCCCTCTGCAGGGGAGTGGGCTATCTGCAAACGATAATTGATCGCGAACCCACTCCAACTCCTCAGAAACCTTTTTGGACTCGTTAAGCTTCTCAAGGGATTCTGGCTACACTCTCACGACATCCCTCTCCCCCAAGATCCGGAGACGATCTCGCATGCAAATCTAGAACACAAGTCTCAACCGACCACATTGACTCTCTAAGTTGTCGGCCAACAATGTTTTATCGCGGCTATACCTTTGGAACCGAGTTAAGTTCGCCCTAAGATTATCAATTTCCTCGGGGACATACTCAAAAGTCTCGTAGCGATGCGGTTTTGGACCGAAGATCTTCAATATCGGTCTCTAAACGATCGATCTTAGCATCCTTGTTAACTATTCTCTGTTGTAAGTTCGAAACGTGATCCCGTTCTATGTTCACTTCCCTTTTCAACAAACGACACCTCGTGGCAGCGTCGGCCTCCGCACTAGAAGATTCGTCTAGGCAGGAAGTACTAAGCTCAGGATATTGGCACTACAAGATCAATCATAACTAGTTGAAAGTAAAATAAATACCTTGGGTCTCGGCCAACTCCTTCTCCAACTTTCGAGATCGTTCGCGTTCCTGCTGTAGCAAGAGACGAAGACCCTCCCTCTCGGCGACCTCCCTGCGCTAGAGGGCAGCATTCAACAATGAGCGGTTGATATCCTACAAACACCATCATGGTTAGCACATACCACAAAACACGAGGGCATCATCCGAACAACTCAACTCACCGACGAGATCAAAGGTACTTTTGAGACCCGGCTTCATACAATGAAACAGCATTGATCTTCTCCTCATCGGACAGAGAGGCAAAATCAGGAGAAATAAGGGCCCCAAGAGAGTTGCACATAGGCCCGAAATAGTGAAGGAGTGTGCGCTTCTGAATTAGGAACCACGGAAGAAAAAGAGGCTGAGAACTCGCCTCGACGGCAACATTCCCTACATCACGATTGCCCACATGGTTTCCACCACCACCCGACTTCTCTGCCTGTCCTGACTCCTCTTCATTACCGACGATATCATCCTCCTCATCAAAAAAGACCATCATCATCATCACCATCGGGACAAAAGAGGTACACAACGCCATCGACGAGAAAAATCCCTTCATTAGTTATCTCCAGAGGCACGGTATCCTCGGGGTGTGTACATCATCCTTGAGTTCCTTACCCCTCTCTTTGGGCTTTACACCTACAAGGGTAGACGAAACATCGAAGACTCGAGGCGACTTCCTCAGAAATGTGATAAAGGCAGCCGATCATCGGGATCCTCACCGTCCCTCGCCGAAGCACCACCAGCCTTGTCAACCCTCAGCTTCTGCACATGAGCCGATGTCAGAACCATGCAAGGCAACAAATAGGGGCACGTACATGTACGTCAAATAAAAAATGAGTATATTTGTTACCTTCCCTGTCTCCTCCTCGGCTCCTGCAATTCTATCTCTCTTCCGATGAACAAGAGACTCAGTAGGAACACCCTGGGACTTAGTCTGAAAAACACCAAAACTAAAACATCACCCCACGAGTCGCCCGAGCCAATCGATCAAGCTAGAAAGACAGGGAAATACACTACCCGATCGATATTGACCACCCAGAAAGGATAAAACTCGGCCGGAGGAGGAAATTTGCCACTCGAAGATGACCGGGAAATAGCCAATGGAACCGATCCCAAGCCGTGTCATTAGTATGACGGGCATGCTTATTGGAACTCTTTCCCTCGGGATCCTCATCAATAGAAGTCTCAGGACACCTTTGGGAAGAGTCTTATGGCGATGAGGGCTTTTGACAAACCGGCAAGATCGCCATTGGTAGTGGTCCGCTCCGATAATTTATCCAGAAAGCTGGCGGGGAGTATAGTTGCTCGCCCGGGAAGGATCGTAAGTAGACCAAGTAGTAGAGAGCACACTCGCCTCGGCTACGCCTCTCCCACTCGGACGAGGGATACGGAAAGTGTTGCCATTCCACTGAGCGTGGGACGGGCGAATCTTAGAAAGGGCCTCGTACCAGAATGGGCGGCTAGGATCATACAAAGGGAAACGAAGCCCGAGCTCTAGCTGGCCCCTGGTAATAATGGTCGCCTCGGCCGAATGAGGAAATCTCAAAACATCATCTTTTTTCAGAGCACCTTTTTGGCCTGACAAGAGCCTGACGTCATACCCATGGAGGTCGAACTCATCTTTTAACTGTTGAATGAATTGCTCATCCGACAAGTCCTTAGCAGTTCTCTTGTCAGGCCTACAACAAAACGAAGAAGGATTATCAGGAAAGATAGAATCTAGAGCACGATAATCATACTTGGAAGGAATTTCTATAACAAACAGGGAATCAAGTCATACGCCGTCTTCATCGGAAAACACATAAATCACGCACCTTTTTTCCGTCATCGAAGGAGTTGAAGACGCCATAAAGTTAGTAGGAGAAACGACAGAAGGGGCAAAAATACAGCCGGAATCGGAAGTTGCAGCGGTAGCAGAAGCAGAGAAGACACAGGATAATGGAGAAGAAAGGAAGGAAACTCGTGGAGAAGATAATTAACGGCAGGGAAAAGAAGGAAAATGAGAATGGAGAGTGAAGAGAAAACAAAATTGGCAAAGGAGAGTGTAAAAGGAAAATAAGGTTTAAGAGACGAGCTTATAAACCTCACCTGTGGTAACCGACGAGGAAGGTAAAGGTTGCGATGGCGAAGGAGGTGGGGAACAGCATGGCGAAACCCGGCATGACCGAAGACGTGGGAAGACGAGGCGGTTTCTTCCCACGTGTCGATCACACGAGTGGAAGAAGGGGCATAAATGTAGGTGTGAATAATCCACAGGGACAAGTGGAGCCATCCTAGTCGAGGGCGCACCAAGGAAAGCGAAGTACTAAAGCACCGAATCACCCCACTAGATCTGGGCACGAGAAAAGAGGAAGGAAGACAGGTCGAGAGATCGATACAAAGAGGGAGAAAAGTTCTGATGTGATGATCTTCGGGTTCGAGGACAATTAATGCACTGACAAAGTTGGTGAAGAGATAAGGAAAACTCGGTCAAAGTAGGACTCGACCAGGAATCTAAAAGGCGACGTCGATCAACTCCACCTAACAAGCGATATCGGACGAAGTTACCACTCGGCCAGATGCTTCGACTCGGGCAGAGGGGATGATCGGATGAAGCATCGGGTAGACACCCGAGAAGAGCATCAAGGAAGTCGTATTAGGGCCCAACATCTTTGTAATATCGTTGTATCACCCTTTCATAACTATAAATATAGATCATGTAGAGAGCTAGAGAGGTAAGTGAGAAGTGAGGGAAGAGAGCACACCAAGAGTATAGAGAGAAAACACCTAACTTGTAGTCGTGAAACAAGTAATAAGATCATCCTTTCATCTAGTGGGCGTAGGTAATCATCTTTGAACCACGTATATCTTGTGTTCTTCTACCTCTCTTCTTTGTTTGATTTCTTTATGCATGTTTTGAGATCCTTTGGATGTAGTGGTAGGATTTTCTACATCTACACTGGTGTAAAAGAGATTATGAAGAGTTTCGATGACGAGATGCCCGCGGGGTGATATTATGCTTGCTGTGGATTGGTATTGGTCGTATTTGATGCCTTCGATGCCTGGAAAAATCATGGAGAATGTGTAGATAAAACAACGACTGAAATTAGTTCTTACTGCGTGTTTTGCTCTAATGTTGGTGGTTATCGAATGGGAGTTGTGTGGGGCTGAAAATCTTGAGCTGGTTGCAGTCAGTGGAAGAAGAACTAGAAGGTGTTGTAGGTTTCATTTGTGAGAAATAAGAGAATAAAATGCATGTGGTGATGTTTAGGGTGTGTATAGATGATGACTTGTTGGGGAGATGAATTGGTCTTGTGAGGCTGAGTTGAGAAGAAAACAAAATTTCGGATTTATGGTAATTTCCTGGTTTTGGAAGCTGGTCTGGGAATTGTAGTTGGATAGATAATAGAAGCAGGTGCGAGTAGAGAACTGGGCTAGATTTGTTGGGTAGGCTTACTTTGACTTTGGTAGGTCTTCACCGAATTTCTTCGCACATACTATATGAAGAACGGAACAAAAACGAGAAAAGGGGAGGTCGACGACGGGAAACCGTCGACAACAGAAATCAAGAGACAGAGCTGCGGCTATAGACGAAAACGGGAGTAGGGTTATCATTTCTCTTTCTCCCCTTCCGTTTCGACTGGCGATTGATTTTTCTTTTATATGTTTATGGCTTTTGAGAAAGCCATGCCTTGCTAGATTTGTGTAACTAGGGTTTATGTTGAAACCACTTGGAGTTTTAGGCTATTTTGATTGAATAAAATTAAGCAAAAGACTATTATGATTTGATTAGATTAATTCTTAATACCGTTTATTGATTTAATGAAAATACAAGTTGTTGCTTCACCGTTTTTAAAACCTATATGTGTAATCGATAGTTTTACAAATATGTTTGTCTTCTTATTTGATGATCCATGCTTGGTTAATTTCTTTGATGGGTTATTCTTAGAAAAGCCAAATAAAATTTGTGCATCTATTTAGTTTCGTATAATTTTCTTGCTAATGCAATTTGATGGTGCATGCTTTGGTTAGTCTTTTGATGTGCCATGCTCAGGGTATCCCAGCGATATTTACGACACTAATACTTATAATAGGTGATGTCGATAGAGCTAACAATAGACAAATATTCATGGATTATGTTTCATTTGATAATTGAATAGAAATAGTGGTGGATACTATAAACCACAGTTACCGATTTTTCCATTTGCCTCATTTTATTAGTTTAATTTTATTATTTCGTTTTCAATTATAAAATTCAAAAACATTATTGTTGGTTAATCTTTTTAGAGATATTGATTAAAGTATTTCCCGCTCTTCGTAGGAACGACCCGTACTCCTATCATGCGCATTGTAGACACCGTGCGATTGCGGTTATTACAAATAGGCATCTCCGGATCCTATCAATTATTTCATCAACATATCAACCCAACCCAATCCATTTCCACCCAACCGTTTATCTGGAAACTTCCCTGCCCGCCCAAGATTCAAATTTTTGTTTGTAAGATCTTGAACAATGGTCTTCCTACTAAAGATATTTTGCATCATCGTAAAATCATGAACACTCCCATCTGCTCATTTTGCAATAACTCTCCTGAAACCATCATCACTTGCTTTTCGCATGTCCTCGGGCTCAATCAATTTGGGACCAGATGAGTAATTTGCTACAGATTAAACACCCAACAATACCTATTCTAATTACTCCTTTAACCAGTGTTGAGAGTCTGTTACATCCATTGTACCCAAACATTAAAACACCATTTGATTTCATAACTCACCTTTGTTACACTCTTTGGCATGTTTGGATTCGAAGAAACAGTTTTTGTTTCCAGCACATCAATGAACCACCACATATCACCAAGCTTTTAATTTCAAAAGAAACAACAGAATACTTGTGGGCACAACTTCACCAACCTCCTATGGCACCGGGGCTTGATCCAACATACCACAACAACAATCAACAATCCACTCAATATACAGCCTCTGTAGGATGGACTAAGCCACCACCAGGAACTCCTAAGCTCAATGGTGACGGCGCATCAAGAAACAATCCGGGTATGGCTGAAGCAGGAGCCGTGTTGTGAAATGAAGTAGGGAAGGTTCTTTGTGCTATAATGTAACCACTAGATTTGCCGACAATAATGACGAGAAGCAGAAAGGAATGTTAATTGGTCTTGACAGGCTGTTTAATGACTATCACTTCATTAATCATAGAATCCAAATTCTATGTCCCACTGGTTTGCTACCTTACCAAAAACACTACACCTCCATGTCATATTCAACCTCTCATTCACCCGAATCAAAGAGCTGCTTACAACAAATACCAACTGGGGAATGTTCCACATCTACGAGAATAAAGCGACTCGCGAGATGCTTTGGTTTTTTGCCGACAAGACTCGGACTCTAGGACATTACGCAGAACAAGACACATTTGGAATGATATGCACCCTACTTTTCTCAACAATTATGTAATTCGGGACCAACAGCACGACTTTCCAACGTGTATTGAATCTTACTTAAGTTCAATAAATTTTAGATTGGTTTCAAAAAAATAATAATAATAATAATAATAATAATAATAATAATAATAACAATAATAAATGCCTGTAAATTTCTGTATGGTTTCGCTTCTCAATAAATGCCTCATTGGCTCCCTTTCATAATAACAATAATAATAATAATGGTAAGGAAGTCTCTTTAGGTTTCTTATCGATGATATTAATAGTAAGAAGCGAAGCCTGCTGATGTTCTTGTATACAATTGGGAAGATGGGAAGGACGTTTGTTTTGATGTCACGGTTGTATCTCCTTTTACGAGTGCCCAGAACTCATGAACTACACACCGGCCATGCTATATCTCTTAGCAGTTTTCGTAAGTGTAACAAATATTTAGACAAGTGTTTGTCACATGGCTATGGGTTTAATGTTTTGGCTTTTGTTTTTGTGAGCTTGGCGAAGATGCTATCATATTCATGAAGAGATTTTGAAATTGCTTTATTCATCACGATGCTAACTATAAAGTTGGTTGCTCTTTTTGTTTCATAGAATAGGTATTCTTATTCAAAAGGTGCGGGTGCCTTGACTTGTTGCTAGGTTGCCCACCATCTCTTGTAATGTTGATTTCGATATTGATTTTTTAATAAAAGCCTTTTAAAATAAATAAATAAAAAAAAAGAAATAATAATAATAAACTTGGGACGATATTTTTATTTCAAATAATAATAATAATACCGCTTCCAACCCCCCAATCTGATTCTATGTAATACCGCTTTTCCATAATAATAATAATAATAATAATAATTTGAAGGATTATTTTCATGATTTGAAGGATAATAATAATAATAATAATAATAACGGGCCCCTAGCTCAGCTGGTCATCCCCGTTCCCCAAAGTTTAATGCGCTCCAGAGGTCCAGGTTCGAGTCCCCCAATGGCGTATCATACGGGAATTAACATGGAAGGTAGTGTTAGTTTGCCCCCCTTGTGACACAATCCCGCCCCCTCCTTCAAGTTCGGCTCCCCTTGTGCAAGGTTCCCATGAGGCCCGGTGGCTAGGCTAGTGTGACAAACATTCAATTAATGTAGTAGTGTCGTTGGAGCTTAGCTTGTTAGGCTTCAACTAGTTTCATGTAATAATATTTATCAAAAATAAAAATAAAAAATAATAATAATAAAGAACGGGCCTAGCTCATTTGGTCATCCCCGTTCCCAAAGTTTCATAAGCGTTCCCGGGGAGGTCCCGGGTTCAAGCCTCGTAGTAATATTGCCGAGAATTAACATGGAAGATAGAGTTAGTTTTCCCCCCCTTGTGACACAATCTCAACCCCCATCCGCTTCGACTCCTTTGGCTAGGTTACCCATGAGGCCCGCTGGTAGGCTAGCACAACAACCTGTTCAATTAATGTATTAGTATGTCGTTGGAGCTTAGCTTGTTAGGCTTCCAACTAGTTTCATGTAATAATCGTTATCCAATTATAATAATAACTAGTATGTAACCCGTGCTACGCACCAGGGCCGACGGGATCAGCTAATTTAGTGCGGGCGCGCCCGTGCCCGTGGTTAAATGCGTTAATACATATTTGAATGGTCTTTGATTGTTTTGATACACTTTAGGTATCCAATGATTTGATGATTTAAATTTAGTATTATATACCCAAAATCATGTATTAATTTAATAAGCGAGATATTAAAATAATTAAAAAAGTTGATTTCATAAATTTAGGATTTAAAATAATTAAATTATATATGCATATGAGTATTAGCAACTAAACATAATTACACGTTTTTTTATTAACAAATTATCCTATCCAATGATTAATTGTATCTGTAAAAGGTTTGGAAGATATATACATATATATCACATGCAAATTCGTGAAATGCAATTTTAAAGACAAAACGAAATGTAAATGCTACAATTGTACATGCGCGTAATATCATGAGCTGCGAGGGATAGCTTTATTAATGTCAAGATTTAGAAGTCGATCAATGTAACAATACTATGTTGAGTCCAGTTTTGCATAACACTTTATCAGTATTACATGCTTGTTGGTGGTGTTTGAGGTGCTACTTAAGCATAGTTCCATGATACAACTTAATAGGTATTATCCAAGATGGAAGTTGGTAGTTAAGAACACAATTGTAACATCGTTAATTATAAGATTCGCATCCTTTTAATTTAAAATTTCCACCTTCTTTTAAAAGTATACAATATAGTGTCGGAAAATAATAATATGTTTCAAAAGCGGTGTGTCTAAAAAATAAATATCCATGCTATCTTTAA
>JAJJWW010012423.1:0-22001 GCA_023531295.1 Papaver armeniacum
CTTTGGGATCATTGGAGTACTTGGAAGTGACGAAGATTAGGCATGTGGAATAGGAGCTACAAAAGTTAATTCATTTATTTTTTGTATTCCATATGTATTGATAGTTTTGTAACTAAAATTGACAAAGGGGGAGATTGTTAGAACATTGCTTGGTCGAACTCGCATGTGTTGCTATCTCAAGCATATTTGTCAATATTAGTGATCAAAACTATAAGTCTTGATTTCTAGTCTACTATAGCTAAGTCTTGGACTAGGATAGAAAGTGTAGTTGAGCTCAAGAACTCCATGGCAATCATCATACAAGACGAAGGACTACTCAAGAAACTGGTGGATCTTCATCGACTAAAAGGTATGTGGAGACTTGAACTTATCTATCACTCAAAAGTCTATCTACTCTATCTCCTATTTTGAGACAAAAGTCGTTTTTCTATATAGACTTTGATTATACACATTTGCTATTTCGAGCCGAGTTTTAACTCGCCTATCTATTTCTCGAAATATATGTTGGTAAGCTTTTGCTTTGTCCAATTTCATCTTTACCTAGTGACGAAATTCATGACACGTTTCAATCACTTTGAAGATTGCTTACTCTGACTAAATGTCCTCTAAGAATGTTTCCATGATTGAAATGAGAGTTTAGATCATATAACCAATGATGGATATAAGCATTGTGTGGCAACACATACATGAATAAGTCATTTTTCCTTGAACCGAAGTTTGCGAACTTTGTTGATCAAGAGAACCGGAACAAGAGCCGCGAACTGGCGGAAGTTCTCGACCCGAGAAAATCTGCTGGAGTTTGAGAACTCCTTCCGGGAACTTAAGTCCGCGAACTAAGTCTGCGAACTTAAGTTGGTTATATCTAAAGATGATTGTTTGTGAACTTATTTATATTAACTAAGGGATGCAAAATGCAAATCGTGGCTATATAGTTCATGAACCGATTCGAGTGAATCAAATCGTTTTTGCTTCGATTGTGTCTTATGCAGTTACATAAGATTTCCTTGCAATTGAACAACTCTCTAACTAGTTCATTTGAGTCATTTGAACTAGTTATGGTGAAGAAGAACATGGTTGATATGAAAGTGCTCATATGGCTAACCAATTGGTTAACTATTGTTGAACCAACAAATGATCATGTTTGTGTACGGTTACATAAACCCAAAATAGTACATTTCATTTGTGTGTAACAAGCTAAGTTTTCGAATTAGCTTGAATCTAATCAGGTTTTCATCTAACGCTGAATATTGAATGCTTTGTTACCAAGCTAACATTGATTGCAAACCCTGATTTGAAAGACTATATAAGGGAGAACTCTAGAAACTGTGAAACCTAATCCCCACACCTTCTGTGTGATACTAGTTGTGTTAGCTAGAGCCGATTCTCCTTTAACCTTAGGTTTCTTCTTGAAAACCAGGTTAACGACTTAAAGACTTCATTGGGATTGTGAAGCCAGACCGATACTACTTTCTCGTAGTTGTGTGATCTGATCTTGCTGATTTTATCGTTTTGAGTACAATCGTAACGATTGGATTGAGATTTATATCTTCGATAGGCAAGATAGAAAAGTAGTCACAAACATCTTCGTCTCATCGTTTGTGATTCCACAATATCTTCTTTCGCCGCGTCGATTAAGATTATTGTGAGGTGATTGATAATGCTAGGCTGTTCTTCGGGAATATAAGTCCGGGTTATCAATTAGTTCTTGTTCACTTTGATTTATCAAAAGACGAAACAAAACTTGTAGGTATTTCTGTGGGAGACATATTTATCTATTTTGTAGACTTTTCTGTGTGATACAGATTTTTTTATTAAAGTCTTCGACTTTGGGTCGTAGCAACTCTTAGTTGTGGGTGAGATCAGCTAAGGGAATCAAGTGCGTAGTATTCAGCTGGGATCAGAGACATAAGGAGCGCAACTGTACCTTGAATCAGTGTGAGATTGATTGGGGTTCAACTACAGTCCAGACTGAAGTTAGTTTGTAGTAGGCTAGTGTCTGTAGCTGCTTAATACAGTGTGGTGTTCAATCTGGACTAGGTCCACAGGTTTTTCTGCATTTGCGGTTTCCTCGTTAACAAAATTCCGGTGTCCGTGTTATTTCTATTCCGCATTATATTTTGTTATATAATTGAAATATCACAGGTTGTGCGTTTGAATCAATCAATTGGAAATCCGACCTTTGGTTGTTGATTGAAATTGATTGATCCTTGAACATTGGTCTTTGGTACCGTTCAAGTGATTTTTCTTGTATTCAATTAGACTCGCAGATTTCTATTTGCTTGAGAAAGAATTGAATCAAGAAAGAGAGATATAACTCTTTGATATACTTTTTATAGATTGAGTCTTGTTGATTCTCTTAAAAGTATATTGGAGTTTGTCCATACAAATTGCTAAGCGAAATATTGGGTGTGGTTGTTGTACCCCCGCTTTTTCAGTTTAGCAAATCAAAAAAATTGACTAAGCACCTTAGTTCTTTTGTTAAACCGATTGTACAAATCCAATCGTTTGTTCAATAAGACCAAAATAAAGATCAGAATTAACTTCATTTTTCTCATCAGGTTTTAATTATTCAAATAATAACTTAGACCTTTCACTTTTAAACAAGACAAGTACTAGGTTAGTTAACTAGCATTTCTTGTTAAGCCATTCTATTAGACTTGAATAACCGAAACCTCCACTTTGATAAGTCTAACTAAGATCAGAATTAACTTAGTTTCTCTTATCTGGAGTTGAATTGGACTAAACAATTCATCCCGAAAAACCTTTTTGTTAAGCCATAAACAATTCAGACAAACCAAATAAATCAACTTGCATAATTATTTACCTCAACCGGAAGCAATTGAAACAAACATAGACATTATAGTACCGCAATTGCACCGAAATTTTGTAAGCCTAAACAATTGATACCAAACCATAAAGCAAGATAACAATAGTTTTTCTTAACCAGAAACAATTGAATCACACACACATCCATACACAAATAATAGAATAAACATCAATTGTACCGAAATTTTGTTAAGCAAAACCAATAAATATATGTAATAAAATCAGGCTTTTCTTAAACAGGAAAACGATTAACTAACAAATTCGTTACCTCAAATTCCACATCCTCTTCTCCCCAGAAAGATATATCATTAAGCGCAAGTTCAAGTTAGAACTCTCCCCCGTTGTGTTGTCATCCTCTCGCAAGACAAAAGAACAACAACAAAAACCAACCTTTACCAGAGAAAGGTTGAAAACCGGTTTTAACTAATGCGATGCAAAAGTTGAAACCCCGAAACACATATGCTTTTATGCTAAACCAAACGGTTCAACATATTGTGACTTTTTCACATATTAGTTTCAATCAGAACCCCTTATGATCCTTTGATAAGGCCTAGAACTTAATCCTGCTAAACCAAAAAGTCACCCAAACCATAAGGGTTCACACCATATGAGATCGAATATTAAGGTTATGAAACCGAAATCAAACATCCCATAACACAAATGCAATACACCATAAATATTCAACAAAGAATCAAGTATTGCAATTACCTCTATATTGTAGGGAATCGAATTGCGAACCAACGCAAAAAGAATGAGGTCATTCCGAGTTCGGACGAAGAAGTTATGGGCAAAACAGTTTTACACTCGTTCGTGTGAACCTATCACTAGGATCGGTTACAAGAGTTACTTGTGACGGATCACAACACTGAACTTGTTTTGACATAAATTTTGCATACGATGTCCGAATTCAGTGATTTTTGGCTCGTTTTAACCATAGAAACAAGAGCTACACATATATGATCAGTAGATATCAACATCATAAAGTCCAAATTACCGTTTCTATCAAAAGTTCAAATATAGATAGAGAAGATATGAGTATAGAAGAAACGAAATCTCCCTAAAGATGTTAATTAATCATGTAATAACCGAGAGATCATGTGCTCAGTTTTCATGTGATTCCTCACCTTTTCAAAAGATTAAGCACCAAGGTGAGCATGCACATTCTAACACAACTAGGTTGTGTTGAGTTGAGCCTTGTCTTGTTCGCCACGAGTGACTAAGACAGAATCATCATTCTTGACCTATTGCTTGGTTTGTTTTCTCTTTTTCCATCTATTGTTTTTCTTATTTGACTTGTGATGAAGAGTGTCATTATCACAACGTCCACTAGTACAAGAGAATTCAGACATGATGTCTGTAGTTGCAGGATTTCCCACAACACACCCCCTATAATATTTTTTAGATCTAAATCTATTTCATAATCAAAATAAAGATTAAAGTGCTAAAATTATAAAATGGACACAAGGATTTTTTACATGGTTCGATCAATGTGATCTACATCCATGGTTCTTCACTATGATTGTTGAGGTTACATTAATATTACATTTACAATCTCCATTAATGGATATTTTGTAGAGCCCTAGATCTAGTTTTTTGGGAAGAAGATGATAAAGAAAATACATTCTCTCTCTAAAAATATCTCTAACCTTTCCCAAAATTGTCCCCCCTTCTCTCTCCTGCCTTTCTCTTTATATAGGTGTTTACATAGTGGATGAGAGCTCACATACAGCTCATATTCTCTCAGGCCCTGCTACATTCTCTCAAGCTCTCCTTATAATCTCGCAGGCTCTCTCTCTATATATATAAATTCGCAAGCTCTGCTACATTCTCTCAAGCTAAGAAAATAATTAAATCTCGCACACTAATAAAATGTGTTGTGCGATATTTGTATCCTACATCTTGCCTCTTTTTCCTTGAATATTGCTTGAAGAGCGATCTTTAAGGAAAAATTTGTTGTTGTAGTAATCTTTGATCTTTGTTGATGAAGGAACGAGCAAAAGAATACTGGACTTGAAAAGTACGTACTTGCCTCTATTCTTTTGTGAAGTTCCGAAGTTTTGAGAAGTAATTAGAAGTATCATCCCGAAGTATACGAAGTATGAAGTATCCTTGAAGAAATATAAGAAGTACTTAATCCTTGAAATATATAAGAAGTATGAAGTATCCTTTGAGAAGTATAAGAAGTATATGTCCTTGATTGTGAATAATAAGTATTGCCTCTATTCATGCGAAATTATTACTTCATTTTTGGTGAGAATTCTTGTCCATTTTGGAAATGATTCTTGCCGAGAAGATAAAGAACATAAAATGTTTTCTTGGTAATCCAAAGTTGCCTCTGTTCTTTATCTATGAAGGTAGAATCCTTGAGAAAATGTTGAATGAGAGAATTGTTTATTTATTCTTATCTTGCCTCTGTCTCATGCTTTGTGCTCATGCGATAGTATAATCTCTTCAAGTTGCTTATAATTTTGCGAAATATTTATGTGAAATAACCACATTTTGCAAAATAATCACATTCTGAGAAATTCTGACTTATTTTGCGAAATTATGAATACCTCTGCGAAATTATGAATAACATTTTTTTTTTGGTAAGTCCAAAATTGTATTGATGAATAGCCAATATTTACAAAGAGGATTGTTTACAAGAAAAGAGGTCCGAAGACCCCAAAAACTTACAAACTATTTAAATCTGAAATAAGGAACATGAGGAAATTCTAAAGAGTTTAGAAAATAAGGCCTTTCATCATAGTTCAGACCTTCTCCATTCCTAAGAAGACACCCTCTTTTGGCCATTGAATCATCTGCAAAATTAGCTTCACGATATGTGTGCACAAAACGGATCGAATCATAATTATCTTGTATCCTTCTCCACCTTTGCCTAGCAAACCAAGGTATATTTGAATTCAAAAAGTTGAAATCGCACCTAGAATCCGATCTCACCAAGACTTTCCGAACAGCCCACTTTGTAGCCCATTCTAAACCAACAATCACCCCATACAATTCTGCTAAGAAGTTAGTCGTTCTTCCTGTGCCAATGCTCATTGCTCCTACAAAGTTACAATCATGATCTCGAACTACAACACCAAAGCACCGGCAGTTCCAGGGTTGCCTTTAGCCGCACCATCACAACACAAAAGCAATTCATCAAAATCAGGGGGAGACCAACTACATTCAATTGGATGACATTGCTTCACCTGTCTATGTTTCACACGAAAGAAATTCAAAATACCCAAGTCCGCTGAAGTGTTGTGCATAAAACTCTTTATACGGACAGAGTAATCATGGATTAAGTGGAAAACACGCTGCTTGAAGAAGTGAACACTAACTGTCTTGCCTTCAAAATATTCCATATTTCTGGTCTGCCATAACTCCGAACGAACAACCAAGAGAGCTAAAAGCCACAGATCCTTGATGATTCTACTTCTTCCTTTGGCTGACTTATAAGAGGTAACAACATCGTAGTGAGGTTGAAGGTTGAAAATACCTGAAATCCACTCCCATATATGTTTCGCATAAGTACAACTCCATAAAACGTGTTCCAAAGACTCCTCATCAGCTTTGCATAAGTAACACCGGTTGGCCAACTCCACCTTGAATCTGCTTCGTATTTTATCTGAGGTCGCACAAGCTTCTCTTGTCAGCTTCCAATTTTGTGCAGCTAATTTGGGATGTATAGTCTTCCTCCAAAGCGGATCGTACACGTCCGCACAGGTAAGTCTTCCTTATAAGTTGCTTAGCAGACCGAACTGGTGAAGGTACCTTTCGGCTCTCGAGCATCCATATCTGCAGTCTTCTCCACCTTGCAGCATAGGCAGATTATTTAGATCCACCCAACTCGAACCAAATTCAAAAGATGATCGCCCTGTACCTGCCATTCATTATTAGCAATAATTGAACTAACCATGACTGTGCTATCCAGTGCATTGTCACCAAGCATGTCAGCTATGCTTTGATTACCATACCAAACATCATAGTACAGAGAAGTAGCCCTCCCATCGCCAAGAAGAACCTTAGTATTTCTATCCACAATGGTATGGACCAATCGAATGCCCGAAAGAATAGAAGAATTAACACCATATTGTTTAATTTTGCCAAGCCTAGTAGTATATTTCGCCCACAATTATGCCCGAAATTATGAATAACACTCTGAGAGATTCTGAATAATACTCCTGAGAGATTCTAAATAATACTGCTGAGAGATTCTGAATAACACTCCTGAGAGATTCTAAATAGTACTGCTGAGAGATTCTGAATAATACTTCTGAGAGATTCTGAATAATACTTCTTTGTTATTTTCGCTGTCTCAAACTCATTTCCATGTATATATTCGCAAACTTATTTGTTTACATATAATCATTTTCACAAGCTTATTTGCTTACTCACTTTCTTATGTGGTCTTATTTTGCCTTCCTAGTTAAAGGTCTTACTGTGCCACCTCTTGTCATTGCGACAAAATCGCAGGACGTCTTTACACTTTCATGTAAAGACCCATTGATCTTGCCTTATCATTTCTTTAGTATTGTTGCCTCTGCAGGATGTTTTTGTTGCGACAATATGACAGGCCTAGAAATTCTTACGAATATGAAGCCCATGACATTGCTGTCTTGCGACGAAATCGCAGGACGTCTTTACACTTTCATGTAAAGACCCATTGATCTCGTCTTACCCTCGCGTTTTGTATTATTGCCTCTTCAGGATCATCGCACAAATATGACAAGCCTAAATTTTCTTGCGAAAATAAAGCCTCATGACATTTGCATCTTAAGACACTTATCAGCTCCCTAATGGAGGGTGCCGCCCTTATCATCTCCCTGGTTGCCCCTTCAAGGAGGCGTACATCGGCCATACAAGACTAGCTCCTCCCATCCGGTCTTAACAACAACCAGTTGTTTTCGCAGCCTCTTATCCCTTAAAGTGGAGTTTTCTTCGGGCCGAGTGCAGCATACGCCAAGACTTGCCAAGAATGGCCGAGACACTTCAAATGCCCCAGGCACTCTTGGCTCAACCGTGTACCTCGGCGCCTTGATCATGTGCTGACTCCTTAGAAGAGGCCCTCGGTCGTCCAAACAGGGTATAACCTTATATATATAGTTGGAAATCCAAGGTACCTCTCCTGGATGGGCTTTATTGACCCCAAATCTCCATGACTCAGGTTCCAGGGGCGGTGTAACCTTTTCCCTGAGCCATTTCAAGAGATACCCCCTTATATGACGCACTTTAGGTCTTACATTTGCCTCTTGCGAAATTTTATTCGCGAACTAGGGTGTACGCCATAAAGGTTCTTCCCATTCTGATTATTTTGTCAATTCTTTACTATGACGCACTTTAGGTACATTTGCCTCTTGCGAAATTTTGATTTCGCCATAGTAGGTTCGCCTCTTTCTGATTATTCTGTTGATTCTTCTGCATATAACTCTTTTGTAATTTCGCTGATCCTTGATAATCTCTTGTCATTTTCTGTGCGAAATTTTCGCATGCCTTCATTCTTCCATTCTTTTCTTCATTTCGGTCATTTCTTTTATTCATTCTTTCATTCTCATATCTTCATGTTAAATATCATATCATTTGAAGCAAAGTAAATATTCAAGAGAAATATATAAATTAATCATGAGATTTTTCTCGAATCTTTGAAATCTTTAAGATCTTTGTAATTTAGAAATCTTTGAAATCTTTGTAATTCTTTATAATTTTGAAATCTTTGAAATCTTTGAGATCTTTGAAATCTTGAAATCTTTGTAATTTTGAAATAAAATCTTTGAGTTTTTTTTTTTTTTGTAATTTTGAAATCTTTGTAATCGTGCGAATGTATCGCTTTCTTTTAAATCAAATCAAAAATCTTTTATTTTCTGTAAGTAAAATGTTCTAGGAAAGTGGTACTTAGCTTTCATGTGATTGTCTGTTGATGTCGTCTCTTGCGAAGTATATGACTTGCTTGCGAAATTGGCATCCTTGCAATGTATGAATATCACACAAAGAAGTGTAATTATCGCGCAGCAAAAAGAAGTGTGAGAAATGAGACTTGAACTCTTGACCTGCCTCTTGCATATTCTCGCACCATACCAACTGTTCTAACCCTCTGTTGCGAAATATCTCTGCGAAATAATCATCAAATTTCTTCTCTGCTATTCATTTCTTCTTCACGCTGCGAAGTGTTCATTCTTGCTGCACGCTGTTATTTGGGAAGTAAATATCTTTGCGAAGGAAGTGAACATCTGCGAAGTGTTCATTCTTGCTGCGACCTTTTGCTTCTTCTCTCCACCTCTAACCATCTGTACCAATTTCTCTTTGTGTTAATGCGGTAAGATTCGCATAAATCATTATTTTGTTGTCTCCCTTTACATTTCTCTATCAGAAGTTTGTTTTCTCTCTTATTCAACCTGACCATCATTTATTTTCCTCTGCGTCTTTTTTCTTCTTTGTCGGACTGTTGACCTGTCATATTTGAGTTTTTGTTGATGCGTCTTATATCCATTTTTTAACTGACTGTATTGAGATTTCCCCGCAGCTGCAGTTTGATCCTACATCTTCTTAAATTTTTCTTTTCCCGATGCTACTGTTTGGTATTCACTTTGTCATGAAAATTCCATTACTCCTGTCATTGGCTGAGTTGCTCGCACCCTTTCTCTCGTTATGTTGCTGGTGTATTTCTTACTAAACTTTATATCATTCTTACTAACATATACTACATACACTACCCAAATTTGTTACTTCACTTGGAACCAAATGTGTTATCGGATATCTGCGAAAGAGTAGTGTTATTCGTTGACATATTCTCTTATTACCCCCTTTTGTGTACTCTTTCTTCATCTTTTCTTCTTCTTTCTTTTCCTTCGCTGGAGTTTTAATTTAACTTTAACTTGCTCTCTTTGTACTTGCGTTTGGCTCGCAACTAACTCCATTTGGATTTGCATGTCCCCTTTAATTTTTTCCGTTATTGAATCATATGATTGTTCAGATTTTCTTTCATCTCCTATTGATGTATACATGCCCCTCTCAATCTTTCTACTCGTTCCCTTTGGACTTGTGTTGATCTTTGCTGGTGAATCGACTTCATATGCAAATAACTCTAACGATTTGAATGGATTTTCTTCTATAAATTGGTAGATGTTCGAATCGGGTAGGTTATGAAGTAATGCATTCTAGCGAAACACACTGATTAATATCTTTGTGTGATCTGATCTGTTGAGTCGGTCCGGTGAAGTAAGTTTTGAATAGTTTTGAATTAGTTGGGAGGGACATCTTGCTGCTGCTACGACTGACATCATTAAGTTGTGCTTATGAACTTCGCTGGTTTCTTCTGATATCTTCTTCACAAAACTGGTGGGATTCCATCTCATCATTTGTCTTCGCTAGTTGGTCCTTCTATTTATAATTTAACCTGCAGTAACAATAGTTTGTCTCCGTCAATCTTAATAGCTCAGAGAGTGCTTTAACTTTGCCTGGACATTGGATTTCATAGAAGCTCATTGAATTTCGTCTGGAATTTCTGAACCCGCGACTCTCCATCTGGTTTGATCTCTTTCCTTTCCTCATCTTTTTGGTTGTACTATGCATTCTCTTCGCAGCTTCATTGTCCTCTTCGCAGCGTCATTATCCCGTGAGTAGGATTTTCCCCTTTAGTATGATATCTTTAAAACTTGAATGCTGATGCAGCATGAACACCTCCATGTAATATTGGTAAATGTTCATGAAACTTCGTCATTGGTTCTATGCTCTTCTGATTGCTTCGGCCTGGCTATTTTGTCCTGAAACTTTATTGCTACCGTATGTTCATATCTCTTCGCCGATGATGTAGCTGTCGATTAATCATACAAATTGACCTTGGATGGAGCTTCTTATGAATTGGGCTTTTCCTGTGTCTTCTTCTTCTTCGTGATTGGGTTTCTCTTCTCAACTACAAAGTCGTTTCGTCAGAGCAAATTTCTTTCCTCCTTCGCCATTAACAGCTCATACGTTTCCATTATATCTCGCTGCAATCAACCAAATTAATATGAAATTTAAGGATATGATTTGCTGTAACAATTAATCAAATTATTTTCACGATATAAACTTGTCTTCGCAGATGTAGACTTTTCTGCGAATATGTAGACTTTGTTGCGAAAGTGTAGACTTTTATGTCCCAAGATTGGCCTGGCTTCGCTGGTTTTGAACTGATCTATAACCATTGAAATGGTCGTTTGTGAAGTAATACTTCGTTGTCTTCTTTGCTTGTTACTGGGTCTGGTGACGAAGTTACACTGATTCTCCTTGAAGCATTTCGCCTATTTCATGTGGACAGTTACGTTCAACCCTGCTCTGTATGCAAATAGTTTTTTGTGCCAAATATGCCAGATACAATCTCCATTTAGCTACTGTAACTTCGCAGAATTATTTCTTCGCAAGATTTAAATTTTTTATAAAATGAGATATCTAATCATTCATTGCCGCAACTTGAATTTGATATGTGGCATGTCTTTGCTCAAATTCATCCCGACGAAAGGATATTGTCATCTGCGAAATTCCCATTGTCTTGCATAGATGAATGCGAGCTCTTCGCTGTAAGCAATCAATTAAGTTAGTAAATGATCTAGAGAACCTTAGATAATTTTTGCCGTACAAAGAGTGAAATCATCACATTTTATTTATGGGAAAGAATCCCCAAAATAGCATCGAAAATTATGACACATAAATTTTCTCAAAAGTCTCGTATAGGTCTGTAGAACAACATTTCTTCGTTAAAAATCAGTAACTAAAACTTGTTAATCATACTTTTGGTAAAGAAATGAGAAATTTATTGAAAACAAAATCAATTTTTCTGATGCTTCTCTCAAAACTTTTCGTTTTAAAAATCTGGATCTAAATAATTAATAACATAATCAAATGAAATGGGAAGAAGATTATCTTTCAGGTCGAATAGACTCGATTAATTTCACTGTCGCTGCACTTCATTCATAATTTTCTTTGTTTTGAATCTGAAATCATCTGTTGATCTTGACTATTTCTTCATCTCTAGGTTTTGTTGACGTTTATTTTCCGAAACTTGTTTTCTGTAGACAAATGTTCTGCATTCGTCTCTGAACTTCATAGATCCAAATCCTCAATAATTAATTTCTTTGAATCTTCTTCAATTTAGCAAACATCGTCCCCCTCATCCCTGTTTCTAGCGCCAAATGTAGTTGCAGTATTTCCCACAACACACCCCCTATAATATTTTGTAGATCTAAATCTATTTCATAATCAAAATAAAGATTAAAGTGCTAAAATTATAAAATGGACACAAGGATTTTTTTACATGGTTCGATCAATGTGATCTACATCCATGGTTCTTCACTATGATTTTTGAGGTTACATTAATATTACATTTACAATCTCCATTAATGGATATTTTATAGAGCTCTAGATCTAGTTTTTTAGGAAGAAGATGATAAAGAAAATACATTCTCTCTCTAAAAATATCTCTAACCTTTCCCAAAATTGTCCCCCCTTCTCTATCCTGCCTTTCTCTTTATATATGTGTTTACATAGTGGATGACAACTCACATACAACTCATATTCTCTCAAGCCATGCTACATTCTCTCAAGCTCTCCTTATAATCTCGCAGGCTCTCTCTCTCTATATATAATTTCGCAAGCTCTGCTACATTCTCTCAAGCTAAGAAAAAAATTAAATCTCGCACACTAATAAAATGTGTTGTGCGATATTTGGATCCTACAATGTCTCTCTTTAGTCTTTTAAGAAAACTCTTGTAATTATTGTCACCAACAATTAACATCTGAGAGTCATTCTTGTGACTAACTTTTGGTCCCTTTTTGGCTATGGAGGATTTTGGGACCCATTTAGAGGAGGGTTTTGCAGAAGCAGCTTTCTCCTTCATACCATTAGGACGATTGTCCTTTTGAATACTTTGTGAAACAACTTTTCTCCAATTTGGAATATCAGATCTTGTCTTAGCATTTACAAAGTCATCTCTCTTTTTATATTCGGGTCTTTTATAAGATGACATTGTCGAGCGATAGGCAAAATTTGAACTATCATTATAATAATTCTTTTTCCTAAACTTTGGACAATATCAATCCGAGTTCCTTTGGGGAGCAATCTTAGCCAATTCGTTTGATACAAAAGAAAGTGTATCTTCTATCTTACGAATATTGCATCCCTATTACACATGCCCTTTATTACCACAATAACAACAAAGCTTAGTAACATACGAAGTATGAATTTTAATGTTACCTTTTTGTGGATCCTCTTTCATTGGAGCTCGACGAGTTTTCTTCTTCTTCTTCTTCTTATATTTGTTCAACCTTGTTGCTTTCTTGTCATTAGCAGAAGTGCTCTCTTTGATGGTTGCTCTTGATGATTCTGGTTGAACACAATTCTTAGGCATGACAGGCTTTTCTTCTTTATAAGAAATAGGAGCATTAGTGGAAGCCTATGGTTGAGAAGAATTTGTTGCTTTAACAAATTTTAGCTCTTTGCTAATATTTGAAGCGTCTATTCCCTTATAGCCCAATCCTCGTGTATCACGATGATTTCTACTTGCTTCTAACATTGAGGCTATATTGTTTGAGCTATCAATGCGCCTTTTCAAGTGCAAATTTTCTTCTTCTAGCTTCTTGAATTTATCAAGAGCTCCTATTAGATTGGCCTCAAGATGTTTTTGTCGAGAGAGGTATACACCTTCTTTATCTTCAAAAATTACTTGTTGAGAGTAATCCTTGCTTCAGATTCAACAAGTTTCTTTTCCAACAAATAGACTTTTTCAAGGGCAGCATTACGATCTTTCTCTAAAAGTTCCACTCGAGAAAGACTAGCACTTACTTTGTCCTCAAGATTTTGTATATGCTTAGAATTATTTTCAACCTTTGAGGAGGCAAGATCAATAACAAGTTGATCATTCTTGGCTTGCAGACATCTTATATTGTCTAGAAGCTTTCCTTCTCTTTCTAATGCATAAATTAGTTCAGTTGAACATGAAAGAAATTTTTCATATAATTCTTTTGACCGAGATATTTCTATATTCGAAGAACCAATGTTTTTCTCGTCATCCAGAGTTAATTCAGAACTCTTGGTGTCTTGTATTACGCTAACAGAATCAGTCATTAGATTCAATTCTTATAGGTTGGATCGCACCAAACACAGATTATTAGATCTTTTCGCGTTTGCCTGCTCTGATACCAATTGAAAAGACGAGGGTACCCAAATATACCTCAATATAAAACTTTTCCACCTATAAATCCTTTCTCCTAAAATGATTGTCTATGGACTGAGTCGAGACAATACAACTAATCGGTTCACACTTCGTGTGATCGTCTATGGATACGAGATCGACACAATACAACAACGAAGTATGTTTACTTGATAATAGGTTCGGACTTAACCAAACACTATAGGATTGCTATCAAGTAAATAGGAATTAACATTTGTGTATTTTACTTTTAATTATAATAAAAACAATTTTAATTACGGAAATAGAAAATTAAAAGACACAACAAGATTTTGTTAACGAGGAAACCACAAATGCAGAAAAACCCCAGGAACTTGTCCAGAATTGAATACACTCAGGATTAAGCCGCTATACAAAATCTAAACCAACTTCGTATAGTTGAGACCAAATAACTAAACCTATAGTTCACCTAGTTCCGTCTGTATCCCTGCGTCTCCAACTTGCAATAAGTCACGCACTTGGAACAATTCCTTTGTTTCGTATTCCAAACAGTAAAAGAACAACAAATCTGTTCGGTAACCACTCTTCTCAAACAACGTGATATGAGTTTGACAAAAGGCTCTTCCGTTTATCCCAATAAACTCCTTTGTCAGGTTCTTAGATCTATCTCATAACAATTACCAAAGTAATTGTTTAGACTATGCAATCAATACTTATAATCACAAAGAATTGTATTGATGCCGATCCACTCAACTAATCAATCAAGGTTATCACAAAGATAAACCGATTATAGTTTGATCCCCAGCCGATCAAGTTTTGTGCACACCAAAGATTATGAACCCAAATCAGAAATCTTCTTCGTCTTCAAATCTTCTTAGATCTTCAATAAACACTTGCACACAATCAACTTGAATCACTTGTGATCAATCACACATAGAACGGAGTATGTTAACAATGGATTATCACAAGACGTCTTTAGATCTACAAACAGTCTAAAGATCCCCGTCGAAACTTCGATTTAGTTTGAGTGAATCTTATATCAGAAGAGAAGATTCTCAAGCATAAACAAACTAGGTGCAATCAAAGTTCAACAACCGTTAGTCAATCAAATCAATTGAAAACTAATAATAAACTGCAATTATCTAGTTTCCCACCAACGGTACTCGTAGAGCTTCCCAATCCCAAAGAAGTCTTTAAAACGAGCGGTCGTAAGAGATTTAGCCTAATTAGGGTACTTTCCTCTCCGAATAGACGGCTCCACCAGTAACAACATAACTAGGTAGTTTTGCTGGCTCTGAGAATTAGTTTGCTCAAAATGCAAACTTAAATATTTATAGACCAAGGAAGTTTGGACACCAAGGAATTTCCAAAACCGAAAATATTCTTAAGATATGCAATATATTTCCAAATTCGGTTTCCATAATTCCAGGAAATGCTTTGTCCAAATATTGACCGAAATCTCAGTAGAAAATCTCCAATTAGTAAATGCACATTACCAATTTTTATTTTCTAAAGATATGCATTTTAAAGCATATAAAACTAAAAACCTTAATTAAAAGATTCTCAATTTATTTCGATCCGAGATTCTCCTTTAGCTATTAAGGAATATCTTTGAACAATAAAAGATAAGAGTTCTTTGCACATGTTCAAAGTATGTCGACATCTTTACTTTGTAAATCCTTTTTCATATTTACAATCTTGGAACCGATTTGCCACACTTCCAAACAAGTTTAGAATTGGTTCATCTGACTTCCAAGAACTATGTGATTGATTATCCTATCAAACCACCATTAATGGAATTCACGGTTCTACCAAAACAAGTTTCGGTTCTACCTCCATGTGGGTACTAGGATTAGTCACACTAGCTTTCCAAAATTTGGTTGACTAGGTACTACGATCTGTTACCACATATTTATGGTATCTAACTTGTATTCGGTTGCACAAGTCATAGGATCGGTTACCAATATCTAAGACTTGTTGTACCTCTTACAAGGATCGATTCTCCTTGCTTGTGATCGGTTGCACCTCTTACTAGGATCTGTTCGCCAATGTCTAGAGTTGGTCATACCAATTACAACATATCGATCATACCATCTCAGGTGATTACTTATGATCGGTTTCACTAATAAAATTCATACCAATACAAAAGTCAGGCCTTGTGAATAGTTTTACCAAGATACATAAACAAGTTATGAGCGGTTATACTAAACACACATATTGGTAATCCAAAGATTTGCAATGAATAACAAATACCAATAAGCCTAGTGATTTCCCTTTCGATTCATAAAATAAGTTTACGAATTATACTTCCTTTAAACGAATGTAAAACATTGTTTCCTATGAAGAAATCTTCACCCATACCCATACATAATCACAATAGCATTCATACGATTATGTTGATATCTTATATGCGAAGTTCAAAAGATAGACGTTATACTTCGTATTGTAATTCCTTAATACTATGTCTAACTAGAGTATAATCATTCACAGCTTCGCAGTCATGTTTTCAATATGCACGACTTGAAAGATACGTTAGGAATGAAACAGTTCAAGTCAAATATTACTAACCTCAAGAGGAAGGATGATGTCGTCGTTGTAGCTCTTTACTTCTTCACATTCTTCAAGTCTTCACGTAATACTTGTAAGTCTCATATCCTAGTAACTTTCTAGCTAACCTATACGAAGTTGACTCTAGTAAATAATAATCAAGCGACTCTTTAAATGAGTTTTTATTCACTAAAATATGACAACCAAACTTAACATACCAACGCTTGGTGGGTTCAACCGAGCCATGCTCTAACCCTTTTTTTTTTCTTCATATTTCATTTTTTTTATATACTCCGGTTGGTCTAATTGGTCTGGTCTCTGTTGTTTATTTTAGTAACTCAATCACTCTATTTTATCCTAGCAGTAATAACAATTCGATGTTAGTGACCCACCAAATCACTTAGAGAAACAAAAAGTTTGCAAAAATAAAAACAGAAGGTGATATGGCGACGATTCCGAGATATGGTAACAACTATCATGTTATTTCTAATGCCTGAGCTATGTCCTTTTAGTTAATGGGTTCCTCAACTCCTGCAACCAAGATGGTTCCATCCACTTATATTGTTTTGTGTCATCCTAAAGGCATAAGTTTCTAGATTTTGAAGTTTATCATGCAATTTTTTTTCTTCTATTTTTCTATTTTTGTTTTTTTTTTTAACTAAAGGCATCAAACTCTACAAATTATATACAACTTACATAAATTGATACTCTAACTCATAGTTATTTTTGAACAATAGAGGATAAACACTAAACTAGCTATTTAATTGGCATCTAATCCCGACTCAACTAATATATACCTCATCGTCAAGAAAAAATTTCATCTACTTAGAAAGGCTAGTGTTTATTCTAAATTGTTCAAAAATATCTAAAAGTTTGAGTTTTGTATACGTCAATTTTTTTGTTCATATTATACCCTACCCCCACACTTAAATCAAACATTGTCCTCAATGTTTCAAACCATTGCAAAAAGAATAAGAGGAATACTTGAAAAATACAAGGAAGTAAGAATTGGAATTGTGCACCTGATTGACACATATGATAAACATTCAAAATAGACTCCCCGTATATCAACAATCTGAAAATTTGAGGATCCACCCACAAAACAATCTGCATATATAGCAAAAGCTTCACAAGAATATTAGCAAATAATGGGAAAAATGAAACCACCATCTCATAAGAGTGACCCCCACACTTAGTCGTTTCTACACTCGGAAGTGTATACAATACATAAGTGAAAGGCACTTCTATTGGTTTTTCTTCGCAAACCTGCATGGTATTAGACTCAAACACATATGGTGGATACTTGGAAGCAAGAAATTCGGAAAGAACTTTTGAAGCACATAATTCCAGCCCCAAATGAGGTATTTTCCTAAAAGATGGACTACCAATTCTATGAGAAACTACTTCAAGTTTGGGAGGATCATCATTAGATGGAGATTCATGTAAAGGGTTAGACAAACCTCGCATAATCTCATGCATTATGGGATACTCAGTACTTCTGAAAAAGTCCATTGATTCTCCTACATCACAAGTATCACAATTCTTATTCAAACTCTGTACGAGCCATTCTTCATCAGTTTCTTCTATATCCAAGTCCTCCTCATCGGAAAAGAAATCAGAATCTTCCATAAGCAAATTATCGTAATCCTTATGTGCTTCGTCACAAGTTGACTTCTCATTCAAAGTATTCACAATCTTTGAATTAGGGGTGTTATTCACAAAGAAGTCATAATTATCATCGCTCTCATACATAACATAAGTTTTACCATTAATAACTTTAATGTTTCTAGACTCAACTACTTCCTTTTGAATAGGCGAATGATCATTATCACGATCAAGAGTTGAGCTAGTTACACCATTATTATCAACATTTAAGTATTCGTCTTCTTCGGAATCATCATACTCTATATTGGCTTCCATGGGAATGTTAGAATGAGTTTGAACCTCTTCTTTGTTCCGCTCTTCTTGAATTTGATTCATGCCATTTCTGATGTTGTCTATATTCCGTTGAAGTTCTTGGAGTGATTCATTATAACTCAGCTGAAATTCAGAAAATTGTTTTGTTGTTTGAAGCATCTGTTGCATCATGGGAATAGCAGATTCAACAAAAATATCAACTTTTCGATTGGAAGATTGCTCCGCCAAACTTGGATACACACCACTTTCATAGTTTCCAGCCCAAGTTTCATCCCTTTGAATGAGTGAATGATCATAAATACGATCAGGAGTTGGGCAAGACTCATTGAAACAAGGTCCGGTTGGGTGTCTACTAAGTTTTTCCACTTCCTTTAGCTCATAAAGAATGTGATCGAGCATCTGCACATGTCTAGAATTAAACTGATTGAAAGTACAACTATCCTCCCGTCCTTGTGATTGTTCATCATATCCAAAAGATTGGTTTTGATTATATCCCACGTATGGTTGGAAGTCATAAGAATGAGAATTAAATTGATCACCATAGTATGTATGGTCTTGTGAACCATATACGTTGTTCCCAAAAGGAAACATCTTGAAATATTATGCACACAACTCGTTTAGAGACTTACCTCTTGTTCCCAATTGTGCACAGACCAAAAGAACGATTGATTGTACCTGAAATAAGATTCTAAAAAGATAAATTAGTAAAAGCTAAAAGAAATAAAAACTATATACAAAACAGAAAATTAAACAACAACTCAAACTACCGACTGCTCCCCGGCAGCGGCGCCAATTTTGACGAGGACAATGACAAGCTGGTTCGCTCCTAAGGGAGAGTTGAGCTAAAGTTGCCAATTCAATTTCTGAGAATAATGCAAATACGAGTATAGGAATGATCAAGGATTATTTCTCAGTCACGAAACATAAATCTTATTGACATAGCTAGTTTCTGCAAGGTACCTTTTACTAATAACCCTAGAATATTTAGTACACTCAAATACTCCGCAATCTCATTAATTCACCGGACACGGAAGCGCTCGACTAGCGGATTCTACTCATCAAGTTTCCTAGAAGTACGCTCTCTAGGTGTGACTTAGGCTTAGTTTGGTATTGCTGCAGCTTTTGTAAAAGCACTTTTCTGATGTGCGTTGTTGTGCTGTGCTGTGAGAAAAAAGCAGTTAGACGTTTGGTAAAAAATTAATTAAAGTTAAAGCCGATTAAAAAAGAAATCAAAGTATGTTTGGTAAAATATCATATTCAACCATTGTTGTTGTAGCAAATGACAAAAATAGACATTTCTCTGAAAATAGTTCTATTCAATTTTATTTCTAAAAATCAATATAAATATATTGGTTTAAGAAATAAATTAATTTTTTCTATTTATTAAATATAAATATATATAATATCAAATTTACTAATTGTCATTATTATTAGGGTCCTGTTAACTTGTATACCCGTATACAAGTTAACAGGGGTATTTTTGACTTTAAATTGCATGAGAAATATAAATCAATTACTAAATTAATGAGAGATTTATTATGCACTATAATTGAGATTATGTTCCGATAATGCCCCTTAGAATTTATTAATGAAGAATAAATGTAGTCAAACAAATCACGAAATCCGCTTCTCATTTATATCTCTTTTTCCCTTTCCCTTTCCCTTTTCATCTTCCTATTTCGTTTTTATCTCCTCCTCAGTTTTCAACAATTAAAATCCTAACCTGAATATCCAACAATCTAATTATACTGCTTTACTTCATTTTATATCTTATTAGAATTTGTTCTAATTTTTGTTTATTAAATAGGAATTCATTTCCGCACTCTCTCTTTTTCTGATGCAAAAATTCATTTCCAGCCAAAGGGTAATCAGTTTTCTAAGTTCCGTTAACCGCTGGTTTATGGTTTGGCGGATGCAATTTTTTTTTGTCAAGGTTGGAAGCTTTAATTAACAAAAGATTAGAATTAGTTGTCGAATCTAGGTGTTTGAAAAACTTTGATTTAGTAAACTTATCATCATAAACATTCTATTGCTATGGTGAACGAAAGATCATCAAGATCAGATTTTATTTTATTTAATCGTGTAATCAGATTAGATGATTATGAATAAGAAAATTGACACACAGAAGCAAAGAGATGATGATTTTAATGGTGGGGTTTGAACAATAGATAGGCATGGATTTGATTGGTTTTGGATTTTTTTATTTATTACGGGCTGAGATCTCCTCTGTTCCCAGTTCTCACCCATAACTATCTAAAGGAAAATAAAGAAGATGGTAACTTTGTTTCTAACGTATCACCTAACCATAGTCACGTGTGGGTATTTGACTACTATAAGGGTAACAGCGGAATAAACGTTTTCTCGCATTCATATGAACTGCTGACCCAAGAAAACCGCAGCTCCAAAAAAATTTGTGAATCCCAAAAGAAAAACTTACTCATTAATTGCCCCTTAACGTGTGCCCTGGTGTATAAGATAACATTGCCATAATAAGGTGTCTTTTCCTTAATTTTCATTTTTCTTTTAATGCTATCATTACATTTCATGCCACCATGTAAATAAATATATTCTTATTTAATTTAAAATTCTTGTTCAATTAGCTAGCACTCAAATAAAATCATGGATATTCTTCTTTAGAAAATAATATAAAAATATTTAATTAGCAATAAGACAATTTAATTCTCTCTAAAAGAAAAACAAATTAATAAAATATGACATTAGCATAAAGGTTAATTTATTGTTTTCCCAAGTTATAAAATTAATCTACCACAAAACGACAAGAATACTTTTTTTTTACGAAAATTACCAAAATACCCTTTAATCTAATTACAAAAATGCCCTTGAAATTGGGACGGATATTACAGGAAGTACAACATCTCTCTTAGTGTTTCATCATCTCTTTTAGCCTAAATTTTCCAACAGTTTTTAGACAATTATTTTTCGATAGAGGAGGGTGAAACAACTAAGGTTAAGAACGATTTTGGTTGATTTTTGTGACAAAAAGACTTATACGTCGCTATAATCATTCAAAGAAAGATTTCCTTCGAGGATACGACGACAGAGTTTGTCTTAAGATGAATCTGAAGACAATATCTGCCCCATATATCTTTGTTACTAACAGGGACCACCGGGTTCTGGTTTTTATGCGACTGAAATTCCTCCATACGGCTCCCTAAACAGTTAGAAGAACTATTGATGGTATATTTCGTTGTGGAATAGTTTTGGAAGATGCTTGATCTTCGGGAATGGTTACGCCGGATTTTTTGGTTTATGTTCTCTGTTCTAGATGTTCGATGCACTAACAAGTTACCAATTGGGGGAATCAATAATTGGTCGTTTGCACATCAGGACTTAGAGGAAGTTTCTGGAACTTATTAACTTTCTCAACTTCTTTCAAATCTCCTCTTCCCTTTATTGAGTTATATTAGTAATTCTAAAATTATTAATTCATAATAGTTTCTTAATAGTCAGTTTAAATTTCTTTTGTGGCTAGAGGAAATTAAACTAGAAGAACCAGAAAAGGGAAATATGGAGAGTGTCGCTGTGACTCGTGTCGGTGATGTCAAC
>JAJJWW010012424.1:0-149100 GCA_023531295.1 Papaver armeniacum
ATTTTCTAGAACGTTCTTTAGTTTAGGAGTGATTTGCAAGTTATTGTTATTTTTAGAAGTTTCTGTTTTTAGACTAGGTTTCCTTACTTATGTTTTTCTCGTTCTAGTATAAATAGGCTATCGAGTCTCTTAGAATAGACAGACTTTATTATAATTTTCCTAGTTTATAATCTATTGATTATATTAAAAGAGTTAGGTTTTCAACCCTAAACTCTATTTATCAAGTTCTTAGCTATCAGTTCTGTATTCAACTTCGTTATCTTTGTTTATTCTCCCTAGCTTAGTGATCTGATTTCTAGTTTTGCATTAATTGGCGCTAGAAACCAAATAGACAAGCAAACCCTAGCTAACTTCTATGGCAGGAAGACTTAGAGTTAGAGGTAGAGGTAGAGGTAGAGGTGGAAACATTGATTTTAACGTGTTCAGAACCACGATGGAAGGTATGGCTCAGCGGTTGCAAACCCTAGAGCAAAACCTAGAGCGACGAGAACGTGCTTGAAGCCCGTATGGAGAAGAGAGGGCCGACGCAACCCTTTGGATTCACCGGAAGGTTTATCTGAAGAAGATGAACGCAATGAAGATGCAAATCGTCTTGTTCATGTTCCACAACAAGGCAGATTGGAAAATAGGTTGATTAAAGCTCTTGACTTAAATTCCGGAGGGGTGAAAGTCGAAGTGAGTGATATGACTGGGAGGATGCATGCCGATGATTTTCTGGATTGGGAGGCTAGCATCGAGAATTATTTTGAATGGAAGCCAACAGCTGAAGCGCGTAAAGTGTTTTTCGTGAAATTGAAATCAAGGGAATGGCTTTACGGTGGTGGAAAAAGCTGGAGGAACAACGTACAAGGCAAGGAAAAGCGAAGATCCGGACATGGGATCATATGAAACAAAAGTTGCGGAAACAATTCCTTCCACACGATTACTTGGTGACGTTGTACGAAAAGTTTCATAACTTTCGTCGCGTGATCTCAGTGTCGAAGAATACACAACTGAGTTTTATAACTTGTCTTTAAGAGTTGGTTTGAATGAAACGCCAGAGCAACTCGCTGCAAGGTATATTATGGGTTTGAACATAACCATTCGGGAAGAGTTTGGTTTGCTAAGAGTTACCAACTTAGAAGATGCTTATCAATGTGCTTTGAAAGCGGAAGAAAGGGTGAGTCGTCAATTGAAGAGTCGTAGTTCTAGTCGGATGGGATCCAGTTGGAATAAAACTACTCCGAAATCATCTGGTTGGCATGGAAAAACAACAACTACTCAAGCTACATCATCAGCAACTACTCAAGCTACAAGCGGTGCTCGCAAGATCAATAATCGTTCTGTTATGAAGTGCTATACTTGTGGAGGAGATAATCATATGTCATACAATTGCCCGGATAAACGAGTTAACTTTGTGGAAGGTGATAGTGATGAAGACATATCTGGAAAAACAAAACATGATGATTCTGACAAGGAAGATGAAGACTTACTACCTGTAACATGCGAAAATCTAGTTGTCCGCAGAATTCTTACATGCCCTGGAGTTGAAGACGAGGAGGAAGATTGGCGTCGGAAGAGTATCTTCCGCACACAAGTTTTCTGTGAAGGTAAGGTTTGCAAGCTGATTCTAGATGGAGGAAGTTGTGAGAATATAGTATCTCAAGAAGCTGTAGACAAATTAAGTTTGTTAACCAAGAAACATCCTCATCCATATAAGATTGCTTGGTTTAAGAAAGGTAATGCGGTACCAATCACGAAAAGGTGCCTAGTAAAGTTTTCTATCGGCAATTTTGAAGATGAAGTGTGGTGTGATGTTGCTCCTATGGATGCTTGTCATATATTGTTGGGTAGACCTTGGTTGTATGATAAGAAGATGACGCACTTGACTGAAGCTAATACTTACAGTTTTGTGTGTAATGGAAAGAAGATGACGTTGCATCCTATGAAAGAAGAAGATTTGCAAGGCAGAAAAGAAGAGAAGAGACAGTCAACAAGTTTACTGACTTGTAAACAGTTTCAGCATGAGTGCAAGAAAACTGGTGTTATTTATGCATTGATGTGTAAACCCGCATCCAATGATGCGCTGGACAGCAAGGAACAACCTTCAGAAGTTGCTGAATTATTGAAACAGTTCAGAGAACTTGTACCTGCCGAGCTACCTAATGTGTTGCCACCTATGAGGGACATACAACACGGTATTGACTTGTTGCCAGGAGCTGCTTTACCTAACTTGGCAGCATATCGAATGCCTCCTGCACATCGATTAGAGATGCGCAGACAAGTTGAAGAGTTATTGCAGAAGGGATTAATAATGGAGAGCAAAAGCCCATGTGCGGTACCAGCCTTATTAACACCCAAGAAAGATGGTACTTGGCGAATGTGTATTGATAGCCGAGCAATCAACAAGATTACCATAAAGTACAGGTTCCCAATTCCTAGATTAGAGGATATGTTAGACATGCTAGCTGGTGCTAAGGTTTTCTCGAAGCTGGACTTACGAAGTGGATATCATCAAATACGTATACGTGCGGGAGATGAGTGGAAAACGGCATTTAAAACACCGGATGGCCTCTATGAATGGCTTGTGATGCCTTTCGGCCTTTCTAACGCTCCTAGTACATTCATGCGCGTGATGACAGAGGTATTACGTCCTTTCATTGGTTCGTTTATTGTGGTTTACTTTGATGATATCTTGGTGTATAGTCATACAAAGGAAGAACACTTAATCCATCTTAGACAGTTGATGGAAGTGCTTTCGAAAGAAACATTGTACCTGAACCTTAAGAAATGCTCATTTTTGCGCGAAGAAGTAGAATTCCTGGGATTTATTGTATCAGCTAATGGTTTAAAGGCTGATCCTGTAAAGGTGAAGGCAATTGTGGACTGGCCTGTTCCACAATCTATCACTGAGATACGTAGCTTCCACGGATTGGCTACGTTTTACCGGAGGTTTATAAGAGGGTTTAGTGCTATTATGAGCCCCATAACTGAATGTCTTAAAGGAACAATTTTCCGATGGACGAAGGATGCATCGCTTGCATTTGAGAAGATTAAGAAGTTGATGACTGAAGCTCCAGTATTAGTTCTGCCCGACTTTGAGAAGCTTTTTGTAGTGGAATGTGATGCTTCTAATATTGGGATTGGTGCTGTTTTGACCCAAGAAAGCAGACCTGTAGCGTACTTCAGCGAGAAACTGATAGAAGCCAAAAGGAAATACTCAACCTACGATCTGGAGTTCTATGCCCTAGTTCGTGCCTTACAACATTGGAGACATTATCTTGTCCATAAAGATTTTGTCGTTTATTCGGATCATGAAGCTTTGCGTTATTTGCAAACCCAAAAGAAATTGAAGCCTCGACATGCAAAATGGACTGACTATCTTCAAGAGTTCACTTTTTCCTTGAAACACAAATCTGGTGTAACAAACAAGGTGGCTGATGCTCTTAGTCGCCGACATGTATTGGTGACGTCGATGCAAGCTCAGGTAGTTGGTTTTGAAGAGATTAGAGGTCAATATACAACTGACCCAAATTTTAGTTCAATAGTGCAACAGTTGAATTCATCCTCTTTAACTCCAGGTTTACCTTTTGTAATCCAAGATGGTTATCTTTTTCGAGGCACCAAACTGTGTATTCCTACTAGCTCTTTAAGAGAGAAAATCATTAGGGAACTTCACGGTGGAGGATTAGCAGGTCATTGGGGACGGGACAAGACTCTAGAAGCTGTAAGGAGTCGTTTTTATTGGCCTTCTATGAACAAGGATGTTGACAGATTAGTGAAAAGGTGTCGAATATGCCAATTCGCAAAGGGACAGTCCCAAAATACCGGATTGTATACTCCATTGCCGGTTCCAGACTCTCCTTGGGTACACCTCAGTATGGATTTCGTGCTAGGATTGCCAAAGACAGCCAGACAACACGATTCTATCTTCGTTGTGGTGGATAGATTCTCTAAGATGGCTCACTTTATTCCCTGCTCTAAAACTGCTGACGCTTCTAATATTGCTTCCCTTTTTTTCAACGAGGTAGTGCGTCTACATGGAATTCCATCTTCTATTGTGTCAGATCGAGATGTCAAATTTCTTGGACACTTTTGGAGGACTTTATGGAAGAAATTTGGAACTGATTTACGTTATTCTACCACTGCCCATCCACAAACTGATGGCCAGACAGAAGTAGTAAACAGGAGTTTGGGAAATTTACTAAGAACTTTAGTAGGAGATCATGTCAGGAGCTGGGATCAGATTTTATCTCAAGCCGAGTTTGCATACAACAATTCAGTTAGTCGTACGACTAAACGAACACCATTTGAAGCTGCTTATGGCTACCATCCACAGCATGTTGTCGACCTTGTACCACTTCCATTGGGTGCGCAGGTTAGCCATGAAGGTGAGACTTTTGCTGACCACGTAAAGAGTATACATCAAGAAGTGAGAGCAGCCATTATCAAGAGCAATGAAGGTTATATGAACGCTGCCAATGCTAGTCGTAAGCATAAGGAATTTCAGGAGGGTGATATGGTCATGGTGTTCATGCGGAAGGAAAGGTTCCCACGAGGTAAAAATCACAAGTTAACCTCAAGGAAGATGGGTCCTTATAAGATAATCAAGAAGATCAGCTCTAACGCTTATGTTCTTGAGTTACCTGATGATCTACAAGTCAGTCCCATTTTCAATATTTCCGACTTGTATGCTTTTTATGGTTTCGATGGGGATGATGCTGCTAGAACATCTAGTGAAGAACAGTCTGCGCAAGGGGAGCTAACTACTGAACAATCTGAAGTCATTCAAGAAGTACTTGACGTAAAGGAGACTAGGTCAAGACGTGGTAACCCATATCGACAGTTCCTGGTTAAGTGGATTGGAAAGTCAGCTAAATGCAGTACTTGGATTACAGAAGAGGAACTGAAGAGAAATTATCCTGACATATATGCAGAAGTCAGAGAAACTTTCTCGTCAGAGACGAGCTTGATTTCAACCCGGGGTGGTTGATGCAGGAGCATAAGTTATTTTCTAGAACGTTCTTTAGTTTAGGAGTGATTTGCAAGTTATTGTTATTTTTAGAAGTTTCTGTTTTTAGACTAGGGTTTCCTTACTTATGTTTTTCTCGTTCTAGTATAAATAGGCTATCGAGTCTCTTAGAATAGACAGACTTTATTATAATTTTCCTAGTTTATAATCTATTGATTATATTAAAAGAGTTAGGTTTTCAACCCTAAACTCTATTTATCTGCGTTCTTAGCTATCAGTTCTGTATTCAACTTCGTTATCTTTGTTTATTCTCCCTAGCTTAGTGATCTGATTTCTAGTTTTGCATTAGGGTAACTGGTCAAGTTGTATGTTTCCTGATTTATGAATACCTTGGTTCAAGATTTTGTTGTCTCTTGGAATGTTTTGAAAGTCTTTGCTTCTCTTGGCGATTTTTTTAGTTTGTATTTTAATGTCTTAGTTGTTTATCAGAAAATTTGGTCAAAATAAGATCCTACACTAGTGATTGATTAACTATGTTTTGTTTGATTCGTGTCGGCTAATTCAGGGGACTGACGCGGGTAGGAGAGCTTGTAAAACTCGAAGCATGTATGGAAATAATGGATGTTCTACATGAAACAGAATAGGCAGCAGTTCTGTACAATTCTCCCGATTTTCTTTGCTGCAGATACTCCCCCCACATTTTCCGTTACGTATCTTTGGGTAAACCTTAATAGTCGCCGCATTGTTTCTTTATTCAGGTTGCCTCATACGTTACGACTGTTCCTATGCAAGAGCACAAATTTCCTCTTCTTTCTGATGGTAATATTCCGTACATAAGTTTGCTTTTTTTTACTCCACCCTGTTTGTTAGTTCTTTGGATTTTGTATGCGATGAAGATACAGAGCTTGCGCTATCCTCGTTATATATATATATAATGTCAATGTCATAGGGGTTTGACGAACGTTTCCTAGACACAAACAATGCTTGAAAATTTATTATGGTTTAAAATTTTCTTTTTTTGTATTTTTTTTTATCATTCTTTATATGAAAAGCTAGGACAGTATACCCGTACCTAACTACCAAAGGGGAGAAACTGTGAACCCATGGTGCTGGTCAATTGAACTGTACGCTTAAAGTAAGAGTACTTAGGAGTGAAGAAAGACCACCAAGTTAGAAGGAACAGCAACCTTATGTAATATGCGTTGCTGGTCATTCTTGCCTTTGCTCTTTAGTGGACTTCCCTTGAAATTATTAAGACGGGGATGGCTACACTCTTAAAATAACTCAGAATTCTATCCCTTTATACCAGCATGATGGACCATTAAGGTTAAGATAGTGAACATTTGGATGTGTAGCGGCCGATACTCAACGGATATGATTCCTCGCTTCCTATGCTTAGTCTGTGTATGTGTGAATTTATTGTTACAGTCAGGGAATGAAGGAAAGTATTTTGTTTAACACTTAAATTGACTATTACCTATTAGATTGCACTTGTTTAGAAAATTCTTATCAGGATATATGAGCATTTTTTTCTCTTCTTTTTGACACGATCAGCTCGGGAATTGAACCCGCAACCTATAGGTTGGGAGCCCAACCCCTGGCCAACTGCTAATGCCAGTTGGTCTATGGGCATATGTATTACCAGTAACTATGATTGGGGTTGGTTAGTTCACCACAATAGTACTTTGCACTGAAATGATATATTGTGTTTCCGAATTAATAGTAAGGGTGAAAAGTGGTAACATATATCCTGTCCCATTTGGAATTCTTGCAACTTTTTTACTTCTTTCAGCCATGCAATCGCTGTTATCCTTGTTGCAGAGTTAGGTTTTCGCTGTTATCCTTATAGCAAAATTAGGCTTTTTTAGTACTAATCTATGTGGGGGGTGTTAAAACTGAATTTCTACGGGAGAAGCACAGTGGTAACTGGCTTTTGCAGCCTTTGAGACAATACAACTTGCATTTGCCCTCATTTCAATATGGGTATCAAGTAAAGTAGGTCTTGAGCTTCACTATAACCATTTGCTATTCGTCATTGTTTTCTTTGATGTCATTAAAATTATTCTTTTGATCAATGAAATAGATACATGATACTCGTTCTCTTTCCGTACAAAGTTTGAAGTCTTTGGGAGATGAAGCTATAAAGGAACAACACTATACTACGAGATTTCCTTGAAGCAGTGAGTAAATTACCTTCTCTGCTATGTCGATTTCCGCTTCTTTTTCTGTAATTAAGGGTCACTAATGAAAACAATGGCATTCCGCAGGAGGGGGTGTTAATGCAGGTAAATCTCCTTCAAAAAGAAATTTGCTGTCAGTTGATAGCTTTCTTGTACTTGAGCTCATAGTAGCATCTCCAGGTGCTTGATCTCGAGATTGGTACATCGAATGTTACTTATGTCTTCTTAAAAGACTTTATAATTCGGTTGAGGTAAGTTCTCCATGCATCTAGATGCTAAGTAGCGAAATTGGTCAAACTGTATGTTTCCTAATTCATGAATACTTGAATAGCCTGGTTCATGATGTGTTTTTTAAAATGTTACCGTTTGCTGATGTTATTTTATTAATTGCTTAGAACGCAATTTAGGTCTAGTGTGTTTAGGATCACGTGATTCTTGTATAAAAAATTTCAACTCCTCTCCTCTCTGGGTAAATAATGTAAATATCATGGAAAACTTTGTCAAAATTCTTAGTGTCTATCTATAATTATCTAACTTTTAATCTCATGCAGTGCGTCCTATCGCTTCTATAGCTTTCTACGCACAAGGGGAGCTTCTGGCTGTAGCTTCAGGTCTCATGGTTAGTTGTACTTATTTAGATTGCTTCATTTTCTGGACCTCATTTTATAGTATAATATATTCAACTTTCACAAATTTTTATCTTTCTGTACCTTTGGCACTATGGTAAAAGAGGGGAGAGGGATGTGTCAACCAGTTGTCATATTGAAGAGAAGGCAGTCGTTTCGGGCTGTGCATTTTTACCCGCATGCTATTCCATTTCTTTTAACTGCTGAGGTAACACATCTTGGACTGGCGTTTCATTAATTAGTTATCATTGCTCTCTGTGTTTTAATTCAAGTTATTGGACAATTAACAGATCAATGACAATTCTCCAGATTCTCCTATGACACTAGTAACATCTCCGGGTTACTTGCATTATCCTACAGCTGCAGTATTTTTTGCCAACGTACATTCCGAGGCCCGTTCACACACCGAAAATAATATGTCTCCTTTTCCGTTACCTTTTCCGTTCATGTTCTGGCCCATAATTGCTACAGGAGGAAGGAAGAACATCTTTGCAGCATGGGAGTAGATCTCTTGATCCTATTAATTTGCAGCTGGTTAACTCTTCTGCTTCTTTGCAGCTGGAATCTATCTTTCAAACCTATCTGGTAATGCTAGCCTATGAACGCTTTTACAGAGTGGTGAAATTGGCCAAATGCATCAGTTGTTTCCTTTTGGTGACCCCATGTTTTGGGAGTTACCTTTCCTGCAGTGGTGGTTAATGGGACAAAGCCAAGCTAATTTACATCCAATGCTTTCATTAAACGATGCCCTCCATTGAAACTCAGTTGGATTTTGTCCTATTGCGTCTGACAGCTTGGCACCTAATTTGGGAACTCGTAATGTGGATCCATCAGTATTTCCTCGAACAGGTGGATGATCAGGTCTACGGGTCTGGAGAAGGTGCCACTTTTACTAATATCAAAAGTAACGAAACCGATCCTCAACCAGTAATTGTTAGGACTGAAATTGGGACATCACTGGCTGTGCTGCTGCTCCCGAGTTACCTTGCTCTGCGGAACTTGGAATTTGGCCACACATAATATCGAAGATCCCTGTGCCGTACTTGATGCAGGAAAATGTCGCTTAATTGTTCCACATGCTGTCCTCTGTAGGGATGTTTTTTTTCTTCTTCTTATTCTTAACCGTGATTGCGTCGTTAACTTGTCAGAGCTGTCAATCTATTTTCCATGAGTGCTGATTATTCAATTATATTTTCTCGGGATTTTTTTTCGTTGTTGGGAGTTTTGGGTAAAAATTAAGGTTTTGAAAGATAAAGATCTGTTTTCTAGTCAAACTAGTATGTAACCCGTGCTACGCACCGGGAACGCTGGGATCAGCCAATTTTGTGTGGCGGGGCTTCGCCCCGCACCCGTGGTCAAATGCATTAGATTCTTTCTCAATAATCTTTAATTAGATTGATTTTTTAAATAAATCGTAAACTATGATACCCTTTAGGTGTCTAATGATTCGACGATTGAAATTTGGTATGATAAACTTAAATTCATGTATTTGTTTTACCGGCATATATTAAGATAAACTTCCATCAAAAAAAATATTAAGATAAACCAATGAAATGATTCATTATTAGAAAAGTTAAAGGGTCAACTGGTCAGGTTTTACTACAATATATTACTTCAAATGCGTTTGGTTAACATACTTTTTCGATTGGGTGCGGCTTCAACCATTCTTGGAGCTCGACAATTAGTTAACCATAGACATATTTTAGTTAATGGTCATATGGTAGACATACCAAGTTATCGTTGCTAACCCCGAGATATGCACCATGTAACTCAATTCATAATCAATACAAAACATCCAATTTACATGTCCAATTTTACCAATGATTTATTCGAGCATTATGAATTGTCAGTGATTTACCCGCGTTATGAATTATTTTACTTGGCATAACACACGTTGATTAGTATTTGATTTGATTTTATTGATTGGTTTAGTTGTGTCATTTTCTAACATTACGGTCTAAAAACATTTTGGACTCCATAGATGAAGCGATTCAGAAAAGGAATGTTAATCAAAAGTGGGTTGGATCTAAACATAGCAACTGAGGATGAATGCTTTTTTGTTGCCATTTTGGAATTAAATTACTGAAAAGTTTGGATTCTTACGTACGTCTCCATATGACTTTTTCCATCCCTTCGGTCAAATCGCTATGTAGGCTTTGTAAATCGCTAAATTATCTTCGTAAATCAGAAAATGAGGAATTCTTATAGTGATGTTTTGTAAATGAGGAATTCTTATAGTCAAATCTCTTTGAGACCACCATAAAAAATAACAGTAAATTGAATTGGAGAAAAAAATCTATTTTCGTTGGGAAAATCACAAAAATATGAAAAATAAGTAAACATGAATGGAATTATCTTGTTGTTCGAAGTGAATGGACAATCACATCTAATATCTAATATAGGCATTTGGGATAATCAAAGAGATGAGGCATGTGGTGAGTACAATCATAGTATGAAAAGAGAAACAACCAGTCATCCACTGCCAAAAATAATAAAAATATCAACAAAAAATTAGAATTAGAATTTTCAAAATTTATACAATTGAAACACAGCAAAAATAATTAAAATAAAATGAGATGAAGTAAAAAATTAAAATGAGATGAATTCTACCGACAATTTAATAATAATGATAACAAAAATGTAAGTGTGTAACGACTTAAAATGCCTTCGATTACATCGCGGGAGGTTCTACTGAAAATGAAACAAAATCTTATGTTTCGAATATGATTCGAATAGACTGGTTAGAAATGCCTTCAAAATGGCATCGATGACTGGTGCTGATTAAAACATGTAACCATTTCAAGAAATAAAATAGGAATACTATATCTCAAAGTATATCCCAAGCTGCGCAACAATAAATGATAAAATAAAAAAAGCCTAGACCACGCATCAGAATAACATGAACTACTTCCTGACTCAATATACTCCCGGGCACCTCAGTTGCAAGCAATTACTTCAACAGGCAGGTACCCCAAATCTAACAGAAAACAACTAAGTGGAAATTGCGGATTAATATTTTTTTCATAATATATTAAGCTGGGTGAAACACCATATTCAATCATCCGCCTTGGCATTTTGTGTTTGGGAGTTGGATTTTCAATTTTGAATTAAGAAATACCATGCCTTAACATTAATAACCTTTGGCTTCAACCATCCACATCCATGTTGCATACCTTAGCCGTTAATGGAACCCATAAGTAAAGATAGTATATGTAGAAGTAACTCAACATAAGTTATTTTTTATGTTAGTCTAAGAACCGAGAATAACATTAATTTTAAACCCCAGCTTATCTACAGACTATATAAGATTGATTACAAACCCTACTTGCATCAGCAATTATCAATGCTTACTCCAGCACCGACCTTAAACAACATGCTTCAACTCCAGCACTGAATTGGCTACAAAAGACGGCTATTCACTATTATTTCTATCGTGAAATAGTAAGCACTTCCCCATTAATTACCTCTATCAAGCCGCACAGTCTCATGGCTTTTCAAAATGTGAGGTGTAATACTCACTCTCAAAAGTGCGCGGTGTTAGTGTCGCACAACGAATATAAAATAAAAACCAAATATCAAAAAAAGATACATAAAAATAAAATAGATAGAATGCTCTTAAACTACTTATTGCAGGGATATGTAATTTACCGATGCTGAAATCTAATAAGGTTAAAGTCAACAATATTATTGTGCCATCTGATTTAAGTCGAACATTGTGCCTATGGGAGTCGAACCCATATCTACATGGATGAAACCATTGTGCTCTACCAGTTTAACTAAGGCAAAAATTTGATTTCCTACTCATCAAAGAATTACTAATAAAAATAATAAATTAAACTAAAATATGAAAAGTCCTACTTTTGCATCATTAAAAGCCGAAGTACGAAGCAGGTGACGATTTTTGCCAATTCGTCCATCTTCAAAGAACTTGTAGTTGTCTTCATTCTTAGATATCATCTTCATAACCAAATAAAAACGGGTTAAAGATATGTAAAGGTAGAAGCATCTGGATTATGTGGACTCCGCTCTTAAATTTTAGGTGTACCATACACTCCAACCCCAATAATCTATTCCAATTGCTTCCTAATATGAAGTACATCCCACAGTAAGATACATACATACCCATAACACCAAAGAAAAATATCATTAACTAAACAACATAATGTAGAAAGCAAACATTTTGGAACTGAGTGCCCTTGCATCATCGATAGAAAACAAAAATGCATGTTCACCTCTAGTCCTTGCATCATATTATAATCATAATAATAACTCAAAGAGAAATTATTGGTGATTCTAAAAAAGTATGAATGATAAAGCATTAAATTGCATCCTTGAACTTAGCTGAATTCTCACATTTTTCAATTACCTGCCCTGACCTACAAATTACAATCCGCAACATCCTTAGGAAACATTGACTAAAGCAAGGCTTGGAAACTTCTTATGTTTCCTAGGGATGATTTAGTAAACGCAAATTAAAGCTTATGTTTCTCCATTCCGTGGATGGTTTCCGGTCGTAATCATGTGATGATGGTAACCACCACCACCCTGGTCATTCCCAAATGTTTGGACTTCTTTTCCTCATGTGAGTCTTCAACAGTTTGCTCTATTATGTGCTCCTTGTCTTATATTCCTTAGGATACACGTACACCTGTAATTCAATGAATAGATTTAATAATAAGCAAGATTAATAAAAGATAAAGAAAAAATAAGATAAGGGAAGAGCCGTTAATTTTATATCAAAGACGAAGTGTTCCCACTGGCGGATGTAGGAGCATTTGTCTTGAGTCCCTCAATGGATCATACTACAGATGAAGGCTCAGTAAAAAGAAAAATTTTCTAGTGTTTTTTATGTGAGTTCCCGTTTATACTCTTGTTATAACATAGAATGCTCTTTCTATTATTTGCATTAGTATGAAAATGAAAGGAAACAAAAAAAATGGAAAATGAACTTCTTTAAATTTTATGTTATCATTGCCTCTTCCCTTTGATACAAAGGTTAGTAACCCACTGGATGTAAGAAGAAAATTAACTCCATCTTTCCATGCATAATATATCATTGAATATGATGTATACTTCTACCCCATCTATCAGATTAAGCTTAACAGATGCTAAAGGTGAGGGATCAACATAACTTTCCTCCATGACTACATGTTACATATATTAATTGTTGGAACCCGTATCAGTTTCAACTTTATAGATCATAATATGTTTTGGTAGAAGAGGTAAAAATGGTTGAAAAGTCTATTGTTCGAAAGAGAGTAAAACGACCCGAAATCCCAGGAGCGAAAAGGGAAACCCGTCATTAAAAGATGTTGTAACTTGTAAATCCTAGATACATCCCAAGAATTTTGAAAGAATACATCGCTAACTTACAGAGAATTAAAGACTTCATAAAGTCTTGACCGAGTTTTGGAACTGTGACTCCAAGTACCTAGAGCATCCACTAAATCTTTTTCTACACTTAAATACTAATGAACTTGAGTCATGCAAGATTCCCTTGATTATTCTATAAGGGTCAAAGATGAGAAAATATGCAAAATTAGTCATATTCTAAACGACCATCCTAAAGAAACAAATTTCGTAATAAGGTAATTTCCAACCAATTAATTCTAATAGGGAAACTTACTTAAATGTAAACGATGGCATTCCTACTCATCTGGTACTACTGCAACTTCACCTCACCAAACTTTTCTTCCTTGTTCTTCAACATTAATCCATCCTAGTAGAAGTTTAAACTCCAATGACCTCTCTGGTGGCATTACCTAACAAAGATGGTCAAGCCATCAATGTAACAAAAAACATAATTTTAGTTTCAGCTTGGTCTCTGATTCCCTGTAAATAAATAACACTTAAGTGGCGTGATTATGAAAGAAAATTGTTTTTAGCGCATAGCTAGGTATACATAACCGTTATTCAATGAATAAATTCTGCATGAAAATCTAGAAAGTACCTACCTCGATAACTTAATATAGTCAACAATTAATCAGTATTTTCGCTTACTGTGAAGCTAGTGGATGGTCTTTAATAATATCATTAGGTTCCCCAAGAACAGAAAGTCTTGGTGTAAACAATCAAAATATAGAAGAGAAGCAGTATTAAGAAAGCTACGAACGTAAGCTGTATCCATCTAAGTTGGAAAACAGGATCATGAGGGATAGCTATCGCTGCCATATTGCATCTTCATTTAAAAAATCAGTAAATCAAAATAATCATGTCACCTGCTACTCCAACTAATTAGTTTCTCTCATTTTGTACTATGCTAATTGGATATATATGTAATGAAAAATCTATGTCAACTTTGGTAATCAAACTATATTCAGGAAAGTTTAACTTTGCATCATCAGGTCAGGATCATTCATTTTATTATCGCCCTGATTTTAGACCTGTAATTTCTAAAAATAACCTAGATTAATAATCTAATTTTGTGGAAACAAAAGTTGTCTACAAAACAAAATGAAAATTCCATTATAAATTTTGTAAAACATTCTCAGTGCATTCTCCAAAATAAAATAGAGGCGCCATAATTCATAAATTCCACAAATATTAAGGCTTCTCAGAAGTGTAAATCGCACATAGTGCTAACAACATACAATGAACACTCACACCTTCAAACATGAACTTGTTAGTCCGAATAAAGCACACTAATCATCATAAGAGGGAGTGGAGCTTTTTTTGTTTTATTTGGGAAAGACAGTTTTCATTAACAACACACAAATAACACGTATGGGCAGAGAAAGCCACACCCGCGATAGACAACCAAATCAGATGATACTTTCACTTTTAAAAAATGCATTATCCAGGAATTGATGTCTTTTTAATTTTCAATTAAAAACCAAAGGTGAACAAAAAAACAAACGGTAATATATCGGTAAACAATCGGTAATTTGGTTAGGCGTATAATCCTTGTTCATGATCTCAATTGTTTTCAGATTTTCCTTCCCACCCATTGAATGTGTCACTTTAATAGCTTGGTACTTTATGTGTACAAATTTAGTATCCTTGAATCGTTTATATATGGCCCTGTAACTGTGTGACTATGAAATGTCCCCAAGTGGTTTTTTCTATTGATAGAGAAACAGGTGCTAAGGTAAGAAAAAGGTTCAGATAGAAATTTACCAATAAGTGAAATCAATGATAATATCAAGATGAAATCAATTATCAATAATTAAAACAATGAATAAAAACAAATAAATTTTCCTTTGAATGGCAGTTAAAGTTGAACAAATTGCATAAAACCCAAAACAATTAATGTTTCATCATTAACTACGTGATAGTCTTTTTGAATGTGATTTGTATTAATATTTCATCATTAACAACAATTGATAGTCTTAATTTGTTAGACTCACTATTATCTTTTGACTATTTAACTATGTTAGGGCCCTGCTATATAAGAAAACCCTACCTCTCTTTCTTTGGACGTTTTTACTACATCTTAATTACAACAACTTCACTTCAATTATTTATCTTTCAATAATTTGAAAAATAATGTTAAACAACTGGTTTTGTCCACGGAGTCCCATAATGATTTTTTCCATGGAGTCCCATAATGATTTTGTGGTTTTGTTCACGGAGTCCCATAATGATTTTAACTCTTAAGAGTGACTCACATCATTCTCGACACAATCTGCATCCAATTTAAGCTTTTTATGGCTGGTTTACTTCCAAAATAAATAAGTCAAGTATATCACTGACATCTAAGGTTCTTGGTAACGACCCTTGGAGGGTCATAACGGCGGTTCGACAATGGGTTTCCTCCCAATACTGTACCTCTTTTGGTCAGATAAATTTTCTTGGTTTAGCCAGGACTCCATTTCTAAGGTTACTCATAAAAATATAAATCAGTTTAGAAATTTAGAATAAAACCAATTTCGAGGTTGAAGCTCCATCTATGGTAATATGGGAAGTTTAAAACACCTGCCATGACGCTTCTAACATTAAATCACGGGGATAGCCCACAACACATAAAAAAAAATTGTATGAAGAGATAAATAAAGTAATGTTTAGCTATATTTCACCATTCTTTCATCCATTTTCTCCACATCGGGGGGATAGCCAAGATTGCATTAGAAATTCTTCATCGGTCACTTTAAGTTAGATCTCAGTATCCTATAACAAACACATACATAATCCAATCTTAGAAATATTAAGTGTCAATCAAATATTTTAGTTTGAAGTGTATTTTATTTTATTAAGTGTCAATCAAATATGCTAGTTTGAAGTGTATTTTATTTTATTTTTCTCTAAACATGAGAAATTTTTTGATGGGGGCGCGAAGGGGGCTTGGGGACTAATACAAAATTCGCATTTGTCTTTCAATTCTTGACGGTGTTTTCCAATTTTATGTTACAATCTTTATACTCCCAAATTACCCTCTAAGTCAAAATAATTTTATTAGTTATATAACAAAATAATTTTGTTTCAATTTTATACTCCCAAATTACCCTCTAATAAAATTATAATTTTATTAGTTAGATATTTTATTTTTCTCTAAACATGAGAAATTTAATAATAATTTTATTAGTTTTATATAACTAACCTAAATTAACATCAATTAATTATTTAAAAATAATAACTAACCTAAATTAGCGTCATCACAAACCGATATTAAAAGGAAATAAGAAAAAAAATGATCTCACGTATATTCTCTTATTAAGTCCTTTTTTGATTTTTAAAACCTAAACTATGTTTTTCTTAATTATTTACGCTTCTTTAAAATGGTATACGTGATCATCAAAACTCTAGAGCTATTTAAATTTACGTTTTTTTTTTTTTTTATGATTGTCTTATTATTTACCCGTTATCGATATCTTTCTTTCGCAGGGATTACTATTTCTTGCTCATGTTACATAAGTATATCGAAATAAAAAAGAAAAAAAAAAGGTGTCACGTCCCACGAACGGGAAGAATGAAAGTACTGCTCCAAGATATAATTAACTAAGTAATGACATATATTTTCTTCCTTTTTATCGGTAAATATTCCATTTTAAGGAGTTTAAGCTACCATTTATTTAGGAAAAAACAAACTACCACTATTTTAGAAGAAGTTATATACGGTTAATAAGATTTGTTTTGCTTTAAATGTAGGGTAATTTAAGAGTATCAGATCGTAACTTAAATTCGTTAAAAACTGTCCCAAAAAAAAAAATGGAAGACAAATGTCGGTTTTTTATTAGTCCTCGTATCCCCTTCAAAAATGGTTTGTGTCACGTTAACCAAGTCCTTCACTTTACACAACCTAAATAGTTAATTTTTGCCATGTCCTTTGTCATTGCAGGCCTTGTAACACCAGCCCTCTCGTTCGGCTGAACCAATTATTGTTGGCATACATGGGGATGGGGGTGTCTTTTCCTTGATTTTTTTTTTTTGGATCATTATGAATATCAAACTGATCAACCAAACATGACAAAAAAGGCAAAACTTACCGCATCATCAATATTTCCTAGCAAGCTAGTTACTTCCAACAGAGATATTGTAGCCATATGAAATGCACATTAAATAGATCAAAGAGAGAAGAGATTACCAAAATAAAAACATGGATCGGTGGATTCCTCATAGTTGGTGCTGCTGCACATGCAACCATTTTTATGGTAAGAGATTAAGTGATCAGTAAACCCAAAAAATCAGGAAAAAAAAAACGACAGAGAGCGATAAAAAGAAAACAAACAAACCCTAAAATTAAGGTTTGGCACTTCCAAATCCTTTTCTGCTCGATACTGATATATTAAGTTGATCATCTTACAATGGGTCTCTTACAATTATAATTACAAATCACAAATTAAATCCTAAATTCCAACCATGATGGTCTCCGTTTTTTTTTCTCTCTCTCTCTCTCATGATATGAACAACTTAAGATTTTCATTGTGATTATAAGAAAAATGTTATTCTTTTGGTTTCTTGGCTGAACAAATTTAGTCGATCCACATTATGTATAAAAATCTGTCGACCACGTCTTAACCGCCATCTTTGAAGAGTCTGATGGCAACTACGATCACTCTAAATAGCAAGACAATCCAGACTGCACTAAGTATTGCTGTAAACGATCCGTACTAAAATAAAATAAAAATTAACAGTTATGCGAAACTCAATCAAAAATGACTTCCGCTTGATCGATCACAAACATTCGCCTTTTTTCTGGATCCTCTTAACCTCATTAGCGTATACTGCAATAATTCTATATAAAGATCTAGTGCTACCAGTCATCTTCATATACAAAGAAACTGAAAATAAGTCGTCTTGAAATGATGTGTAGAATTGTAAAACTGAAGTACACACATGTAACTGTTAAAATATATCTTGAAAACTCCTTTGATAAAGAAATGTTAATGATGCAACATTGTTTTCTCAAATTAAAATCACAGTTGTGGATGCTATAATTCCCGACCATTTTTTCTTGTTTTTTCATTATCTTCAAAATTGTTATAGCAAGCGATCAATTAACATGCCCCAAATCTTTTGGAAACAATTGAATCCAGTAGTCGTTAATAAATCTAATCACTTAAGTAAGTCCAGCCCCATTCTTACCTCATCTTTCGCCAAACAGCAATTCCAAAAGCCTTAAATTCTATGGTGAGCAACCAATATATGTTGAACCAAAATAGCAAAAAGTGTAGATTACATATTTCAGTTCATCAAATATTTTCTCAAACTAAAAAAGGGTACCCAAATTTAAATTCTCACAACTTAGCTAATTAGTGTTTCCTTAATAAACTATACTTTTGAATACCGTTCCCTCCCTCCAATTTTCTGATGGAGAATGTAAGTGACGAAAAGTTATCTTATAACTCGGATACTACAAAACTCTTAAAGCATGTTATTATAAAATTCTGTAAAATACCCAAACAAACAAAATATTGAGGGGAAAAAAAAAGTTGCTAGATCAGCATAATTTATCGAACTTTCTTTGACATTAATTAAAAATTTATAAAGAACAAAGAGAGTAGTTCATAAGATCTGACCAAAGTTAAATCTAAATTACCACCAACAGCCAGATCAAGTCTACCAGTAATATAGAGCGATTTATGTGCATGACTACATCAACAACCTAAACACCCAAATTCAATTTCACTGAGTCCATGTCGGAGACGGCGGGGCAATCGTTACACCATTCGTGCAAAGTCGCGGCATTGGTGTTGTGGGAATTCCCGGGAAGGTGTATCTTAGGTGCATCCAGGATGCCTTGTATAGAATTCGAAATAGGACATGAGTGTGGTTTTCCTTTCTGCCGTTGACTGGATGTAATGTACATGAGTCGTTTACTGCCAGACTCACGATGTTGGGGCACTCTTTATGTATCAGAAAACTTAATGTACGCCATACTCCCAACCTCAGCTTACTAAAGCTTCATTGTAATTAAAAAACAATGCTAGGAAATTCTTTTCTATCAACAGCAAGCCGCGTCCTTTCCTCATAGAAATTCTAATCTTATCTTGGAACTGTATAACCATATGAGTAACAGAATCAGTTAGCAAGTGCCTAAGCGCATTCAAATTTCTTGGTTAAGCCTAACACTGCAATTTCATAAGTCAGTAACACATAAGAAAATTCAACCCTTTCTATTAACGATCATTTTACATGTATATGATGCTTTCAAACAAAAAACTAACTTTTTACAGATGAATAAGAAAATATATGTCCAAAAACTCTAATACTTCCCATATGGTAGCAGTAAGTTTCAGCTGCTGAAAATCGGTAGATACATCACAATCATGAGATATCCTACTCCTGCAAAATTGTTCCATGTAAGCACATGTTTGGATACTGCCGAGAGTTTACCTACATCCCTCTGATTATATTCTTGAGAACAGCAAGCTACTTTTCCGTCTATCAAATATTGATCGCAAGTCTTTGTACCATACCATCTTCCTAATTTTAACAACAAACGAAACCCAACACAACATTACAATTTGACGAATTTTCATCATATATAAAAAATAAAAGAGATCAAGGATATTGTTCATATAGGACAGAGAAAACCAACTACTCGGCAATTTCATTACCACTCATCAACAATACCGCAATGAACTCGAAAATCTGATAACAATTACAAATTATCAATATCAAATAAAAACTGGAGAATCAAAATTTATAGAATAATATACAACACATATACAGAGAAGTATATTATGGATGCATTGGTACAGAGATATGGAGAAGTAAATTAATTACACAAAAGGTGTATATAGTACACGAAAAAGGAATTAATTTAAGAAAACATCTCTCACCTTCTTATCGGGATGAGTCTTATATATGCCATTCGTTATATTATGTATAACAAAATGCCATTCCTGGCCATGGGGCCACATTTAGGCTTGGTGTCCTTAAATGTTTCAGAAATCCCGCCCGCAAGTAGTAGTTCGACATCATCAAGGATTGGTGGAGGTGGTGGAAAGTTTGTAGTGATTTCAGTATACTGTTGGCTTACTTAGCCTTGATGCAAGCACGCTACTTCTAACACTGATTCAAACTCACTTGCAAAATCAAGACACAACTCAAACTAAAGAAAATGATAGAAACCGTGTTAATAATAGAGTATTACTGCCACCTTCTCTAAGAAAAACTGCAAAATACAAAACCTATCGTGCAATACCAAGAAAATAAAAAGAGTAAAGCAAAAATATCAGAACCAAAAACAATAATATTAACCGTCTGCATCACTAAGTAAAACAAATTAAAAAAAATAAAACTTCGAAATAAAAAATGTGGTGTTGGATATTACGTTGTAGGTATGATGATAATGATCAACCGAAACTCTATTTGACATCGTAAAAAAACAATATTTGCACCTGCTAAACAAACAATGAAAGTAGATCAAACGAAGAACCCTAAATAGCAGGGGAAATCAAAACAAAAACAACGAAATGGCTGTATACAATGTCGTGTATCCTCCTTCATATAGAACTCTGGAACTTGATTATTAGTAAAACTTCTTGATACTTGGCACAACCAATAACCATAATCTCACATCACCAAAGATTGCAAGTTTAGAACGAACATAATCTCCAAGCAAGGTAATACCACCCTTTCCCCTGTTTAAAATAGGAAAGCAATCGAATATGTCACTGTGACATTGATCAGACACTACTCGAGCTCTTGAAAGAATATAGCTTGGCTGCAATTTGAGAGGAAATACACTGCCAAACGTGACAAAGCCTTAAACTAAATAGCCAACTACTGCATCCTTAATCTACTAACTACCCACTCTCTAAAACAGCAGCCACATTATTCTAATCCCAAAAAAAGAACCATGATAAACCAAATCATTAAGGTTCACAATTTAAGGTTACTCTACAGAACTCATATTTCATCAAAGCAATGCATGTTCGAAAAATTTGAAAAAAATATTATAAAGTCAGTCATAATGGATGCCCAAGCTTTCAAGGATAATGAAAAAAAAAAACTAAATTGATAAATACAGAAAAAAATTGTGAAAACAAATAACATGACAATAAATTCCCAGTTGTTCAAGAAAAATCCTGAACCTATGATGCACCGATACTGATACGGGGATACTGATACGGTGACACTAATACGGGGATTCGTCAATTTTCATAAAATGGGGATACGGTGGGATACGTGTATTTATCAAAAAAATATTTGATATAATAATAATTCACTCTACTAAAAAATCATAAAATAAAAAAATCCGATGGATACTATTTTGATTATTAAAGTGAGCAAATATTAAATTTTCAGAATTTTGGGTTTCAGTCTTACTTATGTTAATTGAATGGATAAAATCACATGTACTCCGATTTCTCTTTAAAACAACATGAAAAACATGACTGTCCAATAAGCCTTAAATTTTTCTAGCACCATTTTTTTTAAGCACCATAAAAATAAATACCAAGTCTTTTTTCTTTATAATCAACAATTTATTATGTTTAGATATAATTATTCAATATGATCATGATTACAAATAACTATAAATATTTAGAATTTTAGATTTTATGTATAAATTTATAAATATATAGATTTCGTATAAAAAAATGTTAGATTATAGGAAGTATCCCCTTATAGAGTAGCTGAGAGATATCCCAGAGTATCCCCTACCCTTTTTGTAATTAAAAAAAGGTGACACTTTAAATGGAGTATCTGATACGTATCCCCAGGTATCCCCAAGTATCTGATACTGATAAGGCGCCGATACGGATACGTCACCAATTTTTAAGTATCCGTGCTTCATAGGCCTGAACCTTACCATACAAATGACCTCCATTGATCGAATTCAAAAAGAGACATGATTGTTGATTGCAGCTTAGCTTTACCTCTTCTCTTATTTCGTGTCCAAGAGAAAGCAAAAAAAATCAAAAGAGAATACAAAAGAACAATAAACTCCACGGCATAATGAATACACGTCGAAATAAAATAATAATAAAAAAAACGATTTGTATACTAACCAATCTCAAAGCCTGCAAGCTCAAACCAAATTCATTAGCTGAATTTCTTTTTAGAATAGCATCACTGGATCAAAATCCATAGAATGGGTAAAAAAAAATCTGACCTTGTTTCGGTAGCATGCATCGTGTTGTTGTCGAAAAGAGCTGACCTTCTTTCAGTAGCATGCTAGCTTGATTTTCGAAGCTATGAGGCTCGTTGTCCTGTCATCCAAAATTACATATCAAAGAATCGAAAGAAAGAAAAAATATAATCAAAACGTGAAACTCTATAAATCGTAAAAAATCAACAGAGAAGAGAAGGATGAAAGATTTAGGCATTAATATGGCATTTAGTTGACAAAAATAGAGTTCATAACATATAAATGCTTTAGCCATCCAAATAAAATAAGGAAATGTACAACTGTTACTTCAACTGTATTTCTTTTTTTACTCAATTTATTTACATAAATCTATAGATTCGTATATTATATAGATTTCATATAATTTCTACATAATATTTTCACCGAAAATATATATTATCTTTCTTAAAAAAAACGTCCAAAAATAGCTTGTTTTTCCGAAAATATACCCTGAAGATTTTCTAAGATTTCTTTTCCATTAATTGCTCATGAAAGAATCTCGTAAAAACTTATTTACGTGGATTTTCTTCTTACATGGAAATTCTCGTTTTTCCCCCCCAAAAGAAAAAGAATGGGTCCAGATCCTCTGTGCCAAGACTACCATGTGCCCTCTGTACCCTCTAATAAGTTTACGCCACCTGTTTTGTTTAGTTACAGTTACTAACCGCTTATATTCAGCATATTTGATCCTAGCTAATTACGGGAAGTTATTATTTGTTACATATACTCCTTTAAATAATTTGATAATTCATGGTTTTTGATTTATATCTCGTAGCTCTTCCGTATTTTGATTCTTATGCTAACATGATCTTCAAGTACAGTAATGGATGGGATCAATATCAATCAAATACTGAATTCATATACTCTATTCTTTTGGAGCATGATCTTCATAGGTATCATTATGATATCTTTATTTTATCATACTCAACGGTCTACGATTTATGCCCTATAGATTTGTTTAAAAACTTATGATTTTATTACAATAATTAATTTAAATTTATTGAGCCAATTTCTGCCTAATTACATATTTACAGATGACACTAAGTAGATCAGAGATATAAGCTTAACAATGGTAATTAGCCAAAGGGAAATGAAAACCAAAAAAATGCACTATGTAAATCCAATATACAGTCGAGTACGGGTGGATTAAGAGTATCTGATTCAAAAAATATAAGGTAGATATATAGCCCTTTATTTTCTCTTTATTTTGGTATATATGCTTTCCTTAATTAGTAATGATAAACTTTGGAAAAAAATTGAACACATTTAATAGCGGTCAAACAGGCAGGAGAAGTGGTGTGAATTTACCGGCGGGTACAGAGGGCACATGGGAGAGTTGGCACAGATGATCCGGACCCAAAAAAAAATAGTCTAAATAAAGAATCTCGTAAAAACTTATTTACGTTGATTTTCTTCTAAAGTAAGGAAATGTACAACTATTACTTCAACTGTATTTCTTTTTTTACTCAATTTATTTACATAAATCTATAGATTCGTATATTTATGTAGATTTCATATAATTTCTACATAATATTTTCACCGAAAATATATTATCTTTCTTAAAACAAACGTCCAAAAATTATTTGTTTTTCCAAAAATATACCCTGAAGATCTTCTAAGATTTCTTTTCCATTAATTTCTCATGAAAGAATCTCGTAAAAACTTACTCATTCCGTTCTTAAATAATAGGCTGGTTTCTATAAATAAATGTTTCAAAAAAATATGCCAGTTTCCTAATTGGGAAAGTCAAATGTTACTTTAGTTTTCTGGGGCCACTCTTCTCTTAACTTCTTTTGATGACAAGTGTCATGGGGACCATTTCACTTTACTTCTTTTTCTGACAAGTGTCATGGGGACCATTTCACTTCACTTCTTTTATTGACAAGTGTCATGAGGACCACTTTCAATGATTAGTTCTCTTAATTTCCTTAATTTTCTCTAAAAACAAAACCAGCCTATTAAAAAAGAACGGAGGGAGTATTTATGTTGATTTTCTTCTTACATGGAAATTTTCTTTTTTTTTTCAAAAAAAAAAAAATATTGTTCGGGCCCTCCCCAAAAGATATTTGTAGATTTTGCGGCTAATCTGAAGGTCCAGATTTCACATTCTATTAAAAATTAACGGCCACGAAATGTAAGGGGGGTAACTTTGATTTCGACCAATCAGAAGCGAGAGTTTTGTTCACCGGCCAATGAGAGGGGAGGTTTTTGCAACTCTCGACGTGGTGTGAGAGATGTGATTGGGTGTTTAGGTTGTTGATACGAGATTCATCACTGATTTAGGAAATAACCGGTGGGGACCCTCAATAGAATTGGTTTGGGAAAAATATCGTTTGGTCCTTTTTTAAGTGGGCCCATGTCTGTTTAGTCCTTTGGTCAAACGCCTTTACTGTTTGGTCCATAATTATTTAAAAATATTTAAATAGACAAAAATACCCTTCCGTGTTAATTTTTACTTATTTTCTTGTAGCACTTCATTCCAGAATTGAAGTCCATATAAAAACCTAAAAAAACAGACTTCATTCCATAAATGAAGTCCATATAAAAACCTAAAAAAACAGAAATGAAGTCCATATAAAAACCTAAAAAAACAGACTTCATACCAGAAATGAAGTCCATATAAAAACCTAAAAAAAAAACAGACTTCATTCCAGAAAATGAAGTCCATATAAAAACCTAAAAAAACCCGGACTTCATTCAGAAATGAAGTCCATATAAAACAGACTTCATTCCAGAAATGAAGTCCATATAAAAACCAGACTTCATTCTAGGAATGAACTTCATCTTCATCATCATCTTCGTCTTCTTCAACAACATCAGCAAAACATCATCGTCTTCAACAAGCAACATCGACATCGTCTTCATCATATTTATAACAACAGCAGCAAATAACATATGCGCAAAAAGAAACGCAAAACTTCATCGTCTTCATCATCTTCATAGACTTGAACATCATCAACAACAACATCAACACCAGCAGAGAAGAAAAAAACCTAAAACTCATCTTCTTCGTCGTCTTTATCATTTTCATCGTTTTTTAATCTTCTTGTTCAACAACAACAATCACCATCTTCAACAGCAGCAGATCTCGAGATGTTTTTATCATCTTTGTCGTCTTCAAATAGTAACCGATCAAATAAGATTCATCGTCTGCAAACATAAACAGCATCAGAAAAAAAAAATGGAGAGAAAAAGAAAACTAGATCTGAAATTGAGAGGAGAGAGAATGTGAATCTGAAAATAAAATATTTTCTATTAAATTTATATATATATATGGTCACCTTAGGACCAAACTATTATTTTCTAGGACCAAATAATAATATAAGGGTATTTCAGTCACTACAAGATGACATTTACATCATCCATGACATCACCCTAGGACCAAATAATAATATAAGGGTATTTCTGTCACTACAAGATGACATTTACATCATCCATGACATCACCCTAGGATCAAACCATAATTTGTAGGACCAAACTATAATATATTTTACCAAATAGGACCAAACAGACACATGACTGAGTCAACTGGACTAGACTCTCTCTAATATATTATTCATAGGACCATATGAAGTCCAAACTGTTGATGGTGGATTTTCGTTTAAGGTTAAATTTGTAAGTAACCAGAAAAATCATGCGCTGACATCTTGTAAAAGATAAAGCCGTTTATAAGTGACGGATACTCCTCACTTAATTCGCCAAGAATGGAGCATGTAGCAACAATCCCATTCTGTGAATACATGAAATTCCTCCAGGTTGGAGCATGTAGCAACAATCCCTTCCCGAGAATTTCATATCGGCCTTGTATTTCTGTACTCATTATCGGTGTGGCATGACGTCGAGTGTTACTCTTACGAGTAACACGAACCTCAAGCACTATAATGAATCATTATCGGTGTGGCATGACGGCGAGTGTTACTCTTACTGAGTAACACGAACCTCCAAACACTATAATGAAACCATGTACGAAATACCCGTCTACGGTGCCGATTCTCGGTGTGTTATACTAGCCCGAGCCCTCTCGGTGTGTTATACTAGCCCGATTGAGCCCCTCTCGGTGTGTTATACTAGCCCGATTGAGCATCCAAGACTGACCATATCGGTTCGGATATGATCGATCGCAGTCATCCAACTCCACGAGCATGATTGGACGACCCCGGATCAATTCCATCACCCCCAAGCGGTATGGAATACACACGGCCCGACCCGCATGGTCGACCATTGGCCTTTGCTTGCCAAGAAACCGTCCATACCAAGCATTATGGGCGGAAAACCCTAAATTAGGGTTTGCGGCATATTACATGTGCCGCAAAAGCGGTCTCAACCATCCATCTTCGCAGGTATAGATGGAGGGTGTAGATGCGAACTCAAAGGGCCGGAGCATGTCGACACAATCACCATGTGACCGCCTACATACATGACCGGTCGGTCAAAACCAACCATGATTGGTTACAACAAATTCGTCCGCCCTTTGAAAGAGCATGGTCGCACGGCTTTGCAAGCCAAAATTAGGGTTCAAGCCATCACGCGCGTCCATCTTCTCAAGCACGAATGGAGGGTCCTGAGTTAGATTGAGCAAGGGTCGGTCACACCGGCATGACCACGAAGTAGTGAGCCCATCTACCTCCTCATGCGGTCGGCCAAGGCATATCATGCCCGGCCAATCCAAAACGCCCGCTCAAACATGCGTGGATACACTTCCCAAATTGCGAATCGATCTCGACCACTCAACTTCACCTAGGACGAATTGGGTGGCTTAGATCACGTTTCATGAGACGGTAAGACATAGGCGTGAACATCAGCCTACCATCTACACGCCAAACCAACCGGCCAAGACCGACCAAGCTAGGTCGTCTTGGAAAACGCATAGGAAAAGGGTATGGCGCGCGGCTTCTTGCGGTATCAAACTCTTATCGCAAAATCAATCTCGACCACTCCTCTTTGACGGTCAAATCGAGTGGCCCCGGATCGCGCTTTCATGAGGGAACGGAATACAAGCACCTACACCATCATGCCGTCAACACGCATGTATGGTCGGTCCTCTCAAAATCCTTCCCACGCTTGGTTTCGACCAAGCTAAAGAGTGATGCTTGCGCACCTCTTTAAAAACCCTAATTTCATCAACGGTCGCGAGATGAGTGTCTCAAACATCATCTCGTCCGTCCGACCTCACTGACTTGGTTATACAACCACAGTCGGGAGTTATTTGGTTAGTGAGGAGTCATTACCCATCTTTGTACCACACCGTAATGCGATGCATGCATAAAATACACACAGTACTTCACAAGTATCGACTTTTGAATAACGCTTGAGTTATTCAATTCGACATTACATGCTATCTTTCGTGGATCCATGATCCACATTCCGTTTATCAATCATGTCACAACCGGGGATACATGCGGGGTATTGGTCTCGGCGGTTTCTGGCGTGCGGCGTGCAACGCGCCATCACAAGAACGTGTTAGGAAGTCATGGACGGTTAGAGATGAACATGAAAAGTGGGCAAGGCCGGTGTGTTACCGACACACAACTCCACTACTCCATCATTCCACTACCTCCACTTCCCACGAGAAACGTGAATGAGGCTCAATGACTTGTATAAATAGGTTCTCAGCCCTATTTTCCAACAACAAGGAATAACGGAGAACAACACAAGTTCATACGACAGAAACCAAGTGTTAATACAAATCGTATTCAAACACCCGAGCCTGCTTGCATCAACAGTAAGCTTGCTCATCTTTTGTTACAAGTCATAAGCAAGCCAACACCTTCACAATCTCAACACCTTCTTCGCTTCCTCCCTAAGATCAACCCCATCTCCTTCACTTTGTGACCGAAACAAGTGCGGGCGGCCATTTCTTGGTTTAGGCGGAATTGCCTGATTGATCTCTCGAATCTACAAGCACTCACCGCGCAGTGCATTTGTTGAAGGTTTAGATTCATTCCTCATCCACACCCCAAATTACCAAATTCTGCAGGAGTAGTTTTCACCCATCAACAATTGGCGACCACGGTGGGAGATTAATCTCTCGGTTGTGAAATCAATTTCTTCAATACCCAATCTGTTTGGCTAAATTCCGAGATGGTTGGTCTTAGGACTTCCTCAACAAATCCAAATCTGGTCGAAGTTCCTCCAACGAGGATGCCTCTCTTCCCAACGGCGCATATCTTTGGCGCAGCGGGAGGAATCCCAACTATGAGCGAGTTGGCTCGGATACTTGAGACTCGAGACGAGGAACATGGAGCTGATCAAAGAAGCGGTAAACGACATACTTGACCTCCTCATCAAGATGACGTCGGAAATGAGCGTGCCGAGACCTTTACACCGGGGCTAGTTCCCCTCGGATCGACGGTTTACTACGGAACCGGAGGCCGGTAGATCGGGGAAGGTTTGTGTCTCTAGTGGAAGACTTGTGTGAACTCTTACACCTCTCAAAAGATCAACGGGCGTGAGACGTTTGTTGCAGATCAATAAAATAGCTCGGGACGCACACCTTGCTCCTTCTCGTCCGGGAGTCTCAACTGCGTCGGAAACATCTATAAACAATGTTACGTTCACGAGAAGATGACATGATGGCGGAGGAAGGTCACAACCGAGCCCTACATGTTACCGCACACATCAAGGGTTCGAGTTCCGGAGGGCCCTCGTCGACACGGGAGCATCTTCGAACGTAATTACTCTCAAGACCCTCAAGACTGACCAAGGTCAGCCCATGCAAGATTGTCGACAGACCCACCACGATGACGGACTTGAAGGGAATCAAACCAGCACATACATAGGTACGTCAATTTGAATTTATCGGTAGAGGACCTGTTGATCACGAGCAAAGTTTGAAGTCATAGAAAAGGAGCCGGATTACCACATGATCTTGGGGAGGCAGTGGCTTCACCACAACAAGGTCATTCCTTCAACGTATCACCGGTGCACGAAGACCGTGCTAAATGAGGAGGTCGTCCGTATTCCCGCATCATTGTCTCCGTACGCGCGCCAATATGTGGAGTGGAGTGTTCGAGTCAAAAGATGCTCGCAGTGGAAAGTCCAGACAAAATCGTGTGCACTCCACTACCCACGTGGGCTTCAATCCAGGGAGGAAGACCGACTTACATCGGCTGGGGGCCAAACACCACGACACACTCTCTCCGACGAGACATCCATCTCCAACCGGTGAAACTTGACCCATCCTCACGCCAAAAAGGGAGCGCTCTTTCGAGGCAAGCCGTGATCGAGAAGGGAAGACAATATACCGGCGCCGCTGTTAGCAATTAGCGGGAGAGACCATCCAGTCTCTCGCCCAATTGGATCTTTGCAAGGATGACGAGAATACAAGAAGAGGTATTGGACGCCCGCAAGCCTACAAGACGGAACCAATTCCACGGTCGACGAGCTCGAGATTGTTAACATCGGGGTCGATGAATCTCGGGCGGTCTCTATCGGTTCGACTCTATCCACGAGACGAACGTACAAGCCTTGTTCAACTACTCAAGGAATACCAAGATGTGTTCGCCTGGACATACGAAGAAATGCCGGTCTAGATGAAAAATTGGTCACCCATCACTTACACGTCATGCACGGATCCAAGCCAATCAAGCAATCTCCGAGGCAATTCGGACATGAGGTAGAAGAACAAATCAAGAATGAGATTCGGAAGGTTTGCTAGCTGCTTGGCTTCATCAGACCCATTCATCATCCGAGGGTTAGCCAATGTGGTCCGGTAAAAAAGAAAAACGGACGGATTCGATCTTTGCGTGGATTTGAGAGACTTGAACAAGTCTTTGCCCCAAGGACGACTTTCCCCCGCCTAACATCGACATGTTAGTAGACGCCACTAGCGGACACGGCATGTTTTCCTTTATGGATGGCTACGGCGGCTACAATCAAATAAGGATGTATGAGCATGATGCAAGTAAGATGACTTTCAGAACCCCTCTTGGCAATTTCTACTATACCATTATGCCATTCGGTTTAAAGAATGCCGGCGCAACATACCAACGTGCTATGACGGCAATCTTCCACGACATGATGCATAAACAAGTAGAAGACTATGTGGATGATATTGTGGTCAAGTCAAAGGCTCGAGTGATCACACCAACGTCTTACGGCAAGTATTTGAGAGGTGTCGGGAATACAAGTTAAAGATGAATCCTTTAAAATGCGCTTTCGGTGTCTCCTCGGGTAAATTTCGGGATTCCAAGTGACCGCGAGAAGGAATAAAAGTAGACAGTCAAGACTCGAGGCTATCCTCACAATGCCGCCTCCCGAAGCGTGAAAGAGCTCCGAGTTTCATGGGAAAGGTAAACTACATTCGACGTTTCATACCTGGTTTAGCCCAACTTACCGCCTCATTCACCCCCTTCTTTGAAGAAGGGAGCCGGCTTTGTTTGGACCGCAACCCAACGGGGAAGCTTTTCGGAAAGTCCAACGAATACTATCATCTCCAACCGTCATGAAATCTCCTGTACAAGGGAAACCATTGGTCCTCTACACCGCCTTCAATGACGCGCCGTAGGGGCTTTACTCGCTCAGGAAGACGACGAGGGAATCGAACGTCCCATATACTATTTCGGTAGAATATTGAGAGATCCGAACTCCGATATCCCGGAGCGGAAAAAGCGTGTTTAGCTTTAATCCATTCCATTCGAAGTTTAGGCATTACCTGCTATCCAACAGGGGTGATACTCGTGTCTAAATCCGATCCTGCAAAGTTCTTGCTTTCAAAGCCGGTCTGACGGGGAGGACGGGAAAATGGCTTCTCCAAATGTCGAGCTAGACATAACGTGCGCATCGCCTAGAGCTATCAAGGGTCAAGCAGTTGCAGACTTACCGGCATCATTTCCGGAGAAGGTACTACGGGACTACATGAAGAACTCCTGGAGAATTCCCGAACATCTCTATTACGGAAGAAGAAGTGTGGCTTTTGTATTTTGACGCTCATTACCCCTAGCGATATCTCTGGAGGAGCGGGCGTGGTGTTAGTCTCTCCAACCGGAGAAGTATTTTCACACTCCTTCAAGTTAGACTTCGAATGCACCAACAACTCTGCAGAATATGAAGCTTTCCTCATAGGGCTTTATAGCTAAACAAGCGGGAGTCACACGCACGGAGATAAGAGGTGACTCCAAGTTCTTGGTGAATCAAATGAACGGAGTATACGCATTGAAAGAAGTAACACGGCCCCGTCGATCGAAGCACGAGAGGTTGCTAAACTACTTTGCCGATGCAACCATAACCCATGTTAGTCGCAGCAACAACAAACACGCCGATTGCCTAGCAACATTGGCCTCCAAGCTGAAGTTTGAAGGGGCGGAAGAAACTTTGACGGTAAAGAGGAGAACCATAGAATCGACATGGCTATCACAATACAAAGACACCAAGACCAACGATTGGCGAACTCCGATCATTCGAGAGCTCAACGACTCACTCTCACAAGGAAAGGTCAGTCTCAAAACCCCTGCAAAACTTCTTCATGCTTCATGGTATCTTTGTATTATCGGAATCCAGACGGCTCCCTGTCAAGATGTGCAGGAGGTGACGAAGCACAAATACAGTGGATCGTATTCACAATGAAATTTGTGGACAATCATCGGTGGTAACGCTTACCGGCGACTTCAACGCAGGTTATTGCGGCTAGAGATGGAGGCTCAATCCGGACTACTTCAAAAGTCTGCTCGGGTGCCGGACACCACCACACCCGGTTGGAGATTTTTAATGTGAACCGCCTTGGGACCTGGGAGAGAACCCTACATTAGCTATCTCCGAGATGGGATAATTCTGTAGGTCAAAAGGACGCTATTAAGATGAAGCGAGAGAGCCAAGCGGTTCATATTCCATGAAGGGATCTTATACGCAAGAGCTTCGGAGGTGATATGCTACGGTGCCTGGCTGGAGGAGAAATCCCAGTCATCTTTGAAGGAGACACACGAAGGAGAACATCAAGGGAAGAGGAAGCTGTTTCTCCAAATACACGAGAAATACTATTGGCCGACCATGGAGGATGATGCGGCCGTTTTCGTTCAAGTTTGTCACACATGCCAAATTCATGGGAACCTTGTTCATGCGCCTTCTACCCCTCGCATTCTATAAGCGGCCCATGGCCATTCTACTGTCGGGGTGGACATTATCGGGAAGATTAATCCACCGTCATCGAAGCGACATGAGTATATCATAACAACGGAATACTTCACCAAATGGGTAGAGGCCATTCCCCTACGAGGGACTACGGGAGCAACAATTGCGGCTTTCATTAAAAGAATACATCATTTGTCGTTTTGGCGTGCCCAAGCATATCATCAACGATAATGGCACTCCCTTCGCCAACAAGCGAGTACGGGAGTTCTTTGGAGGAGTACGGCATTAAACGGGTCTTCTCCACCGTCTACTATCCTCGAGGGAAGGCAAGGCGAGAGTACCAACAAGACATTGATCAGGATCATCGGTCGAACGGTACCACGACAATCCCAGGAATGGCATGATCGAGTTACCAATGGAACTATGGGCATACCGCACGTCGCCCGAAGCTCCATTGGGGTTTCGCCATACTCACTTGTCTACGGAGCGAGATGCAATTCTCCCGGCGAGAGATCGAGAATCCCATCGGCCCGGGATTGCGGCAACAACCGGGATCCATTGGAACGAGGTGAAGTCTCGACTCTAGAATAGCGAGTTAGACACTCACGGATTTTAGAAGGAATAAAGCGGAAGAAACGCTCGGGTGTACAGAATCGAATTTCCGGGCATACAACAAAATTGTGAAACCACGCGTTTTCAAGGTGGGAGATTTGGTTTTGAAAACACCCAAACACATCCAACAAGACATGTCTGCACCAAAATTCTCACCAAAATGGGAAGGTCCCTACGCGGTCACCAAGGCTTACGATCACGGCTACTACAAGATCATTAAGGTAGACGGAGGCAAGCTGAAGCGGTCATCAATGGAAAGTGGCTCAAGGCATATTACACACGACCATTACTGCTTTGTGTCAACAATACGAGACATTTATTTTCATTACATGTTTGAATCATCAACTATATTCGAGAGATGTGTCAATGAAAAACTGTTTCACCAATCAAAAACCAATGCAATTTATTCCGCAAAGATGTTCAAAACTCTTGACATAAACGTCATTAACAATAAGGAGTACGACTTAGAAGAGGCCATCTAGAAGATTATAATTCCTTGAGAGCATCATCTGCGGTCTAGCTTGATATCTCTCCGTTCTTTTCTTCAAGTCTGCCTGACTGCTCCACCTTCTCGATTACGCGGCGAGCTTTCTCCTCTTCCAAGATAGCTTTCGTAGCGGGAACAACATTTGCGAGGATACCAACTCGATCGACCTTGATGACATCAAGGCGTTGCCGCAACCAGCCCACGTTGAACTTCATGGATTCACGAGGTAGATACCATATTCTCCCACTTTTCGAGACTTGATTGACAACATTGCGGATAGAAATACTCTCCATCTCGGCAATCATGGGAAGAAGGCAATTTACCGCGGTAACCAAAGCAGAGGAACAATGTCGGACCACGTTCCTGGTTGCGATATGACCGTACTTCCTCCACAACTTGGTGTACAAAGGCACAAACTCTTTCCGCACCAAGAATCCACCGACATCTTGGTAGCTGGAGGATAAGCATTTTATGCGAACATCGAATGAAAGACCTGCATTTGGATATTCATAAGATGAGATACCCAGGTCAGCGTCTTCGAGGTTCGCAGGGGTAGGCGTGTTTGAGTTTGAAGGAAGGGGAATGGTTAAGTCATCATCGTCAATGACCGTCACACATGTTAGGTAGGGTATCTCTGCAAGAATGAAGGGATTATTCACCGGCCGTTATGAAGAACAAACAATGTTTGAGAAGAAAGAAGGAAGAGACAAACCGGTATGATCTTCTTGACTCGAAGAACACGAGCAGGGGTGATCATGAAGCTCGGCGCGGGTCGTACACGTTTAACGGGAGATCTGGATGGTATGAAGAAGATGATCCTTTGTTGTTAGACATGATGGGAAATAGAGTTTTGCAAGGAAGCTCTACTGTAAAAACGGATCAAGAAATCTCTTCACCTGCATAAATACTGAGGAAACCCTAAAACGATTACGGCGCCCGATATATGAGGATTCAACGCCGACCAAGTCAGGATTTCTTTTGAGCCCTGATCAAGAACCGGAAGAGCATCTGGACACAACAATTCAACCGGCAATGTGCAAACACCCACGCCCTAAATCCGGTAGAAGAGGAATCCTATCCCCGACTCAAACACCTGAAGGAGCGGCCGAACTCATACATGTACGAGAGGAACCAAAGCGACTCACCGGATCAAGTCCTGCTTCCTTCGCATCCTTAATCAAGACCAACCAGTTCGTGGAAACACGACAATGTGAAGCTATCCAGGTAAATATGTATTCACTCCGACTTGGTCATTTCGTATGTCACCATCTCATGCCTACCACACAATAGTGCAACCATTATGTGCTAGGCGGGGACTTAATGTTGATGGTGGATTTTCGTTTAAGGTTAAATTTGTAAGTAACCGAGAAAAATCATGCGTGACATCTTGTAAAAGATAAAGCCGTTTATAAGTGACGGATACTCCTCACTTAATTCGCCAAGAATGGAGCATGTAGCAACAATCCCATTGCAGTGAATACATGAAATTCCTCCGAGGTTGGAGCATGTAGCAACAATCCCTTCCCGAGAATTTCATATCGGCCTTGTATTTCTGTACTCATTATCGGTGTGGCATGACGGCGAGTGTTACTCTTACTGAGTAACACGAACCTCCAAGCACTATAATGAATCATTATCGTGTGGCATGACGGCGAGTGTTACTCTTACTGAGTAACACGAACCTCCAAACACTATAATGAAACCATGTACGAAATACCCGTACAGGCCGATTCTCGGTGTGTTATACTAGCCCGAGCCCTCTCGGTGTGTTATACTAGCCCGATTGAGCCCCTCTCGGTGTGTTATACTAGCCCGATTGAGCATCCGGCACCGACCATATCAGTCGGATATGATCGATCTGATCATCCAACTCCACGAGCATGATTGGACGACCCCGGATCAATTCCATCACCCCCAAGCGGTATGGAATACACACGGCCGACCGCATGGTCGACCATTGGCCTTTGCTTGCCAAGAAACCGTCCATACCAAGCATTATGGGCGGAAAACCTAAATTAGGGTTTGCGGCATATTACATGTGCCGCAAAGCGGTCTCAACCATCCATCTTCGCGAGGTATAGATGGAGGGTGTAGATGCAGAACTCAAAGGGCCCGGAGCATGTCGACACAATCACCATGTGACCGCCTACATACATGACCAATCGGTCAAAACCAACCATGATTGGTTACAACAAATTCGTCCGCTTTGAAAGAGCATGGTCGCACGGCTTTGCAAGCCAAAATTAGGGTTCAAGCCATCACGCGCGTCCATCTTCTCACGCACGAATGGAGGGTCCAGATTAGATTGAGCAAGGGTCGGTCACACCAGCATGACCACCGTGAGCCCATCTACCTCCTCATGCGGTCGTACAAGGCATATCATGCCTGGCCAATCCAAAACGCCCGCTCAAACATGCGTGGATACACTTCCCAAATTGCGAATCGATCTCGACCACTCAACTTCATAGGACGAATTGGGTGGCTTAGATCACGTTTCATGAGACGGTAAGACATAGGCGTGAACATCACCCTACCGTCTACACGCCAAACCAACCGGCCAAGACCGACCAAGCTAGGTCGTCTTGGAAAACGCGCCGGAAAAGGGTATGGCGCGCGGCTTCTTGCGGTATCAAATTCTTATCGCAAAATCAATCTCGACCACTCCTCTTTGACGGTCAAATCGAGTGGCCCAGATCGCTGTCATGAGGGAACGGAATCGAGGCACCTACACCATCATGCCGTCAACACGCATGTATGGTCGGTCCTCTCCAAATCCTTCCCACGCTTGGTTTCGACCAAGCTAAAGAGTGATGCTTGCGCACCTCTTTAAAAACCCTAATTTCATCAACGGTCGCGAGATGAGTGTCTCAAACATCATCTCGTCCGTCCGACCTCACTGACTTGGTTATACAACCACAGTCGGGAGTTATTTGGTTAGTGAGGAGTCATTACCCATCACTTTACCACACCGTAATGCGATGCACTGCGCATAAAATACACACGGTACTTCACAAGTATCGACTTTCGAATAACGCAGGTTATTCAATTCAACATTACATGCTATCTTTCGTGGATCCATGATCCACATTCAGTTCATCAATCATGTCACTGGCGGGGGATACATATCTTTGGGGTATTGGTCAGCGGTTTACGGCGTGCGGCGTGCAACGCGCCATCACAAGAACGTGTTAGGAAGTCATGGACGGTTAGAGATGAACATGAAAAGTGGGCAAGACTGGTGTGTTACCGACACACAACTCCACTACTCCATCATTCCACTACCTCCACTTCCCACGAGAAACGTGAATGAGGCTCAATGACTTGTATAAATAGGTTCTCCGCCCTATTTTCCAACAACAAGGAATAACGGAGAACAACACAAGTTCATACGACGAAACCAAGTGTTAATACAAATCGTATTCAAACACCCGAGCACTGCTTGCATCAACCGTAAGCTTGCTCATCTTTCTGTTACAAGTCATAAGCAAGCCAACACCTTCACAATCTCAACACCTTCTTCGCTTCCCTCCCTAAGATCAACCCCATCTCCTTCACTTTGTGACCGAAACAAGTCCTGGAACGGCCATTTCTTGGTTTAGGCCGGAATTGCCTGCAGATTGATCTCTCGAATCTACAAGCACTCACCGCGCAGTGCATTTGTTGAAGGTTTAGATTCATTCCTCATCCACACCCCAAATTACCAAATTCTGCAGGAGTAGTTTTCACCCATCAACACAAACGTAATATTTCAGTTCGGTTAGTGCTTTTTATCATACTAAAGGGCAAGGTTTGAAATACACCCGTTTTTACCGAAAAAACGACTGTTAAAACGGTCACACCCATATACCGTGGCCGTGAGGGTACCCGAACCCCGTGCCTTTATAATGCCGATAAATAGGAAATAACGACAGTTTTTTAGGACCGTTTTTCAGTTTTCATACACGTTATAACCGTTTTTCTAAAATTAGTTTGAATGTTTTTTCTTCTAAATAACATTTTAACGTGCGTTTTTTAGAACTGTTTTCCCGTTATCACTCACGTTATAATCGTGTAAATAACTTTCTTACCATTTTTTGAGTTTTTTTCTTTTCTGGATTGAACGCTTAAAACTTGAATTAAATTTTTAATTGATACAAGGAAAGTAACTACAGGATTAAAAACTTCAAATTTAAAAAACATAGGATTGTTAAACTAGTGTTCATCATTTAAAAATCTACACGAACCAACTACGACCACCATCTTTTTTTGATTCATTCATGTATTCTTCATTTTCTCGGCGGTTCCTTTCCACATCATAGTCATCGTCGTGGGGGTACTAGATATCTTCGTTTGCATAAGTATCATCATCATAATAACCTTCATTATCTTCATCATAACCCCCTTCATTTTCATCATCATTGTTACCTACTTCATTATTGTTATCAATATTAGAATTATATCCTTCGTTCATATGTTGAACACCATGGTCAGAGCGATCGGAAGTGTAACGAGAATCATATGTTGGATTCGCATTCTCATAACCTTGTGTATTGTCTCCGAATGAAAGATTACCAAATTCATAAACAAAATCACTCACTGATAACCTTTCGTATGGGATTTGAACTTCAGGATCATCATCATAATAACCTTCATTATCTTCATCATAACCCCCTTCATTTTCATCATCATTGTTACCTACTTCATTATTGTTATCAATATTAGAATTATATCCTTCGTTCATATGTTGAACACCATGGTCAGAGCGATCGGAAGTGTAACGAGAATCATATGTTGGATTCGCATTCTCATAACCTTGTGTATTGTCTCCGAATGAAAGATTACCAAATTCATAAACAAAATCACTCACTGATAACCTTTCGTATGGGATTTGAACTTCAGGATCATGCCAGTTGTATGGTAGAGGGACATGCTCTGGATTATTAACGGCTTCCTCTTCCAACATATTTAACTATTGTTCTTCTCGAGGTAAAACCGGTGTTTCGTCTTCCCCCGCTATCCGGTCAAGCATATTGTCATCCCTCAGTAGACTATGAACGTCGTGAACATCAATTTTATGTCGCCTTGCTTTACCTTTAATTCTTTGTTGCTCCAACTTCAAATTGTACTGGACATATACACCAGATAATTTATTCTCGATGAAAGTAAACGATTGCGTAGTTTGGTGTGGATTCTTTCAAACACACTCCAATTCCTCTCTGATCCAGACGATGTATTTGTTTGACTTAATATCTTTAATGCAACCACCAACTTACAGGATCACCATGTTGAGCTGCAATACGTGCTGATGGTGATGCAAATTTACCTTGCATCATTCGCTTTCTTCCCGCCTACAAAGAAAAGTACAATTGTTACTAGAAATTCAAATTACTTAATTAAACATATTTGGAGATAGTATTAGTAATTTTGTACCTCTAGCATGCATTTTGCTTGTTCTTGCGGGCCACTAACCATTTTAGATATAACTTCAGTAAGACAAATTTGGGGCTCAGAAATTTCATTATTGATGAGATTAGTTGCTGGGTTAAAGAGGTAATAAGGATTGAGAAAATACGTTGCAACATGAAGAGGTGAACTCAACTGACTTTTCCATCGTTTCTTTATTACACCCACGATAGAAGCATTTCGATTTGATCCCAAACCCATTTGTATAGTTTCCACACATGTACGCATGGAATAAATAACCCATGGTGGGTTTGTCTGAGTCCAAGAAACGAATCATTTTCAATAAAGGACCAACCATTATGCATGCATTTTGACACGTCGTCCAGAACATCTCATTTGAAATAATATTCTTCACTTGTCTAGCTTGTTTAGTTTTTGCCTCTTCCGATTCCAGAAATTCTTTGTCCAGAAATAGGCTTTCGATAGCATTACGTTGATCAATGATGCTTTTGATTGTAATAAAATTCGTTGAAAACCTTGTTCAGCCAGGGAGCAATAGATTGCGTCCTGCAGAATGTTGTCGAAATCTATCAAGAACCCAACCATGATTGTAAATAAATTTGCTAATTTTTCTTGCTTCTCCAATCACATCTTTAACAAAGGGGAATTTTTCCATATCTTCCAACATCAAGTCCAATACGTGAGCAGCACAAGGTACCCAGAAAAATGTGCCATATTCTGAATCCAATCTCTTACCTATTCAAACAAAAATAGAAAGAAGTTAATGATAATATATTCCCAATATATATGTATAAAATAAAATGAAGTTATTCTAAGTTACCTGCAGCTTTGAACTGGGATCCTTGATCTGTTACTAATTGAACAATGTTTCTCGGACCGACATCATCTATAACGGGCTTGAACAAAGTAATTAAATACTCTTTCTTCAACCGATTATGTTCTATGTCGACACTTTTCAAAAACGTAATTCCACTGCCATTGTAAACTAGAAAGTTTACAATAAATACGATTGCTTTTGTTTTCCAACCATCCAGATATGAGTGTACAACCATATTCTCTCCAATATTGTCGTTGGACAAACACCACATCTTTTTCAATTCTTTGTTTTTCTGAAGTTAATATGGGATTCGACAACTTATAAGATGATGGAATTCCATAGGATTGGCCGAAATTCGCAACTACGTTGAATGCCTCGTGGTACTGAGATGAGTTAGCCACATTGTAGGGAATATCATTGGCATAGAAAAAACTTGTGAGGAAGAATCAACTTTTTCCCGACATGTTTTACTTTTGCCAAATTTTGCCATCGAAGGTTGAGAATCCCTAGAAGTGTTATATTGTCCTCCCATATCTACATACATCCTAGGTGGTTGTGATGGTAGGATAGTAGACCTAGGTATTTCGTAGAGGCAGGGGGACCGAGCGATGTACCCTCTCCGGCATGAATATTCTTATTTTTTTCGTCCAAAAAGGTTCTTTAAAAACCCAGTCTTTTTCTTTTGTGTGACTGGTACTTGTTCTTCCTCTGCATGAAAATCTGGTTCTTCTTCATCTATACCACACACAGGGTTCCATGGCTTATTATGATACAATTGTTCTGAAACTTCGTTATCAGATTATGCTTTTCTTTGCCTTTTTGCTTTTCTTTGATAAAAAGAACTATAGATGCATCATCATGCAGTGGCGGTGGGGTACATGACTTGGACGTAATAATCATATCATCTTATAAGTAGTGGAATTTTAGATCGAATCTAATAATGGGTTGATTGACTTTACCCTAACTCACCATGCAATGCCTAGTTTACTGAGTTTTTTAAGCATTCAATGATTGACTTTTAGAAATTAGTACCCTATAGACGAGTTAAAACCCTGCCTACTTCTTGGCATTTGATGGAAATTATGCAATCTAATAAAGGGACAAGTCTACCTAGCTAGGTTATTCACTCTCTTAAATTGGATTGATGGTTGTTTCTTTCTTCACATTACTCATTGCATAATTGCTGCCGACGAAATTTTAGTGGCTATAATTGATCGTCACGAATTTTATCAAACTTTCGTAAATTGTATAATGAAAAGCATTTTAAAACACCTATGTAAGGAATATAAACATGACTATCAAATTATACATATTTCTTATACTAACAATAATCAATTAAAATGGTAGTATTAAAAATATCTCATTTCTTAATGATATATAGGTCATCTATTAGTGGGAAAAAAATTAAAATTTAATAGGTCATCTATTTAGGGACGGAGGGAGTATTAAAAAAGAAAAAAAACCTAGTAACAACATTTTTTAGACTCGTTAAAACGTTTTCACGCATGTTATAACCGTTACATAGGAATTTCAGATCATAATTTTTTTTATTTTCTATTTAACCGTTATAACGCCCGTTATTTTTTAAAAAAGTCCAAAAACGCGTTTTTTTTTTACTATATAACGCGCTTTTTGCCCAAACGTGCTCACACCTGTCAAAATGCATTATAACGATCACGCCTAGTGCCCGTGACATGAGCCGTGACCCGTTTTTCAAACCTTGCTAAAGGGTATGGCAAGCTCAAATTGTGGACACGTATATATGTGAGGTAAACACGTTACAAAATCGAAATGGTTCTAGTCTTTCTAGAGTAAATATCCGAAACCAAGGTGTCTATCACTTAAAGTCAAAGGGTGGGAAGGGGGCGGGGACCTTGAATCCCATCCCCTACCCCGTTCAAAAAACCAAAACCCATCCCCTACCCATTCCCCATAAGAATGAGGCGGGGATGGGTATGGAGAATCCCCATGGGTTACCATAACATTACAATAAATATTTAAAATTTTGTAGGTAATACTAATTTAAAAATAATTATAATGGTTCAAACAATGATACTAACCTAAGCAGTGCATTTTAAAATTTTAAGTTTATAATAACCAATCAAAACTGAAAAATAAAGGAAACAACTGATCCACAATTAAGTATTATGGTTCCTTTTACTTCTTAGTTCCTCATTATTAACTATCTTCCTCCATGTTAATCATCTCATCATGATCTTCTTCGTTATCTTCCAAAAAAGTTCCTCAATCAAATATAATAGGTTATGGTATGGGACGGGTATGGGGTGGGGACCTTGAATCCCACCCCCACCCCATCCCCGCATCACTACTTTCGGAGATTCCCCGTACCCCGCCCCATTCCCCGTTTATACGGGTAAAACCCTAACCCATAGGGGCGGATCCCCACGGGGATGGGTTTGGGTGGGGCAAATTGCCATCCCTACAAAGGGTAGTCAACAAAGCATGAAGATAAAGTTACGGCACTCGGAGTCTCCGCCTCCGTCTTTACTCTTTATCATCGTCTCTCTCTTTCAAATCTCTGTGCTTCAGAGTCTCGGACCATATTTGAAATTTTAAGAAAAAATTTACAATACAAGATGCCAAAATAATCTACTCAAGAATGTTATCTTCATCCTTTCTTACTCACTTTCTCTTATAAACTTTGGAAAGGGAAAAATACCGTTTGGTCTTTTTTTTGGTGGGCCCATGTCAGTTTGGTCCTTTGGGATAATGCCTTTATTGTTTGGTCCATAATTATCTAAAAATATTAGATGGACAAAAGTACCCTTCCGTGTTAATTTCTACTTATTTTTTTATAGCAGTTCATTCTTCAAAATGAACTCCTGTTAATTCTACTTATTTTTTTCAGAAATCACCTAAAAAAAACCAGAGTTCATTCCAGAAAATGAACTCCATATAAAAGCCTAAAAAAATAGAGTTCATTCCAGAAATGAACTCCATATAAAAAACTAAAAAAAAAAAAAAACAGAGTTCATTCCAGAAATGAACTTCATATATATAAAAACCTAAAAAAACAAAGTTCATTCCAGAAATGAACTCCATATAAAAACCTAAAAAAAAACAGAGTTCATTCCAGAAATGAACTCCATATAAAAACCTAAAAAAACTGAGTTCATTCCAGAAATGAACTCCATATAAAAACCTAAAAAAAAAACAGAGTTCATTTATGGAATGAACTCCATATAAAAACCTAAAAATGAACAACATCATCATCTTCATCTTCTTCGACGTCTTCAAACACCAAAGCAACAATATCATCTTCGCTGTCTTCAAGCCGCAATGAAGCAAAACATCATCGTCTTCAAACACGAGTTCATCTTCATCATCAACAAACAACATCAAAAAACAACAGCAGATCCACGAAATCGTCGTCATCGTTTTCTTGTTCATCATCATCAACAACAAACATCAAAATAGTAGCACATCCATGAAATCGTCGCAATCGTTTTCTTCTTCTTCTTCATCATCAACAACGACATCAAAAACAACAACAGATCCATGAAAAATCATCGTCATCGTTTTCTTCTTCTTCATCATCATCATCAACAACAACAAAAACGGTAGCAGAAAGAAAAAGAAAAAAGAAATTGAGAAAAGAAACTAGATCTGAAAACAGGTAGAGAGAGAGAGTAAATCTGAAAATAAGATATTTTCTAGGGTTTTTGTCTATATATGTGGTCCTAAAAGGGTATTTGTGCCACCACACAATGACAATTACATCATCCATGACATCACCTTAGGACCAAACCATAATTTTTAGGACCAAACTATAATTTATATTTCCAAATAGGACCAAACAGACAGTTGACTGGGTCAACTGGACTAGACTCTCTCTAATATATTATTTCTAGGACCTATTGGTATTTCCTACCTTTGGAAACCCTAATTTGAACCCAAAATTCCTAATGATACAACATCAATACCAACTAACACAAAGGATGAACAACAACATCCAATATGGAAAGAATTCTTCAACAACAATTGATGGATCGAGTTCTTCAAAGACAACAACAAGTTATATTTTTCCTGGTCCAATAGCTCCTCAAGCATAATCGTGTTTTTTTTCACAAATCTATTTTTGTGTGATTGATTTCTTTGCTAGTTTTTCAATAAAAATGGTCCTTTAATCTTTGTATGTGGGAAGCAACAAAAAATGGTTCTCTTTAATTTTTGTATGTGAGATTCGTCAGTATGAAGGAAAAAAAATATAATTCCGTCAGTAACAAACTGATATTATAGCAGATTCATACCGGTTCCGGCCGAGATTCCCGGGTAAATATCGTCTCGCGATATTGTGAGAATCGTCTCGCTCTTGGAGCGAAACCCGGAATCTCGACGATATCTCGGCCGAGATCGACTACACTGGTCAGAACAAGGATATGCGCTGAATCGTAGTTAAATGGGACTAGGATTCCTCCTGGATAGAGAGTCTCGGTGGTTGGGGGACATGACATGCAAGGATCATGTACTAGGTTTAATTACTAGGTTCGAATATGTTGTGACACCAACACCACATTATAAGTATTTCCCTATTTAGAACTACCATATTTAGCTTTGCTTAGTTTCTCAGTTTAGATAGTTATTATACTCTCTATAAATAACCTGGCCATAGGTTGTTTTGATCATTGAAGAATTTAAAACCGATTTCTTAACCTTTTTATCTTCTTATTCTTCTTCATAGAGGTGGCTAAACCTCAACTCAAAAGGTTTTATCCAGGTTTCTTAACTAATTTGGTCTAATTTCTTTGTGTTTTGGTGTTGGATCATAACACCTGGTTCAGAGCAGGTTAAGATCATTCCCTAAATTCAACAAGTTTTTTTCTTTTTTTTACGATGTCCTATACAGAGAATTTGAAACTTGTGCAGGATAGTCTTGTGAGTGTGTCAGGAAAATTTGATACCCTTGTTACAACTATTACCAAACATCATTTTCATGATGAAGAGCAACGCAACACGACAGCCAACTACGTGAGGAAGATCGAGTTAATAAGAGATTAGACTTAGCTGAACATACAGAAAATTTATCAACAACTCTCACAACAAACCTTACAACATCTTTAACCACATCTTTGGAAAATTCTTTACGTACGGTGTTTAGAGAATTTCTTCCTCGGTATAATCAATGTCATGGTCATGCTCCTCCTCCTCCACCACCTCCTCCTCTTGGTGGTGCTGAAACTCATATTCGAGTTGGCTCAATTAGTTTGAAGTTTCCAACTTTTGATGGGGATAACCCTGATGACTGGATTTTTAGTGTTGATCAATGTTTTAGCTTGTACATGGTTGCTGACAATCTGAAAATTGCCATCGCTTCTGCACATCTTAAGGGTGATTCCAATGCTTGGTATCGCTAGAAAAAGACAACGATTCCTGTGACTACATGGGTACAATTTTGCTCTATTGTTCGTGCTCGTTGCTCTCCTACAAAATTCGTCGATGCTAGAATGACAATTAGCACGCTTAAACGGAAAGGTACGGTTCGTGATCACATTCCTCAATTTGAACGTCTGTTGAATGTTGTCACGGATTTACCTGAGGATCACTTAATTAATTGTTTTATTCACTCATTGAAACCAGATATTGGTTCCGTGGTTAAATTGCTCGAACCACAAACCTTAACTGCGGCTTTCACAAAAGCAATCAACCAAGAATATACTTTAATAGCAATCAGTTCTTCTTCCAAACTACCTTATCGTCCTCCTCAGCTTAGGTCTGCATCAACTACTACACCTACACAGTTCAAAAAGAATACATTACCTCTTGGAGCTAGAAGACTTTCATGGGAAGAACAAAAAGAAAAACGAGAGAAGGGAATTTGTTTTAATTGTGATCAATTATTTACACCTGGTCATTTGTGCTTGAATCCAAGACTATTGATCTTGGATGGATCTCCAGATACGGTTGAGATTGATAAAGATCAATATGCCGAAGAAGTTACCAAGGCGACTCAAACAGTTCTTGAAGAAGAAATAAAGCCTAAAATTTCCTTACATTCACTAATGGGTTCTCCTTTTCCTAGAACAATGCGCATTTCAGGATTTACAAAGGATCGAGCCCTGACAATTCTTATAAATTCAGGATCTACGCACAATTTCCTTCATCCAAATCTGGCAAACAAGTGCGGTTATAAAATTCAATCTAAGGATGCTATGTTACGTGTGACAGTAGGTGATGGAGGTCATCTAAGTACTCTAGGTTATTGTTTTAACGTCCCGATTCATCTACAAGGGTACAATTTTGCTACTAATTTTCATATTTTGTCGATTAGTGGTTGTGATGCTGTTTTGGGTATTCAATGGTTGCGTACATTGGGAGATATTTCTTGGGATTTTCTTGCATTAACCATGAAGTTTTCTGTTGGGAATGATGCGATTACTTTGGTTTGTAATAACTCTCCAACTGTAATGCTCCTGGACAACATTCCTATGCAAAACATTTATAACACAAAGAGCGAGTTTGGGGTTTTGTTCCAATTATTTACAATTAATGCTTCGCAACCATTCCGCTTCAAACATAGCACCTGAGATCCGACAATTATTATCTGAATATTCATATATTTTTGAGACTCCTGTTTCACTGCCTCCATCAAGAATGCATGATCATCATATTCCTTTGCTACCAGATTCTTGACCTGTCAATATTCGACCCTTTACCCACACTTTCAAAAAAATGAGATCGAGAAGATAATTTTTGAATTGCAACAAGCAGGACTCATTCGACCAAGTTCTAGTCCTTTTTCCTCTCCTATTTTGATGGTACGAAAGAAAGACGGGACTTGGCGCACGTGTGTGGATTATCGTGCATTAAACAAGCTTACTGTCAAAGATCAATTTCCAATTCCTATGGTGGACGAACTACTTGATGAACCACATATTCAGGCCCTATTTGCGCAGGTTCGTGCTTTTTTTTTTGATGATATATTAATATACAGTAAAAATCTCTCTGCACATATTGAGCACTTGTCAACAATTTTTGGGATTTTACGATCTAATAAACTTTTTGTAAAGGAATCTAAGTGCACATTCGCTCAATCCTCAATTGGTTCCCTTGGCCATGTCATTTCTTCTGATGAGGTCTCAGTAAAGAATGATAAGATTCAAAACATACTCTCATGGCCTATCCCCACTACAATCAAGGAGTTACGAGCATTCTTAGGTCTAGCAAGTTATTACCGAAAATTTGTCAAGGATTTTGGGAAAATAAGTCATCCTTTACTCAACTTTTGAAGAAAGATTCTTTTGTTTGGAATGACACTGCTACTGCTTCATTTAAATTGTTGCAACATGCACTAACTACAACACATATTATAGTGCTTCCTGATTTTTCTAAAGAGTTTTCTCTAGAGTGTGATGCTTCTGGTGGTGGTCTAGGTGCGGTATTAATGCAATATGGTCGACCGATTGAATATTAAAGTAAACCTCTTATGAGAAAGAACTTATATTTCTATTTATGATAAGGAGATGATGGCCATTGTGTCTGCTGTTCAGAAATGGAGTCCATATTTAATACATGTTAAGATCTTTACAGATCATAGGAGTCTCAAATACTTCTTGGATCAGAAACTATCATCTATGGAGAAACAACGATGGCTTTATAAGCTATTGGGATATGGTTACGAGATAATTTTCAGACATGGAAAAAAAATGTTGCAGCATGCAGATGCATTATCTCGTACTACAGGGCTCAGATTTGCTATGTTTTCAGCAACAATTTTCATTGGAGTCCATGACATCTCCCAGGAATGCCATAATGATGTCGAGTACTGAGCTCTCATTGATAACTTGCGTAACCATCCTGCTTATAAACGCAACTATTTTTACACTAATGAGATCCTTCATTATAAAGGAAGGATTGTGGTAGTATCTTATTCCTCGTGGTGTTCAAAGTTGCTTGTAGAATTTCACTCCACACATGTGGGTGGTCATTCAGGTTATCTAAAAATTATAAAAGATTACAACATAATTTTTACTGGAAGGGCATGAAACATTCGATTAAGGAATTTATCGATCACTGTGACATATGTCAGCGTAATAAGTCTGGGTCAGTAGCTCCTTTTGGTCTCTTGAACCCTTTACCAATACCAGATGATGTGTGGTTAGATATCTCATTGGATTTTATCGATGAATTTCTTTTATCTAATCATAAAATCTCTAATATGGTTGTGGTAGAAAGATTGTCTAAATATGCGCATTTTGTTGCTCTATCTCATCCTTATTCTGCTAGTACTATTGCAGAAGTATTCATACATGAAGTAGTCCGACTCCATGGTATGCCTAGAAGTATTTTCAGTGATAGGGACCCGATATTTATGAGTAATTTTTTGGATGCATATTTCTCATTACAGGAAACTCAATTATGTCGCAGTCATCTTATCACCCACAGTCGAATGGCCAAACAGAAGTTACAAATCGTACTTTGGAGTGTTACTTAAGATGTTTTGTTGGGATGAAACCAAAATATTGGCCAAGATGGTTACCATGGGCTGAATGATGGTACAACACAAGTTTTCATACAACAATACAAATGTCCCCATATCAAGCTCTATATAGCAGACCTCCTCTAAAAATTATTTCGTATCTATCAGGATCAACACAAGTTCATGATGTGGATGTTAATTTACAGGCAAGAGATCATACCTTGAAGCTCTTGAAATCTCACTTACATGATGCTCAAATCCAAATAAAGAGATATGCGAGACTCGATCGAACAGGCGTAGTTTTGAAGTTAGTGATTGGGTTTATCTTCGCTTGCAACCATATCGACGGACTACAGATGCAAATCAATCTTTTTTGAAACTTTCTCCTCGTTTTTACGGTCCTTTTTGCATCATAGAAAAAATTGGAGTTGTTGCATATAAGCTGGACCTGCCAACTACATGTCGTATCCATCCAGTTTTCCATGTTTCTCAACTTAAGTTGAAACTTGGATCCACTACTCAAGTTGAGGCAATTCTTCCCAGCGTAGTCGACTATGGTAAATGGGAACCAGACTATATACTGGAGCGTAATATTTATAAGAAGGGTAATATCGCAAGAACTAAGTGGCTCATTCAGTGGAAAGATCGTTCCAGAGATGAAACAACTTGGGAGGATGCATATGACATTGTTGCTCGGTTTCCAGACTTGGAGACTTGAGGACAAGTCCATTTTCCAGGAGGGTGGGATGTTGTGACACCAACACCACATTCTAAGTATATCTATATTTAGAACTACCATATTTAGCTTTGCTTAGTTTCTCAGTTTGGATAGTTATTAAACTCTAGTTCTTTTCTTGTTTACCAAGGCTTTGAAGCTATAAATAGCCTGGCCATAAGTTGTTTTGATAATTCAACAATTTAAAACCCGATTTCTTAACCTTCTTCTCTTCTTATTCTTCTTCATAGAGGTGGCTAACCCCCAACTCAAAGGATTTTATCAAGGTTTCTTAACTAATTTGGTCTGACTTTTTTGTGTTTTGGTGTTGGACCATAACAGAATCCCTGCGAGATGAAATGAAACTTTTGGGAATTCCTTTTGGGAAAAAATATCTAATGCTTGCATCGACAGACTTGCAAACTCGGTACCTCTCCAAATTATTTACAGAGGAGATGTATACAATGACCGGTTCCGGTGTACGCAAACATAGGAGATTTCTTAAATTTTTCCAAAGTGCTTAGTCTCAACCATCTATGGGATTCTAAGTTTTTGTGCACTTCTTATGTACTACTCCCTCTGTCCCAAATTAATTGAGCAAGTTGGTTTTAAGTTTTTGTCCCAAAAATAATTGAGTTATCTCACTAATCAAGGGGATATTTCTAAAAATACCCTTTTAATTGATTGTTGTTACTATAAGAAATATGTATAATTTGATAGCCATGTTTATATTCGTTACATATTGTTTTAAAATGTTTTTCAACGGTATAAACTTTACGAAAAACCGTGGTATAGTTTAAGAGATAAATCATTTCTAAGTTTTACTAGTTATTATCCATAAGGGTATAATTATAAAAATTACTTAAATATACTCCCCCGTTCCTCCTTGACCTAAGAATTGTGCAAACTACAACTAGCTCCATTAATTTGGACGGAGGGAGTATATATAGAAGGGAATTCAGCTATGTTGCCATGATTATCCTTTTTTTTTTTTTTTGAACTCTTTTAATCTCTTGTTTGGGTCACCAAGAAATGATCAATGTAATTTATTTATTTTTCCTTTAATTATGAAAAACCGCCTCTGAGGATCTTTATTAGAAAACAAATAAAGAGGCTTTTTTTAAAGCAAAAATCTTAAAATCATGCCAAACCAAATCAGCAACCTTTTCCTTATTTTGTTGCAATTACATCAAAAGAGGTTGTCTTAAAGTAGTGATCGGCTCTACCGTTATTTTTTGTTGTTGTTGTTTTTGTTCGGTAAAGAAGAATCTGGTGCCGAATGTTGAGAACTCATATCACTAATATTATCACCCAGTGACTTTACCGCCGTACTACAACGGTATCGGTGGCCTTTATGAGTCATTTAGGTGGCAATAAGCTGTTAATAGTCCCAAAATAACAAAATTGAGATTTTTGGTACCCCTCGTTAAAACGTCTGGCGAAACATGTTGGCACGGTCTTATAGGGATTTTTTTTTTTTTACCATCAATCTCATAAAATAGGACAAAATGATTCTTTAGACCAATTGAGATCACAATCCCGCCTCCAAAACTGAGGGCATCTGAGCCAATTAGACCACATGACCTTTAGCTATAGCATTTGTCTCAAGACCTCATATTTGAACTTTTTTTTTTTTTTAGGTAATAAACTTCTTATAGATGGCACCCATTTGCACAATAAGTTTGAGCCCAACTTTACACGCACTATTTTGTTTTCTTCCAGGATCGATCCGAATCGACTCACTTAGCTACGATTTATATGGATCGACTCAATATGTTTATTTTTGAGTCGAGATCTTACTCATCGACTCAAAAATATAAGTGGGTTGGTCCCATAAGTCGATGACAAATTTTAACGGACTCAAAATGGGTTCGAGTCAGGGGTAAGGTCTGAATCAGGTAGCCAAATCAGACTGAAAATAAAAAATAAACAATCTGACAACTGACTCGCTTCGAGTCAGAGATTGACTCAGATCCAGACGCCGTATTAGTTTCAAACCATCAATACTCAATTTCTCAATGACGTAGTTGTGTCCGTACTACTTCGTACAAGTTTTATTGTACTATTTCATTTTTGTTTCCCTGTGAAACGCACTTGTTAGAAACACTTTGCTCGGTCGAACTCGCATGCGTTGCTATCTCAAGCATGTTTGTCAATGTTAATGATCAAAACTATAAGTCTTGATTTCTAGTCTACTTAAAGATGTCTCGGACTAGGACATAGATTGTGTAGTTGAGCCTTAGATTTCACGGCGTTCATCATTTGAAGATGAAGAACTACTAAGGAGAGCTTGTGGAACTTCATAGACAAAAGGTATATGGAGACTGAAACTCATTTATCACTTGGAAAGTCTATTTATACTCTATCTCCTATATTGAGACATAAGTCGTGTTACGATATAGTTTTTTATTACACACATTTGAGATTTCGAGCTGAGTTTAACTTGCTTACATGTTTCTCGGAATATGTGTTGGCAAGCTTTTGCTTCGACCAAGTTCATCTTATATTCTTGACACAAGTCAAAATATGATCATGTGAAAATTGCCGAGCAACATCTAACATGGTTTGTGTGATACAATCATTTGATGTAAACTTGGAATGTTTCGTTATGATTATTTCAATAACTTGAAAATTGCTTTGATGCTAATAGTGTGTGAAAACGGCTATTGTCATCCTCTAAGAAAGTTTAAATGATTGAAATAAGAGTTTAGAACACTTAACCATTATTGGATATGTCATGTTGTGTACTCTTGCACATATGTAATCCATGTCCAGGAACCATAGTATGCGCACCCGTACGAGTACATGTTGGCTTGAGAAATTCGGGAACCTAAGTGTGCGCACCCGTTCGCGTACTGGCGTAAGGTTCATGTCCGAATATTTCTGCTGGAATTGGAAGTTCGCGCAACCGTTTGCGTACTGGCGAAAACCAATTTTGGTCCGGGTATTTCAAGTATGCGTACGCGTTTGCATACTTGAAGGTTAAAGTTCTAAAATCGGTTATGTTCATGAACTTAAATATTTATTAAATAAGGAATGCAATCTTTGAAAACATGGTGTACACCTAAATGAGGGTACATTTAATTTGTGTGTAACAAGCTAAGTTCGATCTAACGGTTGAAAGATATTAGCTTGGTTGAATCAGGTTTTTCATTTAACGGTGAATATTCAATGCTTTGTTACCAAGGTAACTTAGATTGCAAACCCCGATTTGAAAACTATATAAAGGAGAACTCTAGCAACTGGGAAAACTAATCCCCACACTTCTGTGTGTTACTAGTTGCATAACTAGAGTCGATTCTCCTTTAACCTTAGGTTTCTCTCGAGACTCTGTAGGTTAACGACTTGAAGACTTCATTGGGATTGTGAAGCCAAACCAAACTATTTTCTTTGTAGTTGCGTGATCTGACCTTGCATCTTCTATCGTGTTGAGTACAATTGAAATAATTGACTCGAGATTAATATCTCCGATAGGCAAGATAAATATAATAAAAAACATCTTCGTCTCATCGTTTGTGATTCCACAATATCTTGTTTCGCTGGTCGATTAAGATTATTATGAGGTGATTGATAATACTAGGTTGTTCTTCGGGAATATAAGACCGGTTTATCAATTGGTTCATTCACCTTGATTTATCAGAAGATGGAACAAAACTCATAGGTATTTACGTGGGAGACAAATTTATCTATACCAATAGACTTTTCTGTGTGAGACAGATTTGTTTATCAATTCTTCGAATTTGGGTCGTAGGAACTCTTGGTTGTGGGTGAGATCAGCTAAGGAATCAAGTGCGTAGTATCCTGCTGGGATCATAGACGTAAGGAACACAACTGTACCTTGAATCAGTGTGAGATTGATTAGGGTTGAACTACACTCCAGTCCGAAGTTCATTGGTATTAGGCTAGTGTCTGTAGCGGCTTAATACAGTATGGTGTTCAAAGCTGGACTAGGTCCTGGGATTTTTTTTGCATTTGCGGTTTTCCTCGTTAACAAAACTCTGGTATCTGTGTTATTTCTTTTCCGCATATATTATATTTTGTTATATAATTGAAATATCACAGGTTGTGCGTTAAGATCAATCAATTAGATAATCCAACCTTTGGTTGTTGATTTAAATTGATTGACACTTGAACATTGGTCTTTGGTACCGTTCAAGTTGTTTCACATAATAATCAGGCTCGCGGATTTCTATCTGTTTGATTTGCTGATATTACATTGTGAAACAGAGATATAAAATCTTGTATATACTTTTCTCTAGATTGAGTCTGACTGTCTAGTTGATTCTCTAGAACGTATATTGGAGTAAGTCCTCTCAGATTGCCAAACGAATTGTTGGGTGTGGTTGTTGTACCCCAGCATTTTCAATTGGTATCGAAGCGGGTAATCACATTAAAGACCTTATAAGTCTATGTTTGTAGCAATCTGATGATGGAAAATATTGTCTCTGAAAACACTTCACCGGAAATGGATAAACTCAACATCGAGCGTGTTCTAAATACCATCGATAAGGTTGAGAATCCTGATTTAAAAAAACTCATCAATTTTCTTTATCTCGAAAAACATCGTTTGAGAAAAGAAATTGATGGTCTTCATTGTGAAGTTTATATCAAAATTCTGAGCTTCGAGAATGCTTTGAGGAGGTAGTTGACTTCCAGAAGAAGTTGGATGAACAAATCCGGATCAACTTTGATCTTCTTTGCAAAAATTGCAAAGCTTAAGGATTTGAAATTTGTAAAGTCATCTTCAATGGTCTTAAATAAATCCTCTAACTCTTCCTTGAAGAATTGCCGTAAGTCAGGTGATAAGCGAGGTCTAGGCTTTGTGAAACTTGATAGTGCTCAGAGTTTCTCGAACAAGGTTAATGTTGTTGATACATGCTTGTTTTGTGGTTCTCATGATCACTTTCAACATGTTTGTTTGCCTTTCAAGAAAAGATTAAAAGTTGCGTGTAATCTTCATAAGAAAGTTGTATAACTTTTGTCTGCTCTTAAAAGACATCCAACACTAACAAGAAAGCCAAATGTGGTTAGTAGTGCTAGTATGAGAGCTTTTGCTCTAAAGTCAACATCACCTTTTCAGTGGCTCCTTGATAGTGGATGTAGCAGGCATATGACTGGACATCTCTCATGTTTTATCAACACAAGTGATTTTGATGGTGGACCTGTAACTTTTGGAGATAGAAGATGCTGCTACATAAGCAAGAAGGGCACGATCAAATTACCTGGCGTACCTGAAATACATGATGTCGTATACGTTAAAGGTATGACTGCTAATCTTCTTTCTGTTAGTCAAATCTGTGACAAAGGCCATAAGGTTGTCTTCAATACTAATGGATGTGACATTGTCGACAAATCTGGAAAAGTGATTTTTCAAGGATCACGTGGCAAAAATAACTGTTATCTTTTAGATACTCAGTTCAATAATTGTTGCAATTTGACTAAAGTGGAATCTACTCACCTTTGACATGAGCGTTTTGGTCACATCAATTATCGTCTTCTAACTAAAATCATTAACAAAGAACTTGTTAGAGGCGTTCCCAAAATCAATGCTAAGGTTGAGGGTGTATATGGTGGCTGTCAAAAGGGTAAACAAACGAAAGTTCCACACAAATCATCTCGCGATATTCTCACCAACGCTCCACTTGATTTAATTCATATGGATCTCTTTGGCCCAATTCAACAATCTACAGTGGCTGGAAAGAAGTATGCTTTGGTTATGGTAGATGATTACACCAGATTCACTTGGGTGGCATTTTTGGCTCACGAGAATGAAACACTCAGTAAGTTCAATATTATTGTTAATAAAATCCAGAATGATTAGGGTCGCAAACTAAAGAAAATTAGAATCGATCGTGGCACTGAATTCAAAGACACCAAAGTATTTGAATATTGTGACTCTCTGGGAATTATTCAACAATACTCACCATCGATTACTCCACAAGAAAATGGTGTGGCATAAAGGAAGAATAGAAACATTCAGGAAATGACAAGGGTAATGCTCTATAATAAAAACTTATTGTTAAGGTTTTGGGGTGAGGATGTCTTTACGACTTTCTACTTGATCAATCGTGTTTATTTACGTTCAAAGACATTAAACACGCCATATGAGTTGTGGTACAGTAAGAAACCCAACTTACACTGTCTTAGAGTGTTTGGCAGTAAGTGCTACATTCTAAAGGATCGTGAACAGAAAGGGAAATTTGATTCAAAAAGCGATGAATGCATTTTTCTTGGCTATGCATATGACAGTCGTGGTTTAGAGTGTTTAATCTAGAGAACCAAAGTCATGATGGAATCTGCAAATGTTATCATTGGTGATCTAAGTAATTTTCGTCATGATGACTCTCACTTTGAATTGCCTCCAACCGAGACAATTGAGAAAATCAAAGAAACTCCAGAATCAGTCGAAGTTGTCCCAACGGTTGATGATCCTGATGTCACTAGTGATGAGGAGAAAAGCTCTAGTCAGGCTATTTCTGTTGAACAAGATCGTGCTCCTCCAAGGCATCTCTGGGTTCAAAGGAATCATGATACTAACAATATCATTAGAGGTAGGGAGTCTACTGCTAAGACGAGAGGACAACTTCAAAATATCTGCAATTTTGGTTGTTATCTATCGCAATTAGAACCAAGGAATATTGATGAAGCTCTTAGTGATCCCCATTGGGTGAATGCAATGCATGAAGAGTTAAATCAATTTCAAAGACAAGAGGTATGGAAACTCGTACCTTGTCCCCCCAATATCAATGTTGTTGGTACTTAATGGATATTCAAGAACAAGTCTAATGAGTTCGGGACCATTGTCAGAAACAAACCTAGACTTTTCACTAAGGGATATTCACAGATTGAAGGAATCGACTTTGACGAAACCTTTGCTCCTGTGGCACGCCTTGAGTCCATTCGACTGTTATTAGCTCATGCTTGTTTTCTTAAGGTTAAGCTATTTCAAATGGACATCAAATCCGCTTTCCTAAACGGAAACTTAAAGGAAGAAGTCTATGTCTCTCAACCTAAGGGATTTCAAAACCCTGATTTCCTTGATCATGTCATTAAGCTCAACAAGGAATTATATGGGTTAAAACAAGCGCCTCGTGCCTGGTTCGAAAAACTAACTACATCTCTTCTTAGGAAAGGTTTTCGAGAGGTGGAGCTGATAAAACATTATTTACCAAATGGAGTGGGAAAGTTGTTGTGATTTCTCAAGTTTATGTAGATGATATCATCTATGGATCAACATCATAAAAACTTTCAAAAGACTTTCAAGTCTCTCTTGGTAAGGAGTTTGAAATGAGAAATGTTGGTGAATTAAAATTCTTTTGGGTTTACAAATTCAACAACACAAGGATGGAATTTACGTATCTCAAGAGAAATACCCAAAGATCTTGTTTCAAGATTCGGCCTTGATAAGTTCACTCCAAAACTGACTCCTATGCATACCACTGGTAAACTACATCGAGATGAGAAAGGTGTAAATGTGGATCAAAAACTTTATCGATCTATCATTGGAAGTCTTTTATATCCCACGACCACAAGATATAATATTTCTTTTAGTATTGGTTGTTGTGCTAGATTTCAGGCGAATCCAAAGGAGTCTCATCTTGCATCTTCAAAAAGGATCATACGCTACATTAATCACACTGTAGGTTATGGTCTTTCCTACACTTTTATATACTAACACTGATCTTACTGCCTATTTAGATGCTAATTGGGCAGGATGTGTGGAACACATAAAGAGTACATCAGGGGGTTTCTAATATGTAGGATTGAATCTTGTAGCTTGGCATAGCAAGAAACAAAATTCACAATCTTTCTCAACATGTGAAGCAGAATATATTACTGCAGGTTCATGTTGTACTTAGCTTCTATGGATGAAACAAATGCTTGATGGTTATGGAATTGACTCTGGAATAATGAAGATCTTTTATGATAACTCATGTGCGATTCGTATCACTTAGAATCCTGTTGATCACTCAAGAACTAAGCATATAGACATAAGGTACCATTTTATTCGAGATGTTTATGAAAATGGTATCATTACTATGGAATTTGTACCTTCCGAACATCAATTGGCTGATATTCTCACCAAACTGTTAGACACTGACACATTTCAACACCTATGACAGTCTATTGGTGTTGTTCTGGTTCATTAGTCCTCTATAAATCTTGCCTCTGCTCTTATCTCGATCTGTTGGGAAATTGAGTTTTGAATTCCTAGAGTAGTGTTGCTTCATGTTTGCATTTGTTTCTAGTAGATGTGTTTCTGTTAAGTATCCTAGTGTTCTTTAGAAAATCCTTCTTTTCTTGTAAAAGTAAGGTCGCTCTTGTTTTTCTTTCGGGAATGGCATTTTATATGGGAGAGTTATTTTTGAACTTGTACTTAATTGCCAAATCTTTATGGAGACTGCGGCTGTGGAATATTGTAGGGGTTATCTTGTATCTTTATAAACTCCTTGATGAATGCATTTAGCTTCGGCTATATGATTGCATCTAAATAAGTTGGTATGTTATTCTATTTTGGTCATGAAGTATCTCTATGAAAATTTCATGAGGATCCCACTAGTTTTCGTACCTTTGCCAATTTATATTGACAAAACAGGGGAGAATTAATATGTAGTTTCATACTACAAATACATATGGTTTACGGATCATTATGTAAGGGGGAGTGGTTTTCATGTTGAGATGAAGTATTGACTAAGGGGGAGTGATACATATCATCATAGTATTGTTGTCAAAGTTGTGATACAATTGAACTTTGATGATGCGTAATGATACTATGACACTGTATAAAAATGATTGAGAGCATTTGTTTTCTCATTGTTATCGCTACGGAACTTCAACAACTATGATGCTGAGTTGAACATGTTTAGGATCATGGAGTACTTGGAAGTGACGAATATTTCGAGTCGTGTTGAAAATGCCAAGGAGACCAAGCATTTGGATGAGAACTACTAAGGAGAGCTTGTGGAACTTCATCGACAGAAGGTATGTGGAGACTGAAACTCATCTATCACTTGGACAGTCTATTTTTACTCTATCTCATATATTGAGACATAAGTCGTGTTACGATATAGTTTTCTATTATACACATTTGAGATTTCGATCTGAGTTTAACTCGCTTACATATTTCTCGGAATATGTGTTGGCAAGCTTTCGCTTCGACCAAGTTCATCTTATATTCTTGACGCAAGTCAAAAGATGATCATCTGAAAATTTCCGAGCAACATCTTACATGGTTTGTGTGATAAGATCATTTGATGTAAACTTGGAATGTTTCGTTATGATTATTTCAATAACTTGAAAATTATTTTGATGCTAGTAGTGTGTGAAAACGGCTATTGTCATCCTCTAAGAAAGTTTCAATGATTGAAATAAGAGTTTAGAACACTTAACCATTATTGGATATGTCATGTTGTGTTCTCTTGCACATATGTAATCCATTTCCGAGAACCATAGTATGTGTACCCGTACGCGTACCTGTTGGCTTGAGAAATCTGGGAACCTAAGTATATATGCGCACTCGTTCGCGTACTGGCGTAAGGTTCATGTCCAAATATTTCTGCTGGAATTGGAAGTTCGCGTACCCGTTTGCGTACTGGCGAAAACCAATTTTGGTCCGGGTATTTCAAGTATGCATACCCGTTTGCATACTTGAAGTTTAAAGTTCTAAAATCGGTTATGTTCATGAACTTAAACATTTATAAAATAAGGAATGCAATCTTTGCAAACCGTGGCTATAAATTTCATGAATTGATTCGAGTGAATCAAACCTATTTTTCTTCAATTGTGTTCTTGTATAATTCTATGAGAATATAGCAATTGAACAACTCTTTAACTAGTTTCATTTGAGTCATTTAAACTAGTTATGGTTAAGATGAACAAGGTTGATATGAGAGTATTCATATGGCTAACCTCAGTTAACTATTATTGAACCAACATGGTGTACACCTAAATTAGGGTACATTTCATTCGTGTGTAACAAGCTAAGTTCGATCTAACAGTTGAAAGATATTAGCTTGGTTGAATCAGGTTTTTCATCTAACGGTTAATATTGAATGATTTGTTACCAAGGTAACTTAGATTGCAAACCCTGATTTGAAAACTATATAAAGGAGAACTCTAGCAACTGGGAAACTAAACCCCACACTTCTGTGTGTTACTAGTTGCATAACTAGAGTAGATTCTCCTTTAACCTTAGGTTTCTCTCGAGACCCTGTAGGTTAACGACTTGAAGACTTCATTGGGATTGTGAAGCCAGACCCAACTATTTTCTCTGTAGTTGCGTGATCTGATCTTGCATCTTCTATCGTGTTGAGTACAATTGAAATAATTGACTCGAGATTAATATCTCCGATAGGTAAGATAAAAGTAATCACAAATATCTTCATCTCATCGTTTGTGATTCCACAATTTCTTATTTCGCTAGTCGATTAAGATTATTGTGAGGTGATTGATAATACTAGGATGTTCTTCGGGAATATAAGACTTGTTTATCAATTGGTTCCTGTTCACCTTGATTTATCAAAAGACGGAACAAAACTCATAGGTGTTTATGTGGGAGACATATTTATCTATACTAATATACTTTTATGTGTGAGACAGATTTGTTTATCAAGTCTTCAACTTTGGGTCGTAGCAACGCTTGGTTGTGGGTGAGATCATCTAAGGGAATCAAGTGCGTAGTATCCTGCTCGGATCAGAGACGTAAGGAACGCAACTGTACCTTGAATCAGTGTAAGATTGATCAGGGTTCAACTACTGATCCAGTCAAAGTTCATTGGTAGTAGGCTAGTTTCTGTAGCGGATTAATACAGTGTGGTGTTCAAAGATGGACTAGGTCCCGGGGTTTTCTGCATTTGCAGTTTTCCTCGTTAACAAAATTCTGGTGTCTGTGTTATTTCTTTTCCGCATTATATTTTGTTATATAATTGAAATATCATAGGTTGTGCGTTAAGATCAATCAATTAGATAATCCAACCTTTGGTTGTTGATTTAAATTGATTGGCACTTGAACATTGGTCTTTGGTACCTTTCAAGTTGTTTCACATAATAATCAGGCTCACGGATTTCTATCTGTTTGATTTGCTGATTACATTGTGAAACAGAGATATAAACTCTTACATATACTTTTCTCTAGATTGAGTCTGAGTGTCTAGTTGATTCTCTAGAAAGTATATTGGAGTAAGTCCTCTCATATTGCCAAACGAATTGTTGGGTGTGGTTGTTGTACCCCCGCATTTTCAGTACATACATTAAAAACGGACCGTACCTTACAGAACGAGGAACATTCCCATTGTGTCTCGAGATAAATGACTAGATATACAAGAAGGTGGACTAATCAAAGTTTCAGAAGAGATGGTGAACGAAATCCACGGCCAAAAATCATGCCACAAGGTTACATGCATAATCAAGATTAATAAGAGACCATCATGAATATCCCATAACATCCAGAGGCCCATATCATTTCCATTTCAAAATATATACTTCCAAAAAGAAGTAATCATCACCATGGATTACACCGCGGATAACTTTGCACCTAGAAGAGAAGCAGCACCATCAGTATACAATTTATAGTAATCTAATGGTGGTGTTTGCCATGGAATCTTGTCTAGGAACTACACATTGGTTTTGATTAAAATCAGAAACAATCAAAAATTCAGTAGCTTGCTAACAAAAATTATTAAAGACCCTGTCACTACAACTTAGCATTACCAAACATCACATGATTCCTTTTAAGTCCATAAATTCCAAAGAAGACAAGGCATCATACAATACACAAAATTAAAAGGTATAATCCAAGATTTGCTAGAATTAAGATTTTTTTATAAGATCAAAGCAAAATAATTTTTTTTAGTTTTTGCAAACAATGAAGGCACCACAACTTAGACCAATCAGTAACAGCATTCTGCAAATCACAGTACTGGGTTAACAAAAGCATTCCCATATTTTATAAAGGCCACGCAAGTCTATCCTGAACATGATGGAATTTTTCAATGATGTTGTAGTAAGATGATTCGTTCAAGACTTGTGAAAGCAGGTTTTTAGACTTAATTTTTAAAGAAAATTATAACAAACTCAAAATACAAAATGTTGTGAAAATTACGGAGAGGCTGGAGCTAGGATTTCACCATTCATCAATACTTATGTGGTTTCAAATTAGTTTATATCATGCAATTTAAACAATTGATTTGATTCTAAAGTATTGCCAAAATCAGATTCCCAAAATATCAAATGTTAGTCGTAAGCATAACACATCAAGAGACTAAAACTAAGCATGCATCATCAAGAGAAAACACATTTGATTAATAAAAATCATTTAATTCATTTTTTATCAATGCAATTAATCATATAAAAATATTGCATAGATTAATAAAGTAAATATTACCACATAATTCTTGAAAGAATGGCTTCCTCCGTCGCCCCAAAGGATGGGTTTAGCTCATCATGTTGGAAACACGCTCAAAATTCATTTTTATTGCTCAAAGGAGGTGTACAAATGATGAAATGGAGAAAAACTATTAAAAACCGGGTTTGTAACAATTATATTTGTTACAAACCTAACTGTTACAAAGTACGATATGAACGAACCGTCGTTGTCACTGTAGCGAATACGACTGCTCCTTGTGCGTCTTATGTTCTTCAACAATGAACGACTGCCTCTATTAGTCTTTTGTTCTTCGTGTTCTTCAGCAGCAGCAGAAAACTCGTCTCTGCAACTTGATTATCTCGCTCTGTAATGCCCTAAACTCTCCCCCCCCCCTTCCGTTCGATGCCAGCTACCCTTTTATACTCCACAGGCCTAAGAATATCTTGTAATTAATCCCCAAATCCCCCGGCAATCAATCAAGAATACTCGGTTTTATTTCCATGCATGTTACGGGAATATCTTCCCTGATTTAGCTTCTGACGCGATTACTCCATCTTAAATCTCTCCAGCTCACTTCTGCACATCCCTTGATCGAGTTAGACACACCTCAAACACCGGAAACCACACAGAAAACACGGGAAGTGTTAACAGAACCCGTGTGAAGCTCAACCCCTGTTTTACTTCAAACTGACATTCTAACCGATTTTCGTCGAATAGACGAGCTATACCAAGCCTGTTAATCCAAAACAGGCCCATCCAAACCGAATCCAGCAATTGAATCTACCTCCAACACCTTCAAACACCAAACCCTAATTTCTTAGTGAATATCTTACTTTCCCGCCAAAATTTCTTTTGAAAACGATGAAGATGGTGTCCCCTATCCAGCTGTGGGGTGCAAATAGCACTTGGGTTGCCCCTTAGCAACTGGGTTACCCCTTATCCAAAGTGGGAGTCCGAATATCAGATGTCCTCTAGGGGATTTCCGAGTAATTTTTCGAGCCGATTTTTCCAAAAATGTTTATTTCCCAAAAATACCTACAGACACACAAAACACCAAAATAAGCACAAATTCGAGTACCAACAATACATAAAATTGAAGACAACTTAGACACAAAAATGTGTCTCAAATACCCCCAAACTTATTATTTGCTAGTCCTCGAGCAAATTTATTCTCGAAAATAAAAATCATTTGAACCCCTAGGTGGCCCTAGTGGCGGAGTGTTGTCTCCGGAGGGTTTACCAGAGGTGTACCCACAAAAACTTTACTCCAGACCCTAGCTATCTACGCCGAACCTTGGAAAGCACTAAAGAATCTCCTTGGTTGGCATACTTATTGACTACAGGAGGAAGTACCCTGATGCAAAATTCCAATTGTTGTACACGAGTTTGCACTCAAGCATACTGAAATTCATATAAAGTGACAGAGCTCTACTCAGATAGTTTCTAGACATCATAAACCGGAGTCAACCAATCACATGGAAAGATTAAGAAGATGGATGTAGAGAAGATGATTTTGATAATGACTAAGGTGAACCTATCCTAATGGACTGAGATACCGGTCTGACTAATATCAACCCAACTGGCATACACAAGGGGACCAGTGGTCGATAATCCTAAACTCTAGGTCAACACAACTGGCATATACAAGGGCTCCAGTGGTCGACTTTATTGAATTTATTCCGGTTGGTCTGATGGTCCGGTCTCAATTTTATTTTATTTTTTTTTTTGGGTATCTCAGTCACTCTATTTCACCCTAGCAATGGTAAAAAGAAAAAGAAGTGATCAGGATTCTTTTGATGTTTCCATCACGAGGATATGGCGAAACTACCATGTTTTCTTTTCTAACACCTGAGCTCTGTGCTTTTATGAATAGACTCTTCTAGATGTTTCCATCTAATCAGATTGGTTCCTCAACTCCTACAACCAAAATGTTTCCATCCACTTAGATTGGTTAGTGCCGACCTTAATAAACATAAATTTCTAGACTCTGGAGTTTATTTATTGCAACCAAAAGCTAACAAAAAGTTTCTTCCCCACCCCCAAACTTAAATCTAACACTGTCCTCAATGTTCTAAAGATTAAATTAAAAGCATGAACAAGGAGAAACTGTTACCACTTGATGGATGGAAAAAGAAATAAGGAAGGATATTACCTAAGCATCAGCGTGGGTGCCTCCCAGAAAATGCTAAATTTAAAGTCCTTATCTAGACATCAAATACCTCAAAAAGGATTGTCACCTTCCAAAGTCATATACCAATAGCCGAAATAGCTGCGGGTCCTCAGGACCAAATAGAGCAGACACAAATGAAAGACTACCATCTTGGATTAGAAAAATGAGCAGACGGAGCATAACTTGATCTAGGGATTTTATCAAGGCAACTAGATTTATCTGGGGTGTCTCTTTGGGCTCTATATATGTGTCTAGTAAAACAGGTTCAACCGAATGATATGTTTTTAAGAACTGGGTTTCTTCATGGACGGTATCTGGAGGATCAGGTAGAAGAATTTGAAGAAACTCAATTAGTACCTTAGACGCACAAAGCTCGAGTCCCAAGTTAGGGACTTCAATCAGGGATACAAGACGATCACTATAGTCATCATTACCCCCAAACTTAGGGTGAACAATATCCTCTGATGGACCAAAATCTATGGGATGGATTCTAGGGTCCATAAAGTCAGCACAATAACTAGCTTCTTTGGGAGACTGGTCATCTAAACGAACAACATCATCATATAAGGGATTATCAAAGAAAGTCTCTAATATAGGCTCATCAACTAAGGTGTTCGTCATGGTTACCTCCTCCGAAGCACTGAAAGGTTCATCAAATAATGGATTATCAAACATAGCGCAGGCTAAAGGATCAGGAACTAGAGTGCTAATCATGTTCACCACTTCTAAATCATCTATCTCAGAAGACTTAATGACATTAAAGACATTTAGCTCAGTAGTCATATTACCAAAAGATATGTTCATAAGTCCGGTTCTACAATTGATGACGGCATTAGATGTGGCTAAGAATGGGCGGCCTAAAATCACCGGTATTTGAGCACTTGGGTCCTGAACAGGTTGGGTATCTAGAACAACAAAATCCACTGGATATATGAACCTATCAACCTCAATAAGAACATTTTCTATGACACCACGAGAGACTTTGACAGACCTATCAGCTAATTGAAGTGTCATTTTAGTCAGCTTTAACTTACCAAGACCTAGCTTGGTGTAAACATGATACGGAAGTAAGTTAACACTAGCTCCTAAGTCAAGTAATGCCTTATCGATCATGTGATTACCGATTGCACAAGATATGGTAGGGCATCCAGGGTATTTATACTTAGGGGTGTTTAGTTCAGAAGAATTGAACTTACTTGTCCAGCTAAAAAGGCTTTCTTATTGACATTAAGCTTACGCTTTCGTGTACAAAGATCTTTAAGGAACTTGGCATAAGCAGGCATTTGCCTAATTGCTTCTAATAACGGAATATTGATGTTCACCTGTTTAAATATTTCCATTATCTCGTTGAAAGTCGACTCTTTCTTTTTTGGGGCTAACAACTGTGGGAATGGGGCTCTGGGAACAAAGCCGGGCTTAACAGGAATTTCTTGGGAGTCCTTAGAGGTTGTTTTAGTTTCCTCAGCTACGGGTTCCTCTTGGGAAGTAGAAGGTGGAACTACAGTATGTCCACTATGCATGGCTACCTTATTGTCTACCGTTTTACCACTCCTAAGGGTTGTTATTGAATTCACATGATGGGATGGTCTTTCACCTACTTGATGAACTCCTCTAGGATTGGGCTGAGTTTGACTAGGAAACTTACCTTTTTCCCTCAGAGACTCATTTATCTGACTAACCTGGGTTTTTAACTCGGAAATAGCCTGAGAGTTAGCATAACCTATACTCTTACTTTCTTCTATCCCTTGCGCAACCATTTGGTTGATCTTTTCGAGAGCTTTTAATAAACGAGGCGATAGTCTCTTCTAAACTTGTGATCTTTTTATCCGAAGGGTTCTCAAACTCAAGCTGGGGTTGACTCGAAGAGTTCTTAGCATAACCAAAACCTGGGGACGACTGAGAATTACTAGATTGATCTTGATTCTGGCCCTTAGACTAAGAAAAATTAGGATGGTTTCTCCAACCATAATTGTAGGTCTCTGAGTATGGGTCAAACTTCTGACGGTTCTCAAACCTAGCATTGTTATAGACAACATGAGCTTGCTCTTCACTAACCTGACCTTCCCAAAATGAGTTATCGGGCTCTATTCCACAACTAGAGACTTGAGAGGTTATATTAGGTTCACCAAGGGACCTATTTTTAGACTTACCCATCTCCAAAGCTTCTAACCTTCTAGACAAAGAAGCAAACTTAGCATCTGACACAAAACTCGTATCTACCATATTGGTGCTACTTCTATTAACCAAGAGTCTTTTAGGGGGTTCAACACAAGACTCCCACTGTTGGGATTTCAAAGAACAACTCCTAAGAAGGTAAAGGAATCCTCAGCACTTTTACTAGTGAACTCACCAGCGCACATAGACTCAACCATGGCTTTGGTCGAATAGTCTAACCCATCATAAATAATCTCTACGAGTTTCATCTTATCAAATCCATGGTGAGGACACTGGGATAGGAGATCATTGAATCTCTCTAAAAACCTATAAAGAGACTCTCCCTCTTGTTGCACACTGGAACTAATTTCCTGTCTAACAGCTGCAGTTTTATGCTTAGGGTAGAATTTCATATAGAAAGCAGCAATAAGTTCCTGCCATGTTTCAATGGATTCAGATGGTAGGTTGTTTAGCCAGGTCTTGGCTTTATCTTTCAAGGAAAAGGGAAACATCTTAAGTTTCAAAACTTCATCAGTAAGGTCTTTTATTCTAACCGTCCCACAAATTTCCTCAAAGTCCCTAATATGAAAATAAAGGTTCTCATCATCTTTTCCTAAGAATATAGGGATCATCTGAAGAAGACTAGGTTTTATCTCGAAATTAGCCGTATTGGCTGGCAATTTAATGCACGAAGCTCGGTTTGTCCTAGTTGGGAACATGTAATCTTTCAAAGTTGCCATCGCTGGCACAGATGAAGTACTAGGGGTACTTTCCTCACGAAGAGACACATTCTCAAAACTGAAGTTTCCAAAAACGGGGCTCTCAAAAGAAGAGTCTTCGATTTCCCTGTCTTCACAAGAAGAACTACTAGGTTTGTCACTAATCAAACGACCTAGAGTGTTTCTTTTCCAAGCCCGTTCTCTAATGACCTCGGGCATACACTAGAAAAACAAAATAAGAAAAAGAAAAATCCTAAAAGGGAAGTTCTATGCAAACACAAACAAGGCTTACTCCACCACAGCGAACCTACTGATTTCTAGCAAACAAAAAGCATGATGGCTCCACTTAGATTGTTTCTAGACTAGCTTCTAATCTTTCGAAAAGGAATTCGTTACAATCTGAGCAAACCCCTCTGGAATCAATCCGAGTTAAAGCAAGTTGAATAGAGGCGAGGGAATCTTAGTGGAGCTTTGATACCCAAGGCCTCACCGCATTACAAGGCGGCGCAGTTCACGCATTCAACTCACATAAACCATCATGAACTTCGAAGTATGCTTAAAAGAGTAACCAATATTTTTCGAACGACTTTCCTATTAAGCTCGTTACCCTATCGGTCTCGTTCTATTCAAAATTTTAGGCTTAGGTTCGCGTTTGGTTTCGTTTTCCTAAGGCGGGCAAGAAGAGAACGGTGATGAAATCCGAACTCTTATCTTGTATGGCCAGGTCTTGCCCTTTACTAGGAAATTAAAACAGCCATATTCAAGTCCTCAGCATATATGCAAACGAAGGAATACAGTAACTTGCTGACAGGGGATTCGCGAGTGTGTCGACAAACTTACCTCCCTTACCAGACGGGGGATGAACCGTTGTAGTCGACTCGGGCCACGACTCCAATGTCGTGTACGAACCCGAGGGGCAGAGACGATATCGTAATCGCCGCCCTTCTCTGCACACAGTTTATATTTAAACTACCCTTCCGTAGGGTTTAAAAGTAAAAGAATGTCCAAGTCCAAAGTCCAAAAAGTAAAGTCCAAAATAAATAGAAAATTACAACAATAGAGAATATCCTAATACAGTTTCTAAAAACTAAAAAAAATAAATAAAAACAAAATCTACTAAAATTTTCTCTCTCTCTTTTTTTTTTATTCGTTCTTTTCGCTTTGTCTTTTGACTCCAAATATTTAAGTGGTTGCCAAAAGCTTTGGCAACTCCTTTTTCTTCCGCTCCAAATTCCAAAAATCTATAATGAAAAGACAAATACACAAAAACGTAAAATAGAACAAAAATACTAAAAGCAAAAACCTAAAAAAAATAAATCTAAAAACTCTGAACCTAAAGACAAGTCCGCGTCGGCGGCGCCAAAAATTGATGGAATTTTTCAATGATGTTGTAGTAAGATGATTCGTTCAAGACTTGTGAAAGCAGATTTTTAGACTTAATTTTTAAAGCAAAATATAACAAACTCAAAATACAAAATGTTGTGAAAATTACGGAGAGAATTTGGAGCTAGGATTTCACCATTCATCAATACTTATGTGGTTTCAAATTAATTTATATCATGCAATTTAAACAATTGATTTGATTCTAAAGTATTGCCAAAATCAGATTCCCAAAATATCAAATGTTAGTCGCAAGCATAACGCGTCAAGAGTCTAAAACTAAGCATGCATCATCAAGAGAAAACACATTTGATTAATAAAAATCATTTAATTCATTTTTTATCAATGCAATTAATCATATAAAAATATTGCATAGATTAATAAAGTAAATATTACCACATAATTCTTGAAAGAATGGCTTCCTCCGTCGTCCCAGAGGTTGGGTTTAGCTCATCATGTTGGAAACACGCTCAAAATTCATTTTTATTGCTCAAAGGAGGTGTACAAATGATGAAATGGAGAAAAACTATTAAAAACCGGGTTTGTAACAATTATATTTGTTACAAACCTAACTGTTACAAAGTACGATATGAACGAACCGTCGTTGTCACTGTAGCGAATACGACTGCTCCTTGTGCGTCTTATGTTCTTCAGAAATGAACGACTGCCTCTGTTAGTCTTTTGTTCTTCGTGTTCTTCAGCAGCAGCAGAAAACTCATCTCTGCAACTTGATTTTCTCGCTCTGTAATGCTCTAAACTCCCCCCCCCCTTCCGTTCGATGCCAGCTACCCTTTTATACTCCACAGGCCTAAGAATATCTTGTAATTAATCCCCAAATCCCCCAGCAATCAATCACTGGCGGAACTAGACATTCAATATAGGGGTGGCTTGAGCTTTTTTTAGGGCTTGCTTAAGCGTAAAACTCATACACCAACTATGGCTCAACATGAAAAAGGCTTTGAAAAAAATGACATTACGAAAATCAACCGCCCTCTTGTGCGTCTTATGTTCTTCAAAGAATGAACGACTCTTAGGATAGCATTAAAAACCTTAGACATAGCGGAGTCTTTTGTTCTTCGTGTAATTTCTTCAAGTGCTAAAGAAGCATATGATATGGTATATAATTCACAGAAAACTGGGCTCATCTCGCAACTTGATTTTTTCTACATTTGGAGGATTAAATACTTCTTATATTTCCGTAATGATACCTCTAAACTCCCCCTTTCCGTTTTCGATGCCATCGCTACCCTTTTATACTCCACAAGGCCTAAGAATATCTTGTAATTAATCCCCAAATCCCCTATATAAAGGAGTTGAATTAGCAATCAAATGTTATCTTTCTTGTAAACATTTCAAGAAGAACTAGACATTCGAAAGGGCTCCTTGTGGCTTGAGCGTGTTCTTTTTTAGTATTTTTTGCTTAAAGATATCTTGTAATTAATAAAACTCATACACCAACTATGGCTCAACATGAAAAAGGCTTTGAAAAAAATGACATTTTTTCTTGTTGGGGCTGGCTTAAGATAGCCCTAGTCACAAGGTAGTTCCGCCCCTGCAATCAATCAAGAATACTCGGTTTTATTTCCATGCATGTTACGGGAATATCTTCCCTGATTTAGCTTCTGACGCGATTACTCCATCTTAAATCTCTCCAGCTCACTTCTGCACATCCCTTGATCGAGTTAGACACACCTCAAACACTGGAAACTACACAGAAAACACGGGAAGTGTTAACAGAACCCGTGTGAAGCTCAACCCCGGTTTTACTTCAAACTGACATTCTAACCGATTTTCGTCGAATAGACGATCTATACCAAGCCTGTTAATCCAAAACAGGCCCATCCAAACCGAATCCAGCAATTGAATCTACCTCCAACACCTTCAAACACCAAACCCTAATTTCTGTCGTGAATATCTTACTTTCCCGCCAAAATTTCTTCTGAAACGATGAAGATGGTGTCCCCCTATCCAGCTGTGGGGTGCAAATAGCACTTGGGTTGCCCCTTAGCAATTGGGTTACCCCTTATCCAAAGTGGGAGTCCGAATAGCAGATGTCCTCCAGGGGATTTCCGAGTAATTTTTCGAGCCGATTTTTCCAAAAATGTTTATTTCCCAAAAATACCTACAGACACACAAAACACCAAAATAAGCACAAATTCGAGTACCAATAATACAGAATATTGAAGACAACTTACACACAAAAATGTGTCTATCAGAACATCAACACTAACAGTGATAGAATTCGCATTGACTAAACTAAGGATATATGAATGTAAAATCCCTAAAATACAAGAAAAATCCCGTTGTCTTTGTTTCTTATATATCAAACTAGATACTGTAAAAGCATCATTATCTACTGCTAAAAAAGAATGCAAAGGTAAATCACCCACCCACTGATCATGCCAAACAGACACATCAATACCATTACCTATCTGCCACTGAAGTCCTTCTGAAATAAGGTCACTTTCCTATAGAACGCTCCTCCAAAACCAACGCATTCTAACCTTACCATGAACATCCTCCCACAAAATGTATCTGCGTAGTATCAATGACAGGGTAGGAAGCTACAGGAAGTTTTACAGCTGACATTACATGATTAAGGATTGGATTCACTGAGGCTCTAATCCAAGTACTCCTACCTACAAAATTAAGAGCCCTTTTTCCACCCACTAAACCTAGTAGAAACTTTTTCAATAACACCTAGTAGAAGGAACACAGCTCATTGTCAAAAGGCTAGGAGTGCCAAAGTACTTACCTAGATTGATACTGAATTTGACACCAAAACTTGCAACAAGAAAATAAGCCAAAGGTTTAAAAAAAATCAGAAGTGATAAGGCTAGACTTCGAAGAATTAATTTTTGACCTGAAAAATCACAAAAGCAATCCAAAATAGCATTAAGGCCAGTAACACTAGTATGTGTAGCTTTAAAAAATTAACCGATTCATTGGCATGAAAATAATGTGAAATACGAGGCGCGCGTGTTATACAAATACACTTAACTTATTATCAATACCTCAAGTAATCACTCTCGATAGAAACTCCAATTTCCAAACATATAATAAATAAATAAATAAGGCGACAGTGCGTCACCCTGCCTAATACCACAAGACGGGTAAACAGCACCCGGTGACCCATTGACAAGAACCTGCTTTGACACGGAGTTAAGAAAATTCGTAATCCAGCTAATCCTGTTAGGACGAAACCACAAAGATTCTAAAGCATAACATGAAATTCCAACTAACAAAATCGTAGGCTTTCTGAAATCTAGTTTTAGAAACATCCAACCTAGTTTTTTTTTTTTTTTTTTTTTTAAAGAATGAAAATTTTCACTATTAGTAAGAATACAGTCAAAGATGGATCTGCTCGGTACAAAAACAGACTGAGAATTAGAAATTATAGAATCAAGCAAAGGTCTAAAATGATGAGCTTAATAGGGAGAGGGATTTGTAAAAGATAAAGGAACATGAGAAGAAGTAAACAAAGACTTATAAGAATCAGTATAAACCGAAGCAATTTGGTTATCACCCTTAACCCAATGACCACCTAAAGATTTAAGATGAAAAATAAATACATTTCCGATGTCTTCTAATTTAAAAAGTGGTAACATAAATTTACAACCTTTAACCAACTAATAATTCGTGACATTTGTTTCCAACCTAAGAGCATAAAGATAGTCTTCTCTAATACAACAGGAAAATGGGCTTTGTTAGCAAAAGAGGATCAACATCAAACACATTCCCAATGTACTTAAGCGAAACCCTAGCCAAAATAACATTCCAATGAACATTACCAACCAAAAACATGATAAACAGACACGTCAATACCACTACTAAGGTTCCCCTGAACTCCTTCTGAGATAACGTTTCTTCCATGTAGAATGCTTCTCCAAAACCAAGAGTAAGACGATCTCGACGTACATTTCCAGAAAGTATAACGTAAAAAGTAATTTGATTTCGACAAAAGTCCAAGAGGAGATCTAAGAGTTGAAAAGCTCCTCCAAGCCATTTTACCTAGTAAAAGCTAGATTGTTTTTCGCAAGATCCCAGATACCCAACTCTCCAAGAGAAGTAGGTTTACAAAATTTATTCCAAGAATTATTATGCATTCTACACTTCCCATAAACATCCTCCCACAAAATGTCTCTGCTTAGTATCAAAGACATAGTAGACAGCTACAAGAAGTTTTACAGTTGACATTACATGGTTTAATGATTGCATCCGCTGAGGCTCTAAACCTATTAGAAACTTTTTCTATAACACCTTGAAAAGAAGGAACACAACTCCTTGTCAAAGTCTAGGTGTGTCGAAATATTTACCAAGATTGGTACTAAATTTTGACACCAAAACTTGCAACAATAGAATGAGCCAAAGGTCTAATTTTTTTTTTTAGAAGTGACAAGGATAGACTTCGACAAATTAATTTTGGACCTGACCAAGAACAAAAGTAATACAAAATAGCATTAAGACTAGTAAAATTTGTTTGGGTAGCTTTCAAAAATATAACTGGGTCATTGGCATAAAAACAATGTGAAATACAAGGCACGCATGTTATACACTTATTAGTTACTATCAATACCTCGAGTAATCATTATTGATAGAAACTTCAATATCCAAACATATACTAATAAATAAATAACGTGGTAGTGGATCACACTTCCTAATACCACAAGACAGAGCAAAGGCAGCACCCGGTGACCCATTGACAAAAACCTGCTTTCACACGGAGTTAACACAACTGATAATTCAGCTAATCCAAATAGGATGAAAACCAAAAATCTTTTAAACACAACACGAACTAACACAATCGTAGGCTTTGGAAAATCTAGTTTTAGAGACATCCAATCTAGTTTTCCTTTCTTTTTCTTAGAAGAATGAAAACTTTCATTAGTAGTAAAAATATAGTCAAAGATGAATCTACTCGAAACAAAAACAGCTGAGAATTAGAAATTATAGAATCAAGTACAGGTCTTACATAAATCAATGGGTCGAAAATGCTGAGCTAAAAGTGGAGAGCATCCAAAATTTCATATCTACCAAGTCCATAGGATGAGAAACATTAAAAGATGAAGGAACATGAGAAGAAGTAAACAAAGACTTATAAAAATCAGTACGAACTAAAGAAAATTGGCCTCCCCCCTCAACCGAATGACCATCCGAAGATTTAAGATGAAAAATCATTTCCGATGTCTTCTGATTCGAAGTGGTAACATGAAAAATATCATCTCGTACTGAGATAACCAGCCATTAACAAACTAATTCGTAACTTTTGTGTCCAACCTAAGATCAAGAAGGTAATCTTCTCTAATACAAGAGGACAAAAGGTCTTTGTTAGCAAGAAATAGGTTGACATCAAACACATTCTCAACATTACCAATCAAAAACATGTTTATTCCACGAAAATGTGGAATTTAGCAAAAATCTTATTCAAATTTGGCAAAGGAACAACCAAATTCCAACTTTGCTGAACAAAAGAAGTAAAACGAGGGTGAAAATACGAGGGTACCCAAATATACCTCAATCTAAAACTTTTTCACTTATAAGTCCTTTCTCCGAAAGTGATTGTCTATGGACTGAGTCGAGACAATACAACTAATTGGTTCACACTTCATGTGATCGTATATGGATACGAGATCGAGACAATATAACAATGAAGTATGTTTACTTGATAAGAGGTTCGGACTTAACCAAACACAATAGGATTACTATCAAGTAAATAGGAATTAACGTTTGTGTATTTTACTTCTAATTATAATTAAAATAATTATAATTGCAGAAATAGAAAAGTAAAAGACACAGCAAGATTTTGTTAACGAGGAAATCGCAAATGCACAAAAACCCCGGGACCTTGTCCATAATTGAATACTCTCATGATTAAGCCGCTATACAAAATCAAACCAACTTCGTATAGTTGAGACCAAGCAACTAAACCTATAGTTCACCTAGTTCCGTCTGTATTCCCACGGCTCCAACTTGTAATAAGTCACGTACTTGGAACAATTCCTTTGGTTCGTATTCCAAACAGTAAAGGAACAACAAATCTGTTTGGTATTAACTCTTTTCAACCAAGTGATGTGAGTTCGACAAAAGGCTCTTCCGTTTATCTCAATAAACTCCTTTGTCAGGTCCTTAGATCTATCTACTAACAATTACCGAAGTAATCTTCTAGATTTTGCAATTAATACTTCGAATCACAAAGAAACGTATTGATGTCGATCTACTCAACTAATCAATCCAATCTACCACAAGGATAAACTGATTATAGTTGGATCCTCTTAAACCAAAACAAGTATTGTGCACACCAAAGATTATGAACCCAAATCAGAAATCTTCAAAGTCTTCTTTGTCAAAAGTAAACAGTGAAATCGGACTTGATGTGAAAAGATTGAATGTAAAAAGATTGAAATAGAGTTAGTATTATATACCTTCCAATTACGCGCCAATCGTAAAAGATATTCCAGATGATTGAGTATACCGAACTTATCACTCTAAAGCATAGAAATATTGTGTTCCATTTTGCTTGGTCAACTAAACGCAATGCTTGGAACACTATAAACAGCAACAACACAAAGAACTTCCCCCCTGCGTATTGTTAAAGCATGCACCTAGGTAATTATATAATGGGTCACTTTTAGAAGCTAGAAATGAACACATGGAAAAAAAAATACTTTATCATTGATGATACTTAGAGTCAATACTCAAATCCCTAATACATTGGACCAGCCGAAATGCATATGGGATCATGATCAAAAGTGGAAACACAATGCAACACTGACTTAAACATAGTGGGTAATCCACCAAAGGCAATAGCTTGCTATACGGTTCATGAATCCATCGAACTCATAAACATGGAATATCCGAGAACGCTTATATTTATAAAACATCATATTATAGACTAATTTGAATGAAACCATATAAACTTGTTTAGTTAATTCAATTTTGAAGAGACTATTAAGTAAGGCATTTACCTTCGAAAGAGATGTAAAAAGATCGACTACAAAAGATCCACTAACAGATGGGATCTGAATACAAATAAGAGATGAAAATATTTATCCAAATGCAACAATCATCTAATTAACTATAAATATATTTATGTCTTTGATGATACAAAGTAAGGCACTTACTGTCCAGAATGTTAGCATATGCTTAATTATGAGCCAACAATTGGGAAGCATGCCATGACATAACAAGATAAGGACCACAAGAGATGGGTACACCATGACCTAAATGCAAAGCAAAATATAAAATAAGTAATTGATCAAAGACCTAAAGTAATACAATATCGAATAAAATAGCATTTGAGAGAGCACTGCCAACTTTTTGATACCTAATTTCAGATGGGCACATTTCTCCACTTTCAGTATTTTTTATACTATCAAAAGCAGACAAATTCCATATAAGTACTATTTGGTTCTAGAATTTCTAAAATGCTAAACAGTGGGACCCGAAAACAAAAGTGACATGTGGGACCCACACAAAATCTATTTTGTTTCCTTTTATCTCGTTTCTATTTTGTGTCTCTCGTAGTCAGACAAGTAAGACAAATAGTAAACTATATTATACTCCATCCGTACCACATGTTTAGGCGGAGGGACCAATTCTCTTAGATTAAGAAAATTACCTTGAATTTATTATTTTTCATGTTTTTCTTTTTTTACCCTTTGTCTTATTACTAACACAATTTTCTATGTACAATAAATAAGGGTATGTGTGAGAAAATTCATCTTGAAAATAGGACTCCGCCTATCTATATTGGTACAAAGAAAATTCAAAATTCCGCCTATATAATAGGTACGGAGGGAGTACATATTTATGTTCTACTACCCTACTGCTCTAATGGGTGCATCATACTAATAATCATTGTTTATTAATCATAAAATTTTCATTGTCAAATTATCATAATTGATAAAAAAAAATAGCATAAAAAAATGGTTTGAATAAAAGATCTAATACCGAGAAAGCCGGGGCCATCGACGGATACGAATGAAAAGATATGTGAAGGACAATGCAAAGCACCATAGCACCAAATGCCCAAAAGGCAAAAGAACTCACTGAAACTATCTGACCCAAAGCTAAATCTACGTGCTCAATTTTGCATCTCTCAAGTATGTGAGTCATGACACCTCAGATGCAAATCAATATCAGCTGCAAATCAACAATGAGTTATTACAGAGTCATGATTACACCAAATTACCAAACGTGCATAAGTAAGTCAAAGGAAAAAAAGAAAAGAAAAAAAAAGACATAAAGGGCCTACATGCTCTTTTTCCCCCAAAGAACATGCAACTTTCCTTTTCTTTGGCTGAACCTAAAAGATTTTCCTACTTTATTCTTTACATGAAAATTTTTCTCACAGGACTTGGACTGACTAGCGTAAATCTTCACCCTAATGTGGAACTTTGATTCCAGTCTTTTCATATTCCAATTACTATTCAATATCACATAATAGTACTATGCTAGTACCTAATCATTTAAGAAAAAAATAATACTATGCTAGTACTTAATCATATTCCAACCTTGATTGCAATCTCTTGGAAAGGACGAGATGATTTGATTATATCAGAAAGAAAAAAAAATCAAATCTTGATTGTACATACAACAACAACATCATATACTGTAAATGTCTACTGAAGAGACTAAGTACCAGAGCGTCTGTCAAATAAGGGAAATGTCATTTCAACAGTCCACATAAAAAGTTAAGGGTTTTGTCCAATTTCAATCAGATTTCAATTATCCGCTTTCTGTCCAGTTTCAAGCACATTTGTTGTTATTTCTAACTTTTATTCTCTCATGTTTCATGAGCTTGACCATCTTCATTAGGGTTTGTTTATTAAATTTCATTAACACATGTTAATCAAAAAAGGATCAAAATAATCAATAGTTTTAATCATAATAAACAAAGAAAGTAATGATTTTAATATAAACATAATAAATCTAAAGAAGGAGAGGGATCATTAAAAGATGAAGGAATATGAGAAGAAGTAAACAAATACTTTATAAGAATCAGCATAAATTAAAGTTATTTGGTTATCACCCTTAACCCAATGACCACCGAAAGATTTAAGATGGAAAATAAATACATTTCCGATGTCTACTAATTTAAAAAATGGTAACATAAAGTTAACAGCCTTTAACCAGCTAACAATTCGTGTCATTTGTTTCCAACCTTAGAGCATGAAGATAGTCTTCTCTAATACAACAACAAAAAGGGATTTGTTAGCAAGAGAGGATCAACATCAAACACATTCTCAATGTACTTAAGCGAATCCCTAGCCAAAATAACATTCCAATGAACATTACAAACCAAAAACATGATAAACAGACACGTCAATACCACTACCTAGGTGCCCTGAACTCCTTCTGAGATAACGTTTCTTCCCTGTAGAATGTTCCTCCAAAACAAAGAGTAAGACAATCTCGACGTACATTTCAAGAAAGTAGAACGTAAAAAGTAGTTTGATTTAGACAAGAGACCAAGATGAGAATTAAGAGTTGAAAAGCTCCTCCAAGCCATTTTACCTAGTAAAAGCTATATTTTTTTTCTTAAGATACCTAATACCCAACTCTCCAAGAGAAGTGGGTTTACAAAATTTATTGCAGCAATAATATGCATTCTAGACTTCCCATAAACATCCTCCCACAAAATGTCCGCGTAGTATCAAAGACAAATTAGACAGCTACCGAAAGTTTTACAGTTGACATTACATGATTAATGATTGGATCCACTGAGGCTCTAAACCCAGTAGAAACTTTTTCTATAACACCTTGAAAAGAAGGAACAATCTCCTTGTCAAAAGGCTAAGAGTGCCGAAATATTTACCAAGATTGGTACTGAATTTTGACACCAAAACTTGCATCAATAGAATGAGCCAAAGGTCTAAAAATATTTTTAGAAGTGACAAGGCCAGACTTCGACAAATTAATTTTGGACCTAACCAAGAACAAAATCAATACAAAATAGCATTAATACCAGTAACATTTGTTTGGGTAGCTTTCAAAAATACAAATGGGTCATTGGCATAAAAAAAATGTAAAATGCAAGGCGCGCATGTTATTTATACACTTATTAGTTACTATCAATACCTCGAGTAATCATTCTTGATATAAAATTCAATATACAAACATATACTAATAAATAAATAACGTGGCAGTGGATCACACTTCCTAATACCACAAGACGAAACAAAGGCAGCACCCAGTGACCCATTGACAAAAACCTGCTTTCACACGGAGTTAACACAACTCATAATTCATCTAATCCAAATAGGATGAAAACCAAAAATCTTCTACAACACAACGCGAACTAACACAATCGTAGGCTTTTGAAAATTACTTTGAGAGACATCCAATCTAGTTTTCCTTTCTTTTTCTTAAAAGAATGAAAACTTTCATTAGTAGTAAGAATATAGTCAAAGATGGATCTACTCGGAACAAAAACAGACCGAGAATTAGAAATTATAGAATCAAGTACAGGTCTTACATAAATTAATGGGTCGAAAATGTTGAGCTAAAAAGGGAGAGGATCCAAAATTTCAGATCACATAACAATATCTCCCAAGTCCATAAGATGAGGAACATTAAAAGATGAAGGAACATGAGAAGAAGTAAAGAAAGACTTATAAAAATCAGTACGAACTTTTTTATGGGTGAAAACTATTTCTGCAGGTTTTGGTAATTTGGGGTGTGTGGATGAGAAATGAGTCTAAACCTTAAACAAATGCACTACACGGGAGTGCTTGTAGATTCGAGACATCAATTTGTGCAAATCCGGCCTAAACCAAGAAATGGTCGTTCCAGACTTGTTTCGGTCACAAAGTGAAGCAGATGGGGTTGATCTTAGGGAGGGAAGCGAAGAAGGTGTTGAGATTGTGAAGGTATTGGCTATGTATAACTTGTATCAGAAAGCTGAACTGGCTTGCAGGATGTAAGCTATCAGTTCCGGTGTTTGAATACGATGGTATCAACACTTGCCTCTGTTGTCTGGACTTGTTCTGTTTTTCTGGAAATAGGGAGGAAAACCTATTTATACAAGTCATTTGAGCCTTATTCACGTCTCTCGTGGGAAGTGGAGGAAGTGGAGTGATGGAGTAGTGGAGTTGTGTGTTGGAGTTACACGACCAGTCCTGCCCACTTCTCCTGTCATCTCTAACCGTCCATGACTTCCTGACACGTTCTTGTGATGGCGTTTTGCACGTTGTAAACCGCCAGACCAATACCCCAGTATGTATCCCCCAGTTTGTGACATGATTGATGTCTCGAGTGTGTGGATCGTGGGACCCACAGAAAGTAGCATGTAATGCTAGACTAAATAACTAAGTTATTTAGGAAGTCGATACTTGTGAAGTATCGTGTGTATTCTATGCAGGTACTGCATCGAGTATATTCAGCATGTATGAAACATTGCTGTTTTAAAGCTTAACGGAGTAAGTCATGAATTTAAGCGTCTTAAAATAGCATCATGTCCAGCCATCTTCGAGTGATCGTTTAGAGGCTATACAGGCAACCCCTGACTTGGCCGATCACCTCATGTGGAAGAGTGGTGGACGGTGATCGTGGTGATGCCTTGCTGGTCTCTTAACTCCTAACTAGGGATGCTTGACCAAGCTGGAAGAGTTGGATGGACGAGATGATCTGTGACGCTCATCTGCGACCGTTGATGAAGTTTTAGGGTTTTGAAGAGGTGCGCAAGTATCACTCTTCAGATTGGTCGAAACCAAGCATGGGAGGTGTTTTGGAAAGGACCGACCGGGCATGCGTGTAGACGGCAATGCCGGTGTACTCGTCCGTTCCTCATTGTCCCATGAAGGTGCGATCTAGGCCACTCGATTTTACCGTCAAAGAGGAGCGGTTGAGATCGATTTGCAACAGAAATCCCATGCTGCAAAGGAGTTGGAAACCGCACACCATGCTTACTTCGGGCGCGCGTTTCGAGACATCAGGCCATGGTTGGCCTTGGTCGATCGGTCATGTGTGTAGGTGGTCCCACGATGATCATGTTGACATGCTCAGGACCTTTTAAGTCTACATCTACACCCTCCGTTCAAGCTTGCGAATATGGACGCTCGTGATCGATTAGCAACACATGTAACATGCCGCAAACCCTAATTAGGGTTTTGGATCGGTCGTGTGTACACAATTTCAACCTAACGGTTTGGAAATCTATGCTCCTCCTTTGGGGAGGCCGACCATGTGGAACCCACATTGGGCCGATGGTGATCACGCCAATACCTGTCTGACGGCTAGGGGTCTGATCTAAGCCATCCAAACATGCCGGTGAAGTTGGATGGTCGGGATCGATTTAAGACTCTTAGTGGAATTTCCTACGACCCTTAAAGCATCACGCCGGCCAAACTTTGGGTAAGCGTTTGCTCCTTCCTGGCTAGGTTGTGAGATGGTCGGCTATGCAGGTAGAAAGGGGGGCCCGCCGGTGTTCATAACGGTGCTTGTACGACCGGGAATGGGGAGATCCGCGCCGTCAAATCGCGCCGGCGAAGATGAACGGACGTGATGGATTTGAGACTGCCGTAGGCAGCCTTTGTTCATACGAGCTCCTCTAAGCCGCTCCATACCAGCTTGGACATCCAACTCCAGGCCGGTGTTTGGTGGTTGTTTGGAGGGCGTGACTTGTACTTGACCGGCCATAGCTCTAAGGGTCCCGCTGGTGGTCATTGCTGTGGCTGCCTGCTCCTGCTAGGGTTCGTCCAGGCTGGTTAAATCGTGCGGCCAACTTGCGTGGTCATGATTGTTTCTGAGATTGATATGGACAGTCCATATTCAAATTATGCTCAATCGGGCTAGTATAACACACCGAGAGTTGTAACCTGTAAGGGTATTTCGTACATATTTTATTATTAATGCTTGGAGGTTCGTGTTGCTCTGCTGAGAACAACACTCAGTCGTCATGCCGCACCGGTAATAAGTACAGGAAATACAAGACTGGTCATGCATTGATTAATAATGCTGTATTTAATTCACAGAATACTGGGATTGTTGTCACATGCTCCATTCTAGGTGAATTAGTAAAGTGAAGAAATATTCATCACTTATTAATGGCTTTATCTTTTGCAAGATGTTAGCGCATAATTTTGGCCTTTACAAATTTAACCTCAAATGAAAATCCACCATCAACATTAAGTCCCATGCCTAGCGCATAATGGTTACGCCATTGTGGGGTACGTATGAGATGGTGACATACTTATATGAAGAAGACAGGATAGAGAAAGTTTACCCGGAAGAATTTTCATCGACTGCTAGCAGTTGTCCATGTAAACTCCGTTGCGCAAGGCGGAATCCTTTGGTGGGACCGGTTTCATTCCTTGCGTGTTTGAATCAAAAGAGGAACCCAAGCAAAAGAGGAATTCAATCAAAAGAGGAATCCTTGTTCTATTGGGATTCTTCCAAATTTTGTCTATAAAAGGACCGACCTCTTTTCTTTTTTCTTCACACTTTCTCTTCTTCTCTCTTTTTTTTTTGTTCAGCAGCTCTCGTCCGTGGTCTCCACTGTCGTCGCCAACCGCCGCTGCCGCCGTAGCTCCGCAGCAAGGTAAACGCGTTTTTTTTTTTTTTTTTTTGCTAGGTAAACACCTTTTGCAAGATGTGTATTATGCTTAGCTCTTCCACCGAGGTTGATACGCCAATATTTTCTAGAATTGCTTAGTAAAACAACCCGTGAATCCATGAATTTGTTGCATCCAAAACCTAGCTTCTTAGGTTGTAGCTTGGAAAAGAAATTCGGCTTGAATTTCGTGAACATGATTCCCATGAACATAAGAGAACCGTGTTATGCAAATAAATGTGGTCCCGCCATATATGCTCGATTGAACGTGGGTCTCATACCGTGTATGCCTGACTGAATGTCGTCTTTATACCAGCCTTGTGCCCTTGACCAACACCGGACTTGAAACTTGAGCAATACCGGACTTGTGACTTGAACAATACCAGACTTGAAACTTGAGCAATACCGGACTTGTGACTTGATCAATACCAGACTTGAAACTTGAGCAATACCGGACTTGAAACTTGATCAATACTGACTTGTAACTTCATCCGGTCTTGTTTGCTGACGTGGCCCAACACTGGTGAGTTTGACTGACTAATACCGGATTTGACATGACCCGTACCAGCCTATTAACATGATATTGATCTGCGTGGCCCGATACCTGCTTGACTACGTGATATTAAACTCATTTGGGGTGTTAGCCCTGTAACCTAGACCGACTTCGTGGACTTGACCAACGGCTTAATTTGTTGACGTGGCTCAGTACCAGCCTCGTTTGGACCCAATACCAGCTTTGTGTGCTCTAACGTGAATGTGTGTTCCGTCGTGTGTGACCACACATCCCACGCGTTTTTATAAAAGTATTGACTCATGTCTTTTATTGTAGAATGAAGAAAAGAACTCCTGTTGAGATATCTTCTGGAGATAATGCTGGTGCTAAGTCATAAAGTGTTGACAGCTTCAAAGATATGCCGAACATTGTTGATGAGTTGTTCACCTTGCCTTTTCCAAATATTAGGAAATATCCCTCCACAGATAGTCCCTGCTCTCCGGTTCGTAAAATATGGAAGCCGATCCATCTTCTTCGGCACTTGTGATGAGGCCCTGTCTTCGAAGAAATGAATATCCGCATTCTCCCATCGACTTCAAGATTTGTCATACTCCACTGGGTTCATATGAAGGATGGATGAGACGCATTTTGAATAATAAGGATGTTAAAGCCAATTTGACCAAAGCGCAAATCCTCAATGCAGTCATGGCATCTGCTACTCTTGAAAGTAAGAAAGATGTTGCAGGCTTGATTACTTTCATTTCTTGGTGGCGCCCTTCTACTCATACAACTATATTTAGATGGGGAGAGATGACTATTACTCTTGAAAGTGTAGCTGCATTGATGAACCTGCCTGTCGCTGGAAGTTTTTATTACGAGCTTTCTGACACGGAACAACGCGATTATGACGCTATACTCCGAAAGGTGGCGGAATTTGACATCCATCTTCTTCTTGGCACTTGTGATGAGGCCCTGTCTTGAAGGACTTCAACAAGGATGGCCAAGCGCAAATCCTCAATGCGGTCAACTCTTGAAAGTAAGAAAGATGTTGCAGGCTTGATTACTTTCATTTCTTGGTGGCGCCCTTCTACTCATACAACTATATTTAGATGGGGAGAGATGCACCATGAGGATACAGGTGGCAGAATTTGACAACCTGGACAAGGAGGAGAAAAAAGATACAAGATGCTTTTACACCTGGTGGGTATCGGAGTGGTATCCTGTAGACCCAGAACCGGATCAGGAGTTGGAAAACGAGCTCAATGTGATTGCATTTCTGTCTTTGTGGCTATCCAGAGATGTATTTGACGATGGTTCTGGAAAGAAGACCATAAGAAGTGTCCTTGTTAGGATTGCTATAAAGCTAGCAAAAGGTGAAGTTTTTCCCTTAGGTGCCTTGTTCCTCGGATCGCTGTATTCTCATCTGGACGCCTTAGCAATGGACATGCATGTTTCCAACGGGTACAAGAAGGTGGAGTCGTACATCCACTTCGCTTTTCTTCAGGCATTCTTGTGGGAACATTTCAAAAGTTATGCTTATGTTCCTGCAACTTCGCTCAGCAGTTTATATGGTGGCTCGAGAATACTCCGTTGGCACAGGAGGCGTCCCAGAACCGGTGCGAAACTCGTGGACATCTTTGATAATGTGTCTTCCGTAGATTTCCGTCCATGGGGATCGATCCACTCTTCCATTGTTCAGCCGAAGACTTTTGCTATTGCTTCTGACGGTCCTGATGCTGCGTTGCATACCGATGCCAAGACTATGAAGTTTGGAGAACTTATTTATCTGCACAGCTGCATTCCGGGATATATCCCGTCTCTATTCAACGAAGCTTTTACTGTGACTCCGTACAATATCGACAGGGCTGCTCGTCAAATGGGATTTGACCAGGGTGTTCCATTCATCAATCCGTCGGAGGCTCCGAAAGAACTTCTCCCGGGTATCTTTGATGATGACGTGTTCTTGGCATCGCAGAGTCTTCCCTTCTGGCCTATTGGGAGAAACCCAGTGGTAACCGATAAGTACAAGGAATTTTGGAGGAAGCAACTGTTGACTTTCCAGGAATTCTCGAGAATGTTGTGACAGATTCCCGTGGTGAGCCATCTTCTGACGTTTTGAAGAAGCATTTCCGGTTGAAGCCACTTCCAGCCAAACGGACCAGAGCTGAGGATTGCAGTCCCCAAGCAGGAGAGAGATCTAAAAGGAAGGCATGTGATTCGGTGATCCTCAATTCCTCCAATATGCAGGTATTTAAATCTCTTTCTGTTGATTCCTTCATTTCTCCAGAGTAAATTCTTCTAAGAGTGATCCTTTCTTGAAATCAGGGAATTCCGAAAGAGAATGTTTTCACAAGGTTGGCGCGCATTCAGTACGAGAAGTATGGTAACGTTGGCCTTCATGTTGAGAAGTCTGGCGGCACTGATCCTCAGAAGTCTGGTAACACTAATCTTTATGCCGAGAAGTCTGGTGAAACCGCTCCTTTTCCAGACCATGACAGAGATGATGCAATCTCGGTTGGACAAGGTGCCTCCCTAAGTGATCTTATTGATGGGGCCGTGATGGAAATTAGCACCCAGAGCGAAGTAGATATCGGAAGGAATGTAAGAGAGGCCACATTCGCTATTGTTGAGGTGGCTCCCCTTAAAGAACGTTCTAGGCAGGTTTCAATCAATAACGTTGTCGTGGTGACTTCTTCTGAAAGGCCTCCTGCAACTGACAAGGCTCTTGTGATTGGTGAAGTATTGGTAGTGCAGCCTGGGGCTTTGTTTGATCCTCCTTTTACTGTCCCTTATCCAGGTCATGTGTTGGTTGGAGGATTCAGCGTGCCAGCTCAGTTCGAAAGGTTGTACACGGCGATATGGGAGAAGAATTGCCACATTGCTACCACTACGAAGCTCAAGAGTCGTCTTGCATTGGTCAACCGCATCCAGGAAGCTTTATTTTCTATCCATGGGATGAGCGTCACGACTGGTCGAACAGTTTCCGAGGAGATGATTGAAGACTGAAAGTGCCATCGATATGTGTTTACGCAGTACGACTTCAATGCTCCTTGGTTCTTCAAAGGGTTCTCCGAGATTCAGGAGCTTCAGAAATTACAAGATGAAGTCCCTTCTGCAGACTGTGTTACTCGCCAGGAAGAAGAGGTTGAAAAGTTATCTAAGGAGTTGAAGTTAAATCAGGCTGTACTTCAAAGGATGAAAGTCTCTCTTGCCCAGAAGGACGAGTTGTTTCTGAAGGACTTTCCTTGAAGGACTCGCGCTACCTACTTGTCTTTTCTTTTAGATGCTTTTCTTTTTGAGTGATAGTGAGGATTTCCTTTCACAATTTGACTTCCGGTTTTGAATTAATAGGTAATTGAATTGGTTTATTTTGAGATAGTTTTGTGAACGACTTTTCTGAAAGAGATTATTTTAAATGGAATTTGCATCTTGGTCATGAATGATTGCACATATCATATGAAATTTCAAATGTCGTGTAAAAGGGAAGTATGAAGCGAAACAAACATGGCGTTTGATCACTGAGCCCCTTTCTCCATGTGCGATATGCCAAGTCCCCAGTGAATTCTAAAACTATCTTTCTTATAAAATTGTTGAATAGAACTTACTTGCTTTTGAAGCCTCACTTGTATCAAACCGAAGTAGCCTCTCTAAGGAAATCGTCCACATCAATCTCTCAGAGAAGGAAAGCTATCCCTCTGAATTAAGCTTCTTCTGTACAATGCGTTTCAAAGCGTTGCACTCACTGGTAGGGTGGTGAAGGAACCAGTGGAAATGACAATACTTCGGGTCCATTACTTCTTGCTTAGTTGGTGGACGCCATATAGGAGGTAGCTCCACCTCTCTGTTTCGTACCCACGTCTCCAGCAACTCCAAAATCTTTTCCATTGGGAACAGAAAGTGTAGGTACTTTGAGTCTAGCTTTTCCTGCGTTCGTGGGCGTTGTGGTGTCTCTACATGGCTTCGATGTGGAGCACGTTTCGGAGATGAAGTTGAAAGACTTGTGAGTGCCATCATATCCGCGGATCGCTTGCCTGGGTAACAGAGTGTGGAAGGTGTCGTAATATCACTGCTGAGTGATCGAATTGAACACTCCCATCCTCTGTACTCACGTGTTCCTTGATTGATCTCTCCTTCCTCGAGCATTTCTTCACTTAGTTGAAAGGTCGATGCGGATTGGACAATTTTCCGGGATTCGACAAGAGTCTTGAGATATAAATCTTCTAGCAGGGCTCCGTAAGCTGCAGGCTCCCTTTCTTTGTCCAGTAGACGTTGTGGTACCCCGGACAAGTCTTTTCCTCTGTGGAGTTGCCTCGAGTCTTCGTTGTCGGCTGGACCATGTTGTTCGTCTCTCCTGAGTCTCCTGTGATTAAGCGCTCTTTCTGCATCTCCAATGGTAAAGGTGTGACTCCTGGCTAAGGATTCAGCGTTTCTTGCACTGTCTGAGTAGATGTCTGCCGACCCTTCTTGTAATTGTGTTGTTATATCATTCAAAAGGCGGAATGTTTCGCTCTATCTTCTAGCGATACCGGCTTAATTTGCCAAAACATCCTCCAGCATTCTAGCTACACTTCCCATGATATCTGAAACGCATGTGGTTTCCGGGTGAGGATACATTGCGAGATGAAAACTGAAAAATCGAGAATTCGATTTTTTTCAACCGAGAGATCAACCTCCCACTGTGGTCGCCAATTATTTATGGGTGAAAACTATTTCTGCCGGTTTTGGTAATTTGGGGTGTGTGGATGAGAAATGAATCTAAACCTTAAACAAATGCACTACACGGGAGTGCTTGTAGATTCGAGAAATCAATCTGTGCAAATCCGGCCTAAACCAAGAAATGGCCGTTCCGGACTTGTTTTGGTCACAAAGTGAAGGAGATGGGGTTGATCTTAGGGAGGAAGCGAAGAAGGTGTTGAGATTGTGAAGGTGTTGGCTATGTATGAATTGTATCGAAAGCCGAACCGGCTTGCAGGATGTAAGCTATCGGTTGGTGTTTGAATACGATGGTATCAACACTTGCCTCTGTTGTCTGGACTTGTTATGTTTTTCTGGAAATAGGGAGGAGAACCTATTTATACAAGTCATTTGAGCCTTATTCACGTCTCTCGTGGGAAGTGGAGGAAGTGGAGTGATGGAGTAGTGGAGTTGTGTGTTGGTGTTACACGACCAGTCTTGCCCACTTCTCTTGTCATCTCTAACCGTCTATGAATTCCTGACACGTTCTTGTGATGGCGTGTTGCACGCTGCATGCTGTAAACCGCCAGACCAATACCCCAGTATAAGTCATTTGAGCCTTATTCACGTCTCTCGTGGGAAGTGGAGGAAGTGGAGTGATGGAGTAGTGGAGTTGTGTGTTGGTGTTACACGACCAGTCTTGCCCACTTCTCCTGTCATCTCTAACCGTCCATGACTTCCTGACACGTTCTTGTGATGGCGTGTTGCACGCTGTAAACCGCCAGACCAATACCCCAGTATGTATCCCCCAGTTTGTGACATGATTTATGTCTCGAGTGTGTGGATCTTGGGACCCACAGAAAGTAGCATGTAATGCTAGACTAAATAACTAAGTTATTTAAAAAGTCGATACTTGTGAAGTATCGTGTGTATTCTATGCAGGTACTGCATCGAGTATATTCAGCATGTATGAAACATTGTTGTTTTAAGGCTTAACGGAGTAAGTCATGAATTTAAGCATCTTAAAATAGCATCATGTCCAGCCATCTTCGAGTGATCGTTTGGAGGATATACAGGCAACCCCTGACTTGGCCGATCACCTCATGTGGAAGAGTGGTGGACGGTGATCGTGGTGATGCCTTGCTGGTCTCTTAACTCCTAACCAGGGATGCTTGACCAAGATGGTAGAGTTGGATGGACGAGATGATCTGTGACGCTCATCTGCGACCGTTGATGAAGTTTTAGGGTTTTGAAGAGGTGCGCAAGTATCACTCTTCAGCTTGGTCGAAACCAAGCATGGGAGGTGTTTTGAAAAGGACCGACCGGGCATGCGTGTAGACGGCATGCCGGTGTACTCGTCCGTTCCTCATTATCCCATGAAGGTGCGATCTAGGCCACTCGATTTGACCGACAAAGAGGAGCGGTTGAGATCGATTTGCAACAGAAATCCCATGCTGCAAAGGAGTTGGAAACCGCGCACCATGCTTACTTCGGGCGCGCGTTTCGAGACATCCGGCCATGGTTGGCCTTGGTCGATCGGTCATGTGTGTAGGTGGTCCCACGATGATCATGTTGACATAATCAGGACCTTTTAAGTCTACATCTACACCCTCCGTTCAAGCTTGCGAAGATGGACGCTCGTGATCGATTAGCGACACATGTAAAATGCCGCAAACCCTAATTAGGGTTTTGGATCGGTCGTGTGTACACAATTTTAACCTAACGGTATGGAAAGCTATGCTCCTCCTTTGGGGAGGCCGACCATGTGGGGCCCACATTGGGCCGGTAGTGATCACGCCAATACCTGTCTGACGGCTAGGGGTCTGATCTAAGCCATCCAAACATGCCGGTGAAGTTGGATGGTCGGGATTGATTTAAGACTATTAGTTGAATTTCCTACGACCCTTAAAGCATCACGCCGGCCAAACTTTGGGTAAGCGTTTGCTCCTTCCTGGCTAGGTCGTGAGATGGTCGGCTATGCAGGTAGAAAGGGGGGCCCGCTGTTGTTCATAAAGGTGCTTGTATGACCGGAAATGGGGCGATCCGCGCCGGCGAAGATGAACGAACGTGATGGATTTGAGACTGCCGTAGGCAGCCTTTGTTCATACGAGCTCCTCTAAGCCACTCCATACCAGCTTGGACATCCAACTCTAGGCCGGTGTTTGGTGGTTGTTTGGAGGGCGTGACTTGTACTTGACCGGCCATGTGATGAATATTTTCAATGATGTTGTAGTAATAGGTTCGTTCAAGACTTGTGAAAGCAGATTTTTTAGACTTAATTTTTGTAAATAAAAATAACAAGCTCAATTAAAAAGTTGTTTGGAAATTATGGAGAGGCTGGGGCTAGGATTCCGCTATTTACCAATTCCAAAGTGATACTAATTACAATCATGCAATTTCACACGTTCAATTTGATTCTCAACTATTGGAAAAGTAGATTTTTTAGAAACAACAAATGTTAATCCAAAGCATGGGATATCAAAACCTTAGGCTAAGCATATTCCATCAATAGAAAATACAATTGTTTAACAAAAATCATAAAGTCTATTTTTAATCTAGGAAAATAATCATAATTAAAAATTGCACAAATTAAATAATTAAGAATTACCACTTTTTCATTGGAATGATAGCTTCCTCCATCGCCCCAAGGATTAGGTTTAGCTCATCATGTTGGAAACACGCTCAAAATATGATTTTATTTCTCAAAGGTGCTTACAAATGATGAAAATGAGAGATATCAAATAAAAACCGGGTTTGTAATGATTATAAGTGTTACAAAACGAGCCTGTTGCAAAGAACGATAAAACCTTCCTGTCGTTGTTGTTTGTTGATTTAAGATCGTCTCGGACTACGACCCTCAGATGTGAGTCGTTAACACTGTTGAAGAACGACGGTCGCTTGTGGGTCTTATGTTCTTCGTGTTCTTCACTACACCAGCAGAAACAATTTTTTCTGGTTGTTGATTTTGCGCCTCTGTGATGCTCTAAACTATCCCAAACTATCCCAAACTCTCCCTCTCCCGTCCTGTGAGTCCTTACACCCTTTAAATAGTCACAGCACCCAAATATCTTCGTAATAAACTCCATATTATCTTCATTGATTACTCGTATTCTCTACTTCATAGTCACGGGAATTATTTCCGTTTTTCAACTCCTTCACGCCTCTGCTTGCGTTAATTTCTTCCAACCACGTTGATTACTCGACTCTGGTGAGGTTAAACACGCAGCAGCTACTCGCCAGCTTCCCAAAATAACACCAGAAAAGATAAACTCGAGATATTCTCACAATAATACTTCCCTGTTTTATCCAAGCTACGTGACGCAACCCTTCTCTTTTGAATTAATGCCCATTACCAAGCCTGTTTTACCCAAACAGGTTGGTCTAAATCCAAACAGTTGAGAAAACTCCAGCCAAATCCATAAACCCGACCTTAAATTTTACGCAGTGAAACCATTTTCCCGCCTTTTCTCGCTTTGAACGTGAAGAAGATGGTGGCCCCCTAACGAAACGGGGGGTGCGAATAGCAGGTGCCCAACTGAGGTGCCCCTTATCCAAAGCGAGGGTGCCTTTAGTACTTTTCTCCGGGGGTCCAAATAGCACTTTTTGAGCAACTTTTTCTACACAAGTGTATTTCTCCAAAAACACCTACACAAACATAAAAACACCATAATAAGTACAAAATCAAGCACTAACAATATATAGTATTGAGATCAAATTAGACACAAAAACGTGTCTATCAAATACCCCCAAACTTATTATTTGCTAGTCCTCGAGCAAATTTATTTTTAGAAAATAAAATGACTACACTTAGCACGTGCAAAGAAGCCGTTAAACCGCTAGGTGGCCCTAGTATGAGTGTTGTCTCCGAAGGGTTTACTGCAGAGGTGTACCCACAAAAACTTTACTCTGGACCCTAGCTATCTACGCAGTAACCTTGGAAGGCACTAAAGAATCTCCTTGGTTGGCATACTTATTGACTACGGGAGGAAGTACCCCGATGCGAAATTCCAATTGTTGTACACGAGTTTGCACTCAAGCATACTAAAATTCATATAAAGTGACAGAGCTCTACTCAGATAGTTTCTAGACATCATAAACCGGAGTCAACCAATCACATGGATAGATTAAGAAGATGGATGTAGAAAAACGTAGATGATGTTGACTAAGGTGAACCTATCCTAATGGACTGAGATACCTGGTCTGACTAATATCAACACAACTGGCATATATAAGGGAACCAGCGGGTGATAATCCTAACTCTAGGTCAACACAACTGGCATATACAAGGGCACCAGTGGTCGACTTTATTGAATTTATTCCGGTTGATCTGATGGTCTGGTCTCAATTTTTTTTTTTTTTTTCATCTCAGTCACTCTATTTCACCCTAGCAATGGTAAAAACAAAAACAAAAAGAAGTGATCAGGATTCTTTCGATGTTTCCATCACGAGGATATGGCGAAACTACCATGTTTTCTTTTCTAACACCTGAGCTCGTGCTTTTATGAATAGACTCTTTAGATGTTTCCATCTAATCAGATTGGTTCCTCAACTCCTATAACCAAGATACTTCCATCCACTTAGATTGGGTAGTGCCATCCTTAATAAACATAAATTTCTAGGCTCTGGAGTTTTATTTATTGCAACTAAAAAGTTTCTCCCATACCCCCAAACTGAAATCTAACATTGTCCTTAATGTTCTAAAGATGAAATTAAAAACATGAACAAGGAGAAACCGTTACCACTAGAAGGAAATGAGGAAAAATATTACCGTGTTGCATGAGCAAGGGATACCTCCCAAGGAGTGCTAAGTTTAAAGTCTTGACCAGGACATCAAATACCTCAAAAAGGATCTTCACCTTCCAAAGTCATACACCAATAGTAGGAATAGTTGTGGGTCCATAAGACCAAATAGAGCTAACACCAATATCAGACAACCGCACCGGTTAGAAAAATGAATAGAAGGAGCACATCCTCGTCTAAGGTTTTCGTCAAGACAACTAGGTTCATATGGGTAGCATAATTGAGCTTCATATGTGTATCTTGATAAATAGATTCATCCAAAAAACGGGTCTCTAATACCAGGTTACCTCCGGGAAGTATCAAGAGGATCGGGTTCTTTGAGTCCGAATAGACTCGAGTAATATCTCGACACGCACATGGCTCGAGTCCCAAGTTAGGGACTCTAATTAGGGATACATGACAATCACAAGAACCATCACTACCCCCAAACGTAGGGATTTCACTACTCATAGACAAACCTCTAACTATTGCTTGAATTTCTGGATCCTCGAGTCCTTAAAATACTCAAGAGCTTCTTCTAGTTCTCTACCCCCAAACTTAGGGTCATCATTACTCTTAGAAAGCCTAACACTATTGCCTGGATTTCTGGGTCCGTAGAGTCTTTAAAATACTCAAGGGATTCTTCTAAAGATTGATCACACATCTGGTCTAAGAGAATGGTTTCCTCAAATTCATTTAAAGAATCTCCCAGGAGAGTGTCATGCCAATTATCCTGAACTAAATCCTGAACTAAAGTGCTAATCATATTCACTTCTTCTAAATCATCATTCTCAGAAGGTTGTCTAGTAACATTAAAGACATTTAGTTCGGTGGTCATATTACCAAAGGATATGTTCATAAGCCCGGTCCTACAATTGATGACAGCGTTGGTGTGGCTAAAAATGGGCGACCTAGAATCACCGGGATTTGAGCATTTGGGTCTTGAACAAGGTTGGGTGTCTAGAACAACGAAATCCTTTGGATAAATAAACTTATCAACCTCAATCGAACATCCTCTATGACACCACGAGGGACTTTTACGGACCTATCGCCTAATTGTAGTGTCATTTTAGTTGGTTTCAACTTACCAAGACCTAGCGGGTGTATACATGATACGGGAGTAAGTTAACACTAGCTCCTAAGTCAAGTAAAGCTTTATCGACCATGTGATTACCAATCGCACAAGATATGGTGGGGCATCCAGGGTCCTTATACTTAAGGGGTGTTTGGTTCAGAAGAATGGAACTTACTTGACCAGCTAAAAAGGCTTTCTTTTGGACATTAAGCTTACGCTTTCGTGTACAAAGATCTTTAAGGAACTTGGCATAAGCGGGCATCCGCCTAATTGCTTCTAATAACGAGAATATTGATGTTCACCTGTTTAAATGTTTCCATTATCTCGTTGAATGTCGACTCCTTCTTTGTTGGGGATAACAAGCTGCGGATATGGGGCTTTAGGCACAAAGGTAGTCCTAACAGAATTTCTTGGGACTCCTTAGGGATTGTTTGAGTTTCCTCGACTACGGGTTCCTCTTGGGACGTAGAAGGTGGAACTACAAAGTATGTCCACTAGGCATGGCTACCTTATTGTCTACCGTTTTACCGCTCCTAAGAGTTTTTATCGAGTTCACATGGTTTGATGATTCCTCACCAACTAAAGATATTTGATGGACCCCCTAGGATTGGGTTGAGATTGACTAGGAAACTTACCTTCTTCTCTCTCACTTAAATACTTAGCTATTTGGCCGACTTGAAGTTCTAATTTAGCAAGAGTCTGGGAATTATCCTTATGGTTCTGCCCGGTTTCTTGTTGAAAGCTAAGGTGGCTAGCTGATAACATGTCATGGTTCTTTACTAACATAGTAAGAGCTTCTTCTAAGGTAGAGATCTTTTCCTCAGAAGTATTCTGAAACTGGGTTTGACCTGAAGGGTTCTGAGCATAACCAAAACCTGGGGAGGTTGAGAATTACTAGACTGACCTTGATTCTGGCCCTTAGACCAAGAAAAATTAGGATGGTTTCTCCAAACAGGGTTGTAGGTCTCTGAGTATGGGTTAAAATTATGACGGTTCTCAAACCTAGCATTGTTATAGACAGCATGGGCTTGTTCTTCACTAACATGACCTTCCCAAAATGAGTTATCGGGCTCTATTCCACAACTAGAGACTTGAGAGGCTCTATTAGGTTCAACAAGGGACCTATTTTTAGACTGACCCATTTCCAAAGCTTCTAACCTTCTAGACAAAGCAGCAAACTTAGCATCTGACTCGAAGCTTGTATCTACCACATTGGTGCCACTTCTATTGACCAAGAGTCTTTTAGGGGGTTCAACACAAGGCTCCCCTTTGTTGGGATTTTTCAGCGATAGTTCCTAAGAAGGTAAAAGCATCATCAGCAGTTTTATTTGTGAATTCACCGGCACACATAGACTCGACCATGGATTTAGTCGAATAGTCTAAACCATTATAAATAATCTCCACAAGTTTCATCTTATCAAATCCATGGTGAGGACACTGGGATAGGAGATCATTGAATCTCTCTAAAAACCTATAAAGAGACTCTCCCTCTTGTTGCACACTAGCACTAATTTTTCGCCTAAATTTTGTAGTTTTATGCTTAGGGTAGAATTTCATATAGAAAGCTGCAATCATTTCTGCCATGTTTCAATGGATTCAGATGGTAGGTTGTTCGGCCAGTCTTGGCTTTATCTCTCAAGGAAAAGGGAAACATCTTAAGTTTCAAGACTTCATCGAGAAGGTCTTTTATTCTAACCGTCCCATAAATTTCCTCAAAGTCCCTAATATGAAAATAAGGGTTCTCATCATCTTTTCCTAAGAATATAGGAATCATATGAAGAATACTAGGTTTTATCTCGAAATTAGCCGTATTGGCTGGCAATTTAATGCACGAATCTCGGTTGGTCCTAGTTGGGAACATGTAATCTTTCAAAGTTGCCATCGCTGGCACAACTGAAGTACTAGGGGTACTTTCCTCACGAAGAGACAGATTCTCAAAACTGAAGTTTCCAAAAACGGGGCTCTCAAAAGAAGAGTCTTCGAGCTCCATGCTTCCACAAGAAGAACTACTAGGTTTGTCACTAATCAAACGACCTAGATTGTCTCTTTTCCAAGCCCGCTCTCTAATAACCTCGGGCATACACTAGAAAAACAAAAGAAAAACAAAAAATCCTAAAAAGGAAGAGAAGTTCTATGCAAACACAAATAAGGCTGACTCCACCACAGCAAACCTAATGATGTCTAGCAAACAAAAAGCATGATGGCTCCACTTAGATTGTTTTCTAGACCAGCTTCTAATCCTTCGAAAGGGAATTCGTTACAATCTAAGCAAACCCCTCTGGATCAATCCGAGTTAAAGTAAGTTGAATCAAGGCGAGGGAATCTCCGTGGAGCTTTGATACCCAAGGCCTCACCGCATTACAAGGCGGCGCAGTCACGCATTCAACTCACAGAAACCATCATGAACTTCGAAGTATGCTAAAAGAGTAACCAATATTTTCGAGCGACTTTCCTACTAAGCTCGTTACCCTATCGGTCTCGTTCTATTCAAATTTTAAGGCTTAGGTTCGCGTTAAGTATTGTTCTCCTAAGGCGGGCAAGAAGAGAACGGTGATGAAATCCGAACCCTTATCTTGTATGGCCAGTCCTTGCCCTTTACTAGGAAATTAAAACAGCCGTTTTCAAGTCCTCGGCATATATTCACACGAAGGAAGACAGTAACTCGCTGACAGGGGATTCGCGAGTGTTTCGACAAACTTACCTCCCGTACCAGACGGGGGATGAACCGTTGTAGTCGACTCGGGCCACGACTCCTATGTCATGTACGAACCCGAGGGGCCGAGACGATATCGTAATCGTCGTCCTTCTCTGCACACAGTTTATATTTAATACTACCCTTCCGTAGGGTTTAAAAAAAATGTCCAAATGTCCAAGTCCAAAGATAAAGTACAAAAGAAAAGGAAAGTCTTAAAAAAAAAAATATCTCTCTCTTTTTTTTTTTTTTTATAAAATATAAAAAATCTTCTTCTTTCGCTCCTTTCGCTTTGTCTTTAACTCCAAATCTTTAAGTATCCACCAAAAGCTTTGGCAAATTTTTCTTTCGCTCCAAATCCCAAAATCTGAAAGGAAAAGACAAAAACCCAAAAACGTAAAGAAGAACAAATAAATAAAAACCTAAAAGAAAATCTAAAACATCTATCCTAAAGACAAGTCCGCGTCGGCGGCGCCAAAAATTGATGAATATTTTCAATGATGTTGTAGTAATAGGTTCGTTCAAGACTTGTGAAAGCAGATTTTTTAGACTTAATTTTTGTAAATAAAAATAACAAGCTCAATTAAAAAGTTGTTTGGAAATTATGGAGAGGTTGGGGCTAGGATTCTGCTATTTACCAATTCCAAAGTGATACTAATTACAATCATGCAATTTCACACGTTCAATTTGATTCTCAACTATTGCAAAAGTAGATTTTTTAGAAACAACAAATGTTAATCCAAAGCATGGGATATCAAAACCTTAGGCTAAGCATATTCTATCAATAGAAAATACAATTGTTTAACAAAAATCATAAAATCTATTTTTAATCTAGGCAAATAATCATAATTAAAAATTGCACAAATTAAATAATTAAGAATTACCACTTTTTCATTGGAAAGATAGCTTCCTCCATCGCCCCAAGGATTAGGTTTAGCTCATCATGTTGGAAACACGCTCAAAATATGATTTTATTGCTCAAAGGTGCTTACAAATGATGAAAATGAGAGATATCAAATAAAAACCGGGTTTGTAACAGTTATAAGTGTTACAAACCGAGTTGTTGCAAAGAACGATAAAACCTTCCTATCGTTGTTGCTGTTGATTTAACACTGTCTCTGAACTACGACCCACAAATGTGAGTCGTTAACACTGTTGAAGAACGACGGTCGCTTGTGGGTCTTATGTTCTTCGTGTTCTTCACTACACCAGCAGAAACAATTTTTTCTGGTTGTTGATTTTGCGCCTCTGTGATGCTCTAAACTATCCCAAACTCTCCCTCTCCAGTCCTGTGAGTCCTTACACCCTTTATATAGTCACAACACCCAAATATCTTCGTAATAAACTCCATATTATCTTCATTGATTACTCGTATTCTCTACTTCATAGTCACGGGAATAATTTCTGTTTTTCAACTCCTTCACGCCTCTGCTTGCGTTGATTTCTTCCAACCACGTTGATTACTCGACTCTGGTGAGGTTAAACACGCAGCAGCTACTCGCCAGCTTCCCAAAATAACAATTTAAAAGATAAACTCGAGATATTCTCACAATAATACTTCCCTGTTTTATCCAAGCTACGTGACGCAACCCTTCTCTTTTGAATTAATGCCCATTACCAAGCCTGTTTTACCCAAACAGGTTGGTCCGAATCCAAATAGTTGAGAAAACTCCAGCCAAATCCATAAACCTGACCCAGAAATTTTACGCTGCTGAAACCATTTTCCCGCCTTTTTCTGCTTTGAACGTGAAGAAGATGGTGTCCCCCTAACGAAACTGGGGGTGCGAATAGCAGGTGCCCAACTGAGGTGCCCCTTATCCAAAGCGAGGGTGCCTTTAGTACTTTTCTCCGGGGGTCCAAATAGCACTTTTTGAGCAACTTTTTCCACACAAGTGTATTTCTCCAAAAACACCTACACAAACATAAAAACACCATAATAAGTACAAAAATCAAGCACTAACAATATATAGTATTGAGATCAAATTAGACACAAAAACGTGTCTATCACCATGGCACTAAGGGGCCCGCTGGTGGTCATTGCTGTGGCTGCCTGCTCCTGCTAGGGTTCGTCCAGGCTGGTTAAATTGTGCGGCCAACTTGCGTGGTCATGATTGTTTCTTAGATTGATATGGACAGTCCAGATTCAAAATATGCTCAATCGGGCTAGTATAACACACCGAGAGTTGTAGCCTGTAAGGGTATTTCGTACATGTTTCATTATTAATGCTTGGAGGTTCGTGTTGCTCTGCTGAGAACAACACTCAGTCATCATGCCGCACCGGTAATAAGTACAGGAAATACAAGGCTGGTCATGCATTGATTAATAATGTTGTATTTAATTCACAGAATCATCGGGATTGTTGTCACATGCTCCATTCTAGGTGAATTAGTAAAGTGAAGAAGTATTCATCACTTATTAATGGCTTTATCTTTTGCAAGATGTTAGCGCATAATTTTGGCCTTTACAAATTTAGCCTTAAATGAAAATCCACCATCAACCGAACTAAAGCAAATTGGTTTTCACCCTCAACCCAATGACCATCCGAAGATTTAAGATGAAAAATCATTTCCGATGTTTTCTAATTTGAAGTGGTAACATGAAAAATATCATCTCGTACTGACATAACCATCCCTTAACAAGCTAATTCGTAACTTTTGTTTCCAACCTAAGAGCATGAAGGTAGTCTTCTCTAATAAAAGAGGACAAAAGGGCTTTGTTAGCAAAAGATAGGGAAACATCAAACACATACTCAAAATTACCAATCAAAAACATGTTTATTCTACGAAAATGTTGAATTTAGCAAAAATGATATTCAAATTTGGCAAAGGAACAGCCAAATTCCAACTTTGCTGAACAACATAAGTAAAACGAGGGTCTTCCAACCAAACATGCTCTAGGTTTTAAACATTTGGGAGGATTCAAATTTAACAACAAAACTCTATGATCTGAATTAAAGTAAGAGTGGGTCTACTTACCTGAGCATCCATAAATTGTTGCCTCCAAGCATTGTTTGCAAGAGCTCTGTTAAACCTCTCTTAGATAATAGCTTTCCATACTAGTTGATTATTCCAAGTAAACTTTGGTCTATTGACTGCTAAATCACCGAGGCCACAAGAATTTAGCACATAAAAGTTCCAAAATTTGCACCAATTTATACCATATTAAATCAAAGGAAACATCTTTTATACAATTCAACCCCCATCACCACTTCTACCCAATCTATACATCCTTATCCAAAACCCATCTACAATTCCAAAACATCTCAACTCAATATTTCAATGCTCTAATATCTTTTTCTTCACCATCAACACAACTCCATCATTTCATTAGATCGAGTCAATTAACAAAACCCATTCATAGTATTGATAATATCTCTTATAAACCATTAAAGTTTAAAACCCAAAGAAAAATAAATTAGAGCAATAAAAAGAGGACCAACAACTGCTTTAGCAACTGATACATGTAAAATTTGGAGCAATCGTTCATCATATATACGACTCAATATCTTCAACATCTTCTGGATCAAAACCAGATACCAATGTACCATTAAGAAGAACTACAGAAAGTTGAATAGAGAAATCCATTCATTTTTCTTTTTTGAATATAATATACAACATTTGACACTAATTCCGTGCGCTGGGGTAGGCTCTACTACCTCACCTACTACTACTGTTACTGTATATGAAAATAAAGGTTCAAAAATAATAGAGCTATCAGAAAATAATAACAGCTCGATTGTTGAGCTACAGAAACGAAGTAGAAATGGTTATTCATCATCAAGCAGTGAGGTTTCAACTTTTAAGATTTTCGGACAATTTATCCGGAGGAAAACTGTCACACCTAAACAAAGCACGTAGATGATCATGATTGAGTGGCTGGAAAACATCACGCGATAATACTTGTGGATGGACTTGAACATCTTGCTGGTCAACACCATCCGGAAATACTTTTGGATTACAATCACTTGTGGCTGCACTTGGACATTCGGCTGAGTTGAAGTTGATAGCTCTATTACCACTCTTGTTAGAGGTGCCCTATTTTGTTCACCGGCTTGCCTCTCAAGTCTGAAATACAAATATTGAAATCTTCTAAGTAATTAACTATGGCAAAGATGAACATCACCCACATTTTCTTTGGGCTAATCATCCTAAAGAGCCACAAAAATCGTCCAATCGAATCAAATGAGATGATCCATAAGTAAAATCCCTGCAATAAATACTTGTGTTATTCCAATAAATCATCATTACTTTAAATAATCAAAAAGATGAACATATTTCATGACGGTAAAAGAAGTAAAAAAATACCAATCTGATTATCATATGGTGAGTATTTGGGCACAGCTGAACATTATTCCACCTGAAAGTAATAATGAAACCAGCTTTTTAGTCAAAAGTAAATAGTGAAATAAGACTTGATGTGAAAAGATTGAAATAGAGTTAGTATTATGTACCTTCCAATTATGCGCCAATCGTAAAAAATATTCCAGATGATTGAGTATACCAAATTTATCACTTCAAAGCATAGAACTACGGTGTTCTATTTTGCTTGGTAAACTAAATGCAATGCTTGGAAATTAGAAACAACAACAACACAATGAACTTCCCCCCTGCGTATTGTTAAAGCATGCACCTAGGTAAATATATAATGGGTCACTTTTAGAAGCTAAAAATGAACATATGGCAAAAAAATACTTTACCATTGATGATACTTGAGTCAATACTCAAATCCCTAATACATTGGACCAGCCAAAATGCATATGGGATCATGATCAAAAGTGGAAACACAATGCAACACTGGCTTAAACATAGTGGGTAATCCACCAAAGGCAATAGCTTGCTATTCGGTCCATGAATCCATCGAACCCATAAGCATGGAATATCCGAGAACGCATATATTTGTAAAACATCTTATAGACTAATTTGAATGAAACCATATAAACTAGTTTAGTTAATTCAATTTTGAAGAGAGAGAAGTAAAAAGATCTGCTACAAAATAGTCCCTAACATATGGGATCCGCTGCTATACAACAAGCCGCTGACCTCTTTGACGATCACTTACTCAAGTATTTGAGGCTTCTGATAACGGGAGATGGAGCTGGTTTCGGTCCTCTGCAACAGAGATTAGCTATGTTAACTATCAAAGATGGGGGGCTTGGTATTTATACTATGGCCGATACTCGATCTTACTGTTATCTTGCCTCCCAGAGTCAGACGGCCTCCTTGCGGAAGGTGATACTTGGTAGTTTATTCCCTGCTGATAGTGGTGCTGCTTACAAGTTAGCTCTTCAGAATTTTACTCAGGTATGTGATTTGCCTCCCACTTACTGCGTCGACGACACTGCCCCCCCCCCCCCTCTATGCACTCTTTGGCAGTTACGTATTTTGGCGCGGTCAAGAAGCGAATCCCTGTCCAGTTTACTTTATACATTAGAGACTCTATGTTATGGCAGTGTAACCAGATCAAGCATGCTCGGGACTATCTCTTGGCTATCCTAGGTTAGTGGTCTTGGTCGAGTGCCTTGGCCCCGGCGATTGTGGTTTTGTAGTTTGCTATCGTCTTGGTATTCCTATGTTCATCGAAGGGGGGTTATGCTCTTGTTGTAATAAACCTATGGATATCTTTGGCGATCACGCGCTTCATTGTGCTAAAGATGTTGGGATTAAGTTTCGTCATGACTTAGTTCGTGACTTAGCTACTGATATCTGCTACAAAGCCTGTGTACCTGCACGTAAGGAAGCGAATCTGGGTATTTTATCAGATGATAACAAGGATTTAAGGCCAGCCGATATCCTTGTGCTCAATTGGGAGAACGGGCAAGATGTGTGTATGGATGTCACAGGAGTCTCTCCCTTCACCGGTGACGGTGTTCGAGCTTTTATTCCGGGGCAGGCTATTTCGAAGGCAATCGCGCGCAAGCGCACCAAATATTTGTTCGATTGTGTTGCACATGGCTATGGTTTGGGTGTTTTAGCTTTTACTACTCTAGGAGAGCTTAGTGATGATTTTATTTCTTTCTTCAAGCGTCTAAAGAATTGTTTGGTTAGCAATGACGCTGGTAGTGGTTTAGGTAGCTTTATTTTTCATAGGTTGGGTGTAGTTATTCAGAAAGGAGTTGGAGCTCAGCTTGTTGCTCGGCTACCAACCACAGGTGCTGTAATTTGATTGTTAATATATATATATATATATATATACAATTTATTATTAAGAAAATAAATAAAACATATTTTGATTTTCAAAATCTAATGCAACTGTAAAAAAATAAATAAAAAAAATACAACAATCATCTAATTAACTAGAAATATATTTATGAAAAGTACTTTAATCATATTCCAACCTTGATTGCAATCTCTTGGAAAGGACGAGATGATTTGATCATATCAGAAAACAAAAAATAATAATCAAGTCTTGATTGTATATACAATAACAACATCATATGTTGTAAATGTCTACTGAAGAGACTAAGTACCAGAGCGTCTGTCTAATAAGGGAAATGTCATTTCAACAGTCCACATAAATAATTAAGGGTTTTGTCCAATTTCAATCAGATTTCAATTATCCGCTTTTTGTCCAGTTTCAAGCACATTTCTCGTTATTTCTAACTTTTATTCTCTCATGTTTTATGAGCTTGACCATCTTCGTTAAGGTTTGTTTATTCAATTTCATTAACACTTGTTAATAAAAAAAGGATCAAAATAATCATAGTTTTAATCATAAAAAACAAAGAAAGTAATGGTTTTTAATATAAACATTATAAATCTAAAGACTAATTCATAAAACAATAGTACTATGCTAGTACTTAATCATTTAAGAAAAATATAATACTATGCTAGTACTTAATCATATTCCAGCCTTGATTGCAATCTCTTTGGAAAGGACGAGATGATTTGATCATATCAGAAAACAAAAACAAAAAAAAAATCAAATGTTGATGTACATACAACAACAACATCATACACTTTAATATGTCTACTGAAGAGATTAAGTACCAGAGTGTCTGTCTAATAAGCAAAATGTCATGTGAACAGTCCACATCAAATATTAAGGGTTTTGACCAATTTCAAGCACATTTCAATTATCCGCTTTATGTCCAATTTCAAGCACATTTTCCGGTTATTTGTAACATGGACTCTCTCAGGTTTTATGAGCTTGAACATCTTTATTAGGGTTTGTTTATTCAATTACAACAACACATGTTAATCATAAATGGATCAAAATATCAATAGTTCTAATCACAAAAAACAATGAAAGTAATGATTTTTAAATGAGTTTCGTTATCTTGTGCACCCATGCACAAGATAAGAGCCAATCATTGGCATGAGAAATTCAAAATAAAATAAAATATAAGAGTGATAGTGCTTTTTTGCATTGAAGAATGTAATTGTAGAGAGAGAAGTTTAAAAATCCATTAATATTTGCATTTTCCGATGCAAAGAAGCACCGTTTCTCTTATATTTTATTTGTTTTTTCAATTTTTCATGCCAATGATTGGCATAAAAAGAGAAAAAGATTCTCGAAAAAAAAAAAAGGATTGCAAGAAAAGTGAAAAAATTATATAAGATTCAACACTTAATGCAAGAAAAGAAGGATTAATGCAAGAAAAGTAAAAGAACTACGCAAGATTCAACACTTGATAATGTATTATTACCATCAAAATGTGTGATTGATAGAAAAGAATGTCTGAATACGCTGCAGAAATATCCATTTTTTTTTCTAATCTTTTTAACTTTCTCTACTCCTGAATAGTTAAATCTTGATTTCGCTCTCCTTCTCTTTATTTCACCTGGAAGACACCGATTGGTTACTATCTGTTTTTTTACTGTTAATTACTACTGGTATATATAGAAAATTACCAGCTCTTAAGAGTTTAATAATTGAAATTAACGACTATAATTATATTTTAATCCCTCAGTTGTTTATTGATATCCGTTAATATTTAATCTCCAGGACCTGCACAATTTTTAATATTTTATCTCCAGGACACTTTTAATAATTGTTATTAAGGATCTGAGGCTTTTTTAATTTCCAAAAACTTTCTTCAAAACGAGGAGAGAGAAGAAGGTTTTGTCGAAAATTCTATGAAAATGATCATCACCACATTTTTAATGGAGCCAAGAAAGTTAGTACCATAATCTCTCTGTTTCTTTGTCTCACTTCTCAGTTGTATCTGATGCTCTTTAATTTGAGCAGGAATTAGAAATAAAGGGAAAGGGCAATTTCCCCAATTCAATTCTTTTTCGGGTTTACATCAACTGAAATGACGAATACTTGGTATGAACGCCGAATTGCGTCTTTCAGCTGTTGAGTTCCTCATCGTCTCATCTTTGGTTAATACCCTAATCTCTATCTTTCTTTCTTTCTTTGTATTTGTCCCTTTTTAGGGTTTATCATGTTTCTGATTTTTTGATTGATTACAATTGTAGCAACTTGGCGTTACTCTAGTTGTGAAATACACCGCTTTATCAATTTTTGTTGAGCGTTGCTTACCAACTATGAATAGTTACAGGTTTTGTTACTCAGCCTGAGAATGTGGGTTTTCATAATTTTGTCTGTACAATTCTTGAAATCTTTGATATCATTAAAATTGTTCTTATGTTCAATGAAATAGATACATGATATTCGTCCTATTTCCGTACAAAGTTTGAAAAGTCTTTGGGAGATGTAGCTTTAAAGGCACCACATTATACTTCGAGATTTCCTTGAAGCAGTGAGTAAATAACCTTCTCTGCGCTAATATGTCGATTTACGCTTCTTTTTCTGTAATTAAGGGTTACTAATGGGAACATTGGCATTCTGCAGGAGGTGGTCTTAGTAAATCTCCTTAGATAAGAAATTGCAGTCAGTTGGTAAAGAGCTTTCTTGTACTACTTGAGCTATAGTAGCATCTCCAGGTGCTTAATCTCGAGATTGGCACATCAATGTTACTTATGTCTTCTTAAAAGATTTTCTTATTCAGTTGAGGTGAGTTTGATAGGTGTAGAATACACCTAATTTACTATCTAGTAGTTTATGCTTTCTTTGCTATTTTTCTTGTAAATTATGTATTTTACGCTTGTTTTGAGTTTTATAGCTACTATGGAGTCACACAGAGAAAAGAAGAAGAAATCACCCAATTTGAGCCAAAAGGGCAAAAAGGTCATTTCACCAAGGAGAGAGCACTATCTCGGAGCCCAGTCCGAGTTAAGGGGTAACTCTTGGAGGAGTACTAAATATAAACCAGCTCGGAGTTAAGGGGCTGTCCATTAGGTATCCCTTATCTAATGAGTGAGGTGGTCTTTATCCTTGGGGTGTAAATATCCACCCAAATCATTACAACCCTAAAATTGATTTCTCTCATTCACTTCCACCCGAATTAAAAGCGGTCAGGCTGCTGTGAGAAATCGAGAGAAGATTTGTGTAAAAGTCTTTGATGGATGAATTTGCCGATGTTATTAAGCTCGGGAGAGATCAATTAGGGTTCGATTAATCGAATCAAAGATGGGTGAGCGAGAGAAGAAGGAGGGTTTCATTTGTTGATTCAAACGAACCAAGGGAAAGAGGAGGAGATCGAGAATTGAATTGAGTAGGAACTGAGAGAGGTAAGGGTTCGAGTTGATGGGTTTGACATTGATTTTGTATATGGCGAGATGGTTCGAATTTGGGGATTGAGAGTTGGGTTTTGAATATGAATGATGAATTGAAGACGCTGGTGATGTCCGTTGAGTGCGGTTGGATTCGTGGCTGAAATAAAGAGTTCTCTTTGGGATTATGAAGAATGGGTATTGGTTATAACTCGAATTGATTCTAGTTTTGAGCAATTTGATGTAGAAAAGGATGAATCTGGAATGAAACGGATTTTGGCTTGGGATTGAACTGAAGCAAGAGAGAATGAGCAGTTTAGGAGGTGGAGTTCTTTGTAATTCTCGATGAAATGCAGGCAATGGCATTGCAAATGGCTGGTGTTGCAAATGGGAAGCCTGGATTGATGCAAGTGCTGGGCTTTTGTGTGTAAGCACCAGCTGGTGTTGTTGCCAGTAGAAGTTGCAGTTGCAGGGTGTGTTGCTATGGCATATGGCCTGGTGAAGTGCAACTCAGATGGACTGGTAGGTTGTGAAACTAGTGATGCTGGCAAGTAATGGCAGCTGGAATGGAATTCAGGGGAGAAAATGCAGAGAGTCAGAACTGAAGTTGCAATGGCTGAGATGTTGAGTTGTGCTGTGTTGGATTCCATGGGAAGCTTGATAGTGAATGGTCAGTGGGGGTTTGCTGCTATGGTTTTAAGCTACAGGTGGTCTTGTAACTTGCAGGAAGTGGGAGAAGCCAGGGAATGGAAAGTGCAACTGAGTTGCAAGATGTGGTGGTACTATACAAGATCTGGTGCAGCTGAAGTTAATGGAGTTGCAAATGAGACACCTAAGGAGATTCAAGGGTTGTGAAAGCTGAGCAACAATATGAGCTGTAAGGGTTGTTATGAAACTGTAGATGGAATTGAGAGTCGAGCAGGCACTGGTGGTGTTGGTGAATATGCTGCGGATGATGGCAATGATTGGAACTGGGAGCAAGATGAGTTGCTGCCAGTGTCAAAGCTCGAGAAACATGTGATGGAGAGAATATCTTTCGGAAGAAAATGCAGGGAAGCTATAAGTGGTGTTGAATTGAGCTCATATGCAATAGACTGTGGTTGTGGATTAGAGCTTCAGATGAAGGCTGTAATGAAAGTGTGGCACTCAGGAGGTTGCAGTAATGGTGGAATGTGGCTCGGATGATGATACAGCGAATTGGCGGAGAGGGGTCTGTGGATTAATGGATGTTTTGGCAAATATGTATGTATGATGCAGGTGCAAGCAGAAAATGGATGGGAGGTTGAGCTGGTGCTGGCCAGTGAATTTGCAAAAGGAATTGATAGTTCTGGCAGTGAGTTAGCCAGATTGCTGCAGGTGAATGAGACGGAAGTGGAATGAGCTTGAGCTTGAACTGGATCTGAGTAGCTGGATTAGTTCAAACCAGATGGGTGTTGTGAAAGTTGTGCTGGTGAAGAGTGGCAAGCTTGGAGGTTACAGAGAAGATGATGTCTTTGCAGTTTTCAAATGCGGTAGTGGAATGGCTTAGCAGGAAGACGACCATCATGGTGGAAGAAGCACAATGATTGTGCTACACAAAGATTCGGCTCGTGCAATGGCTCGAGCCAAAGCTAGTCACTCACTCGGCCCAAGACAGTGGATCGACTCGGTGGCTGACCGGACGACTCCATCTGACCCAGTATTGACTCGGTGATTGACCGAGCCCTGACCCGATCCAACCCAGTTGACCCGGCCGTTCTGACCCAGTTGACCGGTGACCGGTTTGACTTTGACGGTCAACTGAGACACTTTCCAGCGACTATTCCGGCCGGATTCCGCCACAATCCCAGCTTTTCCGGCGAGCCAAAATTTCGAGAATTTTCTATGGACTCCTCTCATGAGTGTGAAGACTTGGGCTAGGAATTGGATGGAGAATTGGACTCGAATTTGGAAAGAGAAGGTGGAAGAGTTGAGAAAAGCTTGGAATTGGAAATTGAATTGCAAAAGGAAAAGGATTCTACTCCTTAGAAGATTTGGAGAATATTGAAGCTTATAAATAGAGAAGTTTTCTACAACTTCTACACACCTCTCTACACACACATCACTTGTGTTTTTGCTTGCTTGTCTAAGATTTTTCTTTTTAATTACTTGTGTGAATTTGAAAATTCTTCTTTTAATTATTATTATTTGTGTGAATTTCAAAAACATGAGTAGCTAATTTTCTTATTGATTGAGGATGAATTCTTAGTTCTTAACATATGATTTAAGTTTTTGTTTTCAAATTCTATCTTGAAGTTTTTCACTTAATTATCGTTTGTTTTTACTAATAGGAGTGATCTTAAAGACATTCATGATTGATTGATAGATTGTTTGGAGTGCACGCTAAATTGATTTGTCGATTTAATCTAAAGCTAGTGAAAGTTAGGGGATAAGTAATCGTTCTTTGACTCTTTACATAAGTAGCAAACACGAGACCTTGCGGAGGGATTCCGTGGAGCAATTGTGTGTAGAAACAACGTTAGCAAGTAGACCTTGAGCTAAGAGTCTAACTACTAATATCAACCTAAGAAATTCACAAAACCTAATGCATGAGCCAAGTTACATCTAGGTTGAGCTAATTCTAGGTGGCTTGGTGATTAGAATCCGGTAGGCGAGAACTTCCGTGTCCGGTGATATAAGGGATTTAGGGGTTTAGCACCGAGCTAGCTGCTTTACCTACGGTTGGTGATAATTTGTGACTAATAACAAGTAGAATAGAACATAACTTGATTCATTGTTTCGTAACGAAGAAGGATTCCTTGATCTTCTCTCTCTTATTGCTTTCATCTTTCAACTTTCGATTTTAATTGCTTTGTTTATTTTTATTTTGCTTTTTACACCCCCCCCCTTTCGTGACAACTTTTACAACTAAGATCTCTTGCTCCTCGTGGGAACGAACTTGACTTCCATTATATTATTTTTAATTGAGTGGAAATATTGAATTAATTTGATTGCACCTACGACACGCATCAGAGTTCTACATGCATCTAGATGCTAACTAGCATAATTAGTCAAAATGTATGTTTCTGAATGCATGAATACCCTGGTTCAAGATATGTTTTTTGAAATGTTAATGTTTGTTGATGTTATCGGTATTAATTCTTTAGAACACAATAATTTAGGTTTAATATGTTTAGGATCCCGTGATTCTTGTAATTTTTTTGTTTTGATATGATCAGCTGGGTTAAGGAAAACCCAAAATTCTTGTAATTTTTTGTCAACTCCTCTTCTGTGTAAATAATGTAAATATCATGGAAAATTTTATGTCAAAATTCTTATTGTGTGTAACTATCTATCTTTTAATCCCATGCAACATCTTATTGCTTTTATTGCTTTCCACGCTCAAGGGGAGCTTCTGCCTGTAGCCTCAGGTCACAAGGTTGGGTGTACTTATTTAGATTAGTTTGTTTTCTGGACCTCATTTTGTAAATTTGTAGTATATTCAACTTTTACAATGCTTTATCTTTGAAGCCTATTATTGGGGCGTCACATTCCAATAGAGGGGCTTCACTTGGATTTCTAGTGACAAAAAAACTGGTTATGGGGTTGTTGATGGTAGTTTTTAGCCTAGCGTTAAAATCGTAAAACCGCACATCTTGCATGACATCATTATGACCATTATCACATTTATCGAATCGATCATCATGCTTACGTAAGAATTACCAGGGTACCTTTTTTTTTCTTTCTATGTATCATGTTCCACGGCAGAACCCCTAACATTGATTGACATCACCTGTACAAAACCGTCATGCTACGGCGCCAAGGCATGCCAACCATGCCAGCCGCACCACTGTGCCAATGCAAACCATGCTACCATGCCGAGGCATGCCAACCATGCCAGCCGCACCACTGTGCCAATGGAAAACCGTTCCAGCCACATCTCCGCGCCAAGGCATGCTAACCATGCCAGCCGCACCACCGTTCCAGCCACATCTACCGCGCCAAGGCATGCAAACCATGCCAGCCGCACCACTGTGCCAATGGCAAACCGTGCCAGCCACATCTCCGCGCCAAGGCATTCCAAGCCAAACCGCACCTTGCCTTGGCCTTAGCCATGCTAGCCTCACCATATGCCAAACAGCATTCCAAGACCTTGGCCCCACATGCCCCTAGCCATGCTAAGCCGCACCATGTGCCAAACGGCATGCCAAACCATTGGCCCCACCTCTCCAAGCCAAACGCACCTTGCCTTGGCCCTAGCCATGCTAGCCACACCAGGTGCCAAACGGCATGCCAAACCATTGGCCCCACCTCGCCAATCCAAACACACCTTGCCTTGGCCCTAGCCATGCTAGCCGCATTATGTGCCAATCGACATGCCAAACCCGCGGCCCCACTATACCATGCCGGCCTTCCCTATGCGGCTACTAAAACGAAGGCGTGCGACAATCAACGGCCGCCCTTCAATCTCAGGAGAAAATCCTAGCCATCCAAGGTTACCAGACAACGCAAGGTAACCTTTGGCCCGAAACCCTAGTTTGTCCATGCCAAACCGCGCCAAGGCATGCCCAACCTAGCCGCGCCACCATGCTTGCCTTCCCTATGCGGCTACTAAAACGAAGGCGTGCGACAATCAACGGTCGCCCTTCAATCTCAGGAGAAAATCCTAGCCATCCAAGGTTACCAGACAACGCATGGTAACCTTTGGCCTGAAACCCTAGTTTGGCCACGCCAAACCGCGCCAAGGCATGGCATGCCAACCTAGCCGCGCCACCATGCTGACCTTCCCTATGTGGCTACTAAACGAAGGCATGCGACAATCAACGGTCGCCCTTCAATCTCATGAGAAAATCCTAGCCGTCCAAGGTTACCAGACAACGCAAGGTAACCTTTGGCCCGAAACCCTAGTTTGGCCACGCCAAACCGCGCCAAGGCATGCCATGCCAATGGCATACCAACCTAGTCGCGCCACCATGCTAGCCTTCCCTATGTGGCTACTAAAACGAAGACGTGCGACAATCAACGGTCGCCCTTCAATCCCAGGATCAAATCCTAGTCGTCCAAGGTTACCAGACAACGCATGGTAACCTTTGGCCCGAAACCCTAGTTTGGCCACGCCAAACCGCGCCAAGGCATGCCATACCAACCTAGTCGCGCCACCATGCTGGACTTCCCTATGCGGCTACTAAAACGAAGGCGTGTGACAATCAACGGTCGCCCTTCAATCCCAGGATCAAATCCTAGCCGCCCAAGGTTACCAGACAACGCATGGTAACCTTTGGCCCGAAACCCTAGTTTGGCCACGCCAAACCGAGCCATGGCATGCCATGCCAACCTAGCCGCGCCACCATGCTGGCCTTCCCTATTCGGCTACTAAAACGAAGGCATGCGATAATCAACTGTTGCCCTTCAATCCCATGATCAAATCCTAGCCGTCCAAGGTTACCAGACAACGCATGGTAACCTTTAACCCAAAACCCTAGTTTGGCCATGCCAAACCGCACCAAGGCATGCCATGCCAACTCTGCCGCGCCACCATGCTGGCCTTCCTTACATGGCTATCAAAAAACGGAAGCGTGCAACGATCAACGGCTACCTTTCCTCTTAAGATGCAAAATCTCAACCATCGAAGGTCACCAAGCTAGCAAGTCTCCCAAGCTCGACTTGCCAGGCAACAACCATGCTACATGTTTTCCACGAAAACATTCGAGACATCAATACATATCACAAACGGGGATCCACTTTGGGTATTGGTTTGGCGGTTTCTGACGTGCGGCGTACACTACGCCCGTCATAAGGAAATGTAATAAGGATGAGGCGGTTAGTAAATACAAGGAGTAATGGTGAAACGCTCTTTTTTATGGAACATTAATTCCATGCGTTAACGGTTACCACCTCCTCCTATTTACTCACCCATTTTTTCATTCCTTAATGAGACCAGAGTACGTTTCACTTCGACTTGTATAAATAGGTCTTACCTATTTCCACGGAACAACAAGTTCAGTCAGGAGCAATACAACACTCAGAAACATTTGCTAGCTTTCCATATGTTAGCTTCCCATTTTCTGATACAAGTCGTGAAACCACTACTCTTCCAGAATAAACCTGGTCTCAACACTTTCTTCGCTTCCCTCCCCAAAACCAACTCATTCTCCTCCTTTTTATGACCGAAGCAAGTCTGGAACGGCCATTTCTTGGTTTAGGCCGGATTTGTACAGATTGATCTCTCGAATCTAAAGTACTCCATTGCAGTACATTGTTTAGGGTTTAAATTCGTTTCTCACCCACACACCCGAAATAACCTTCAACTAAAATCAAAAACCTAAAAACTAAAACTAAAATCAAAACCTAATTCTCATTCAAAGATCTGCTCCTCCTCCTCCTCCTCTTCTTCTTCTTCTTCTTCTTCTTCTTCTTCTTCTTCTTCTTAACTTCCTCTCCTTCATCAACCATAAATCATTCCCTTCTTTTTTTTTTCAATCAAAATTATTTCACCATCTTCAATCAATCTACGGTTCGAAAAACTTATAATCGTCGATTGAATTCTCTATTAAAGGTGCGGAAGAAGCATATTGATAGAAGTGATGGTAATCAACAAACCAATTGCATCTGAAATGATTAGATTGATTGAAACAGTAGAAAAAAATTAGGTTTCAGAACCAGTTACGGTTAGGTTTTCCTCAAAAAACCAACCAGAATCGCTTTTCTGATTAGGTTCGACCAAAAAAACCTAGCCAGAATCGATTTACAGCTAGGTTTGATCACAAAAACCCAGTAGAATCGTTTTACGGTTGGGTTCGACAAAAAAGCCCGGTAAGAATCGATTTACAGTTGGGGTTCGACCAAAAAAACCCATCCGTAACTTATTTACAGTTGGGTTTGGACCAAAAAAAACCCAGCCGTAACTGGTTTAAAATTGGGTTTTTCTAATTTTACATAGTTACGGTTAGGAGTTCATCATCACCTAACCGTAAATTTGTCTTACGGTTGGCTACGAATGAAAAACCCAACCGTAAACCGCTTTGAAAAGCTAAAAATTCATATTTTTTTTTACTTACTTTCATCAATTTTGAGAAATAAAAAGAACATTGGTTGAGTGATTTAAAATCTAGGATTTTAGTTAGAAAAAAATATCCAAAGTTTCTCATTATTTTTTCAATTTTTTCTTCCCACCAAAATCACTTAATATGATTTCTTATCAATCTAATTATTAGTTAATTAGACTATTAGCACTAACCACATAAGGGTTGTTTAGTCATTATAAAATTATTTTAGTTAATGAGTTTTTGAAATTACTTATAAGTAATCCGTTTTTGTCCTATTAGATGAAGCCCCAATAATAAGCTTCTTATCTTTCTGTACCTTCTGACACAAACGTTTCTGTTAAAGTTGCACATACAGCACTTTCTACTATAGTAAAAGAGATGAGCGAAGTCGACCAGTTGTCGTATTGAATAGAAGGTGGTCACTTAGGGTTGTGCATTTTCACCCGCATGCTGTTCCATTTCTTTTCTGCCGAGGTAACACATCTTGGAATGGCGTTTCATTAATTAGTTATCATTTTCTCTGTGTTTCGATTCAGGTTATTGGACAATTATCAGATCAATGATGTTGACTCTCCAAATTCTCCAATGACACTCGCAATATCTCTGGTTACTAGTGATTATCATGTCAGTCTGTCTGGTAGCCTTGAATTTTTTTGATATAAGTAAAAAGAAATGTTGGTTCCTTCTGCGAATTTTTTCTTAATCCGATGGGCCCATATAAATTTGGTAAAGAAAATGTGAACTGTTGCCGTCTTTTTTATAATTGGAAAGTATAACCTCTCTTTTATCAGATTTTTTGTGAGGCTCACTGCAAAACAATCTTGGTACAGGGGCGGCAAGAAATGGTAGAGGAGCGGCAACATAATAAGACAACAAAGGTTATTACAAGGTAATTCAAGTGCCCCTTATCAAAAAACCCTTATTGTTAATAATCAAGATTAGTAATGATAATCAAGATTAGTGTTGATAATTAATTTTCACTTATTATAACTCTAAAATCAGATTTTTAGAGTTATAAAAAAAAAGTTTAGAGGAGAAGAAAAAGAAAACTTATGTGATATTTGTGAAATCCTAGATTTTGATTCACTCAACCAAAATGAGTGATTCCAGTGACCCGTTATACTTCTAAATTAGTTCCCATTAGCTTTTTCTCGCTCAAAATTATCTAAAGTACATAACAAAATCAAAACTTTTGAATTTTCAGAAGAACTTACGGTTGCAATTTTGCTCGTGACCAACCGTAACTCTTAGTTCATATAACTACCGAATATAGAGCTGTCCCAAAAATGAGATTTTGCAATCGGTAGATAACTAAACTACCGATTATGAAGGGGCATACAAGTATTTTCATCCTATTTTGTCTTTTGTGTCGCCCCTAATTCGTTTGGGATCACCCCTAAAAATGCCCTTGATTTGTATTAGCTTTTTCAGCGTTGCACTACAGCTGCACCAAAACATAACATTACGCTGTGTATAATTAGTTCCTCGAAAAAAAGGAGTCCTCCCCTATCCTTCTATGTATGGAAGTGGAACTGTGGAAGTGCTATAGATTTAGTCTGTAAGTTGGCATGAATTCAAATCCCATTCCCACCAGACGGTCACTTGACCTTTTTCTAGAAGCTGAAAATGCACTCCAATTTCTTCTTTCTTACCTAGAATTTTGTTACTAAATCGGGATAATTTCAACTAAAAACTCTAAACTTAATTATTGGCACTTTTACTATAATCTTTTGAAAGTTTATATTTGCAGGGCATACTTCGATCACGGAAGCGTTTTTCCGCATATCATCTAGAATTTAATGTTGGATGCCGGCAGAAAAAAAAAAAAAAAAAATAATAACAATATTAAGAACGGGCCCTAGCTCAGCTGGTCATCCCCGTTCCCCAAAGTTTAATGCGCTCCAGGAGGTCCCAAGTTCGAGTCCCCAATGGCGTAATATTGCAGGTTCGTTGGAGCTTAGCTTGTTAGGCTTCCAACTTGTTTCTAGATATTGAAATGTGCGAATGCAAATTTGGAGATTGGTAACAGCAGGGTCCTAAAAAAAAAAAGGTGGGGTTTTAGCCTTTCTCGTTAAACCGTGAAGGAGCTATACATGTTTTGAACAAAAAAATAACAAGAGAGCTTCAACTATCGATTTTTTTTTTTTTAATATCAAATAACTATGGTAATTATGTATCTTGGAGCATCACAATTAAATTCGCATTAATAAGCAGCATATCTCATGTCCTTTTGAAAAATTACTATTCTAGTATAACATTTGAGAAAACAAAATAATACTAGAAGCAAAACCAAAAACTAAAGAAAGAAAACCTAAAATGAAAGCAGTGTTCAATCATGACATGAAACACTAAAAAAACCTGGCTTGATTGGGGTATACCCAAACTAATTGGGGTACCCAATTTTAAGTGGACATGTGACCTTACTAAGGGGAGGCCAAAATGTGGTAAAGTTACTTTAATACCCCTACACTAATTAACCTAAAACTAAACCCTAAACTTAAAAACTAAAAACTGATTAATCTTCCTCTAATCTTTCTTCTCTAAACCCTCTCCTCTTCTCTTTCATTCTTCTTCTCTAAACCCTCTCCTCTTCTATTTCATTCCAAAAACCTAAAATCAACCAAAATTTTCAATTTTGATTTTCTACAGAAAATGGTTGATTCTAAACGATCCAGAGAAGAAGAGAGATTCAACTGGTAACATGAAAAGATCCAAATCAAAGGGAAAAGGTAAGGGAAAGGTTGGAACTAGCAAACCCGAAAATCCAATCCTTGAAGGTGCTGAAAAGAAACCTCTAAAGGCGAAAAGAAGATTGTAAGTGATTTATAAACTCAAACCCATTATTGTTTTGTTGAATATGATTGTTAGATTAGGTTAGAAATCGAAAATTTTGATTTTCAGATTTGTGGCCGGCAAGGTCGATAGTTGAACAACACGCCGACCATTTGTATTTTCAAAGCGCCGGCATGTTATCAGGATGAATAACATGCCGACTTTTCATCAGATCCATGGCGACTGTTGGACAATAACCAGGGCCGGCAGGGTATATTAACCAACCATGCCGGGTTATATTTGGTCAGTGTTGTTTTTGACTTGTACCATGCCGACGTTAGGCATCAGAAACCTTAATTTCCTAAGTTATTAGTCGGCGTCTTTCATAAATAGAACCATTCCGGCGGTGTATTCTTCGGTATGGTAGTTGGTTAACACCTTCCCGACTCTACTGTAGTCGGCAGTGTTTAGTTTATCGGCCTTGCCGGCCAGAGGAATAAGATCAACAGTGTTGTGTTGTTTGTTTTCATATATCTTATTTGTGCATTGTTTAGGTTCCCAGTGGAAACAAAAGAAGAACTACCTTGTCTTGTTAACAATGCAGAAAAGCTATTTGAATATTTGAACACAATTTATCCCAATTTAGAAGAACCTAAAGATGAAATCGAAGAGAATTGTCCGTTTAGAAAGTTATGTTTGATGGGTAAGGAAAATCCGAGAAGAATTTCTAAGGTTTATGAACAGTCCTAGCAATCCCTCAACTATGAAGAATGCACATCATCGGTGGACGAAGAAGAGGAGGTTGATCCAAGAACTTTTTCAGGGCATGTGACTTTTCTGGAGTGAACCCCTATTACAATGAGGATGGTGACTACATAGGTCCAGTGAAGGGGAAGGGAAAAGCAAAAGCTGATGCCGGTGAAAAAGCTAGTGATGGGGAGGAAGATAGCAACAATGAGAATGATCCATGAAATTCTTACACTTTATTATGTTTCACTTGGTTTAGAAACTTAGATTGTGGTTTGAACTCTTTCATTATGTTTTGAACTCTTAGATTGTGGTTTGAGACTTGTTAAACTTATTTTAATTTTCAGTTTTAGTTGCTTTAGAAGTTATTATTTTGTTTATGCAGTTTTAGACAAAGTACTTGAGGCCGGCATGGTATGAAATCTATACCTTGCCGACCTAAATGTTAGTTGCACCTTTTAGGTACAAAGTACAACCCATTGAATGCTCAACGACTAGAAATTTCAAAATCAAGATATTATGTATGTTGTTATTATAAAAGCATTCCCAACTTCATCTTCAACCTTGCATAAAGAATGGAAGTTTCACCACCAAATATTTGTAGTCTTTGTACACTTAGTGGTCATTTTGCAAACGATTGTCCCTTTGAAGGAAGCAAATGCACTATTGAAGGTTGTAAGGGATTCTTATTTCTCATGAAAGCTGCAATAGGAGGTGTATATCGGCCGTATGCTTCGAAATGCACTTGTTGTGTGTTTTTCTATTGGATAGATGAGCGCGTAGCTCCGTATGAAGATGAAGTTGCTAAAATCAACCTTCTACCATGCACAGATCCATGTTGCGACGGTAAGATGAAGCTAATTACCTCTCCTAAGAAATTGTGTACCGGTAAAAGATACTATGTATGTCCCAAATGTGTTAGGGTTAAGTTTTTAACGTTTGTATGCTTTAATTAAGGTTTGTATCCGATATATAGTCGGCATTGTCCTAAATTATAAGCTTGACGGCGCCCTCGTAGTCGGCATGGTCCTATATTAAAAGCTTTCCGACGGTTGTTCTGTCGGCATGGATATTATAATACACCTTACCGGCTTTATAGAAAATAGCATTCATAAACAATTTTTGAGGGAGTTCTTCGCCGGCATGGTTCTCCTCAATACCAATGCCGGCGCAATAAAAGCCGGCATCCTAGCAAAACCAGGAACCTGCCGGCTTAATAGAAAAAAACATCCAGGAACAATCTTTTTAAGGGAGTTATTAGCCGGCATGGTAAATTTCATAAAAATTGCCGGTGTTTAAAGCGCCGGCAACTTGCTGAAGCCTGACCTTGTCGGCCATATCAGGCAGCTTTTTTCCATCTTGTCATGCATTGCGGCCGGCAGTCTGACGAAATAATACCGTGCCGACCCTGGGAGAGCTGGCGGGGTTTGTTAATAATAATGATGCCGAACAAATGAGAATACACCCAAAAAAACACATCCATTTCATTCATTTGTAGCACTCCAAAGTACATTACACAAAACACACATGCGATTACAAAAGTACTCCAAAATGTACGAATGTTTTGTCTAGTACTCCATTGTACACTACACAAAAAGCTGCTTTATTCCCTAATCATAATCACTCCTCACTCAAATCTATTGGAGGAGTTCATTCAAACCTATTGAACCTCCTTTAGTCAAATCTATGGGACATTCCCTAGACTCATCTATAACATTCCAAAGGGCCATGTTGTCCTCATAAATTTTCATCCATTCCTTGCTCTTGTTGTTTGTGAACTTCTCCCACAAACTAAACCTACATAGAGGAGGTAATGGACATTCCTTATTGAGTTGTAGACCAATAAAATGATTTTTATCCACCAAAGCCATGACAATTCTTCTATGCTTGAGTTGGTCCACGCAAACCGCATGTTTCGGTGCAAATGCTATAGATAGTCCCTCACTAAAAAAATATACCACACAATTCCAAGTATCCGCCAATATATGGCCACACTCCGGCATTCTCAACCACTGCTCCCATTTGATCGGTGCGTTTCCCTCCGGGCCTTTAACACTAGTTAGCAAACCTTTGAAAGTTGCTTCTTTCTCCTCCATGGAACCTTCTAGAATCATTGAGATATGGAACTCCTTGTCGTTTTCTAGTCGAGCGGCCATCTTCTTTCTAATGTATTGGCATTGGGTGAGATTCTCTTCAACCGCTCCACTTAGGTATCCCAATTGTTGCGAGATAACGTGAAACCCACAATTTCCATCTTTCGGAACATCGTCGGTACCAATCACGAAATCTTGAATAATTGGAGGGAGTTGATTGCGATACTTTTGCAACACCGGTTGTACTACCTTCTTTGAACGACCTTTTTTCTTCGCAACATCTCCTTGGCTTGCTTGGCTCTCAAGAGGTAGAGTTCCATTTGTATTCAAGTTAGAGACGGTTGGTGTAGTTAAATCCTTCTTTGGCCGACCCCTTTTCTTTCCAACAAATTCCACGCTTGCTTGACTCTCAAGAGGTAGAGTGCCATTTGTATTCAAGTTAGAGACCGTTGGCGTATTTGAATCCTTCCTTGGACGACCTCTTTTCTTTTAGCGGGCTCCTCCTTGTATTGCGCCTCGGTATAAACATGTCCGGATGGATCGCACTTTGTTCTCAAATGCTCTTTAATGTTTTCCTTTTGGATTGATCACTATTTCTACTTAAAAACTCTTTGATTTGTTCTCCTTCGGATTGATCTTGATCGCAATTTTTACTCAAAAACTCTTTGATTTGTTCTCTTTCTTCCGCCCTCGTCTTTTTGGTAGTTGGTCTACCATTAGGATCTTGTTTCTCCGGTTCTTCAAGTTCTTCCATAAAAGGGTAAACTATCGGCATCAACTTGTGCTTCATAGTTTGTTTGTCCAACCTATTCAACTTGGGGTACTTTTCGAGGATTATTCTCCCAAGTTCCATGTCGCCAAACTCTTCATCGGGATCTTCTCTTGGAGCCGGTTTGAAAGATAATTGCTTCCAATAGGGATCGATATCATCAAGAGGAATGTGAGTTTTATACCTACCAAGCATATGACGACATGGAAGTCCGATAGCCTTCATTATCCTACACTTACAAGGAGTGTTCGGGTCATCATACTTTTTATACTTTTTTAACAATGCAAGATGTTTCATCATGAAACGTATTGCCCAATGCGAGACGTTGCAATGTATACCAACAAGCATCCAATTATCCTCCTTAAACTCCCTCAACTTCCGGAAGCTACTTTCTTGGAATTGCTTTTTTATCTTGTTGATATCATTATTAGTGTACTCATGGATAGCATGTTGCACCGTCACAATCCCATTTTGACTCGTGAAAAGTAGACCTTTTAGTCTCCCATGAGCTTGCTCTACCATACTTGTGGATTCAAGTTGAAATGTTTATAGTCGTAAGTAAAAGCATACACAAACCTCTCTTTGTGTGGCCTCAACCATTGTTTCTTGCAATATTCCACTACTTTGGGGTAATTAGTCCCCCAATCATCCTCGAAATCCTTCAAGTTTAACTCATATCTCCCCACACTCATCGACCAAACCACCTTATCCCACGCTTTCATGAATAACCCAAACTTAATCTCACCTTCTTTCCATTCTTCGTCTTCTTTCTCTTTCTCCTTCTCTCGCTCCTCTTTAGTTAGTTTGCTAAGACGTTCGTCTTCCTCTTTTTCACGTTTAGTTCCTTTCTTTGCTTTCGGTTTTTGGATATGACTTCTACAATTCTTTCTAAGATTGCATTGTATATGCCAAGTGCAAAGGAAATTTTGTGCATTGGAAAATACTATCCTCACGACGTTCATTATTGCTTGCTCATTGTCGGTGACTATAACCCCCGGAGTTTCGTCTTCGTGGTAGAGAAGCTTCAAAGTTTCCAATGCCCAAATATAACTATCATCCTTCTCACGATCCATAAAACACCATGCCACCGTGAACGATTGCTTATCCGAGGTTTGTCCTACAATGTTCAACAAAGGCATGTTGTACATATTCGTCTTATATAAGTACAATCCATGAACAAAACTTGGTAAAAGCAACGCGCCAATTGAATCATATCGGGATGCGCAAGAAAAATACGATCCACCTTCCCCTCCGATGACTCCTGGTGTCTCAGTGTGTAGTTGTATTTGTGTATTAACCATTGTGATTCTTCCATCACCTTTCTTCCATCCCATTCAATTCTTCTAATAGTTGCCTTGGCTGCATAAATTGTAGACAATGAAGAGAGGTTATGCGGGTCGTCCCTCTTGAACTTACTTAGGAGCTTACTTGGTTTAATTCCCCAACTTGTTCGAACTCGTGCGGTTTCAACTTGGCAACTTGACAATGCCCAACAAGAGTGTCCGGATCTTTATGGTTATGCCAACCAACATCAACTCTACTCATTCTCCACACGTTGTCGGTATCTTTGTTCCTCCCAAAAATAATCTTGAATGGGCATCCACACTTCTTTGACTTCGTCTTGTACATCCTAGTCGTCTTCTTATCATACACATAACCCTTTCTCTTGTGACTTTCCTCCGGAGATCCATAACACTCGCATACCATTTCAAAACGCATAGATTTTTGTTGGGTGTTTTTCACTAGAACGCACATCTTCTCTTTGGCTTTCTCAACAATCCAATTGACCGCGTCGTCTTTTTCCTTCCATTCCAAATCATTAGCATAATGTGAGGAAGTATCGGGACCCCTAATTTTCTGAGCTTGAGGCTGATCCTCCATAGGTACCAATGCCACAATCTACAAAACATCAAAAGTTTAGTTGATGTGTATTACCACGGTCGGCATGGTCGACATATAAAACAATGCCGGCTAGAAAAGACCGTAACGTAATAGAATATAAACATTGCCGACATGGAAACAGCCGGCAAGTTATGAAATCATGACAATGCCGGCGTAAGCATTTTCAAGTAAAGGCTCCTGTGTTTCAAAAAATGAAAGTCGGCAAGGTTAAAAAATTTTACATTGCCGGCGTGGTACTGCTCATGAAAAGTCGGGACGTTGTTCAAAGTAGAACCACGCCGGCTTTTATGGTCGGCATGATCGACAAGCGTCGACCTTGCCGACCTGTCTGACAAAAGCGAAAAAAAAAAGCAAAATCGATCATTTGCATGGAAAAATCACAATCTTCACCACGAGGTTGTCTACCCGATTACTTTCGACTCCATTATCTTCTTCTTGCTCATTGGATTCTTCGTTTGGCTCAATACATTCATCACTTCCATACCCATCATGAGTTTGAGGAAAATAAAAGTGAGGGTCATGCATGTAATCCATTTGATCATGGTCTGGTAGATCATCATACAAGTACTCATATGTAGGAGGAAAGTTAGAAGACTCCCCCACTTCAAAATCAGGATTAGAATCACTCATCTCACTCATATCACAAATTTCACAAAAACCCTAACTTCCCCCCCCCCCCCCCCCCCCCCCAAAAAAAAAAATCTCCTCTACTCCTTCATACAAATTCTCTCTCTAAATGATTTCTAAAACTCAACTTATAACTAAATCAACTAACTAATTTAACTAATCTAATCATTTTAGTTAAATTAGAGTTAATCATTATGGGGTCATTTTAGCCATTTACAAAAATATGGGTTAAGGGGTAGCTTCACTTTACTTCAAAATGACCCTATTTTGTTTTATTGGGTATACCCCAATTAGTTTGGGTATACCCCAATCTCGCCAGGTAAAAAAAGGAACTATAAAATGAAAGCAGCATGAAACACTGTGTTTTATCACTCGGTGTGTCACACTTAAATCTTATTGGGAATGTCACCCATCCTTTGCCCAATAATAAAAATTACGCACATGAAGGCTAAAACAATTAAATGACATCCCACAAATAACCATTCCCTTTTTGACAAACCCCAAAATACCAATTCACCATTCCTTCTATCATCATCATCATCATCTTCAATGTCCTCTGTGCTAATATTTCCGACCATGATGTGATTCTGTAAAGAATATTTTGATCCATTCTTTATAAATGCCTTTAGGAGCTTGGCATATATACTCTTCATAGATTTTTTGTATTGTTCCAGCTCTCCAACGGGTGCAATTTGTATGCGATGTTCATCATTGTTGATTTTTTCATCTACCTTGGATGGAATGTGGCCGATATAAAGTCTGCAAGCAAATAATATGCTTTCTGCATTACCATGAAAATGATGAGTAACAATTTCTTCAAAATATTTAGGTGGATCGCGGAGAATAGCCAACATTGTTTGACAATTTAACATAAATATATCCTCGTTAAAAGTTAAATGCTCCTTTTCCAGCCAATAACCCCAAAAAGTGGGTAAAACATAGTTAGATTGGGCAACAGTATAATGTGGTTTGGGTTCTGAACAAATAAGATTTGCTTGGATGGAGAGTAATATTTTTAATATGCTATAAGGTTCGCTTCTAAATTCCCTCCAACAAATCCCTTGACCTGGGTTCAAACTAGGGTTTAACTTCAAACCCGGCAATACCCGACGACGAAGTCTTGGAAATTTGTAAGGGTAACCAGAAGTGATTTGAATATCAAAAAAGAATAAACCTTTGTGATACGGAGTACCTGTTGGTCCTATGATTACAGCGGTTAGGAGATCGATTCTATTCTCGTAAGTCCTAACGAAGATCGTATCTGGAAGCTGCTCTTGAAGTATCTTCCACTCTTTCATTATGATATCAGCTTCTCCTGGGTTGAGTTGTAGTGCTTGATCATAAGCAGGTGGTGGTGATGAAAAATATATATCATCGCTAATAGAATCATGATAGTCAGTAGCAGTTGTGGCGATGATATCGAATCGTTTAATTCTCCTCTCAACAATTTTTGGTTTTGTTTCTTCCAAGTCTCCTCCTTCTAACCTTGTGTACATACTATCTTCGTTTTTGGCCTCGATCTTTGAGAAGGGATGCCATCTTATTCATGTATATATATATAATATTATAGGGTCCTCTTATCTTGTATACCCGTATATATGTTAAGGTTCACTAAAACAACAAATTCTTGCATTGGAAACAAGATTTGTTTGTTTTATTGCATTGAAAACAACAATTCTTTACATTGGGAACAAAATTTGTTGTTTTTAGTGCAAGAAAAACCAATTTCTAGTAGAATAAGACAAAAAACCCAATTTCCAAAGACATAAAATAATTCTTTATTAAACCTTAACATGTATACGGGTATACAAGTTAACAAAAGCCTTCTTTTTAATATGTTTTGAGTTCGTGGGTTACCGCCCAAAACTGTCACTATCCACGATAAAACCCCAACAACATAAATTTGTAGAAATTAACATTTAATCCCAAATAAGTTGGCCTTTGGACACTCTAGTCCAGTCCCCTCAGGCCTAGTACTAGGAGGTCCAAATTTATGAAATACTAAACGAGTCAGTCCATTGTTCAACGATTTAGTCCAAAATATGCTTTCTTTGATGACAAAAATACCCATAAAACAAAATCTGATACTATTTTCTCCGTCATAATCATTTTCAATTTCATGGTTTCGTATGTTGAAACTCTCGAAAGAGCTCTCCATATACTCCTGTTGAAGATGACGGTTGTAAGAATTTGATAAAAACTCATTTCGAATTCGATTCATATCAACTTTGGATCATTTTACGCTCCTCTACCTTTCCCCTTTCTCTCAACCCCGAAGAATCTCTAGAAGAAAATCTCAAAACAAACAGATCTGGTAAAATTTCATCTAAATCTTATTCAAAATTCATTAAATTTTACACAAGTAGTTTTCGTAAATCTTATTACAATTTTGTTTACGATGCTTTAGGTATTTTTTGTTTTAATTTGTCATCAGATGCAATTCTTCTCTTATATATACAAGTTCTTTTTCAATTTCGTATTTATAACTTGATTCAAAATTAATGTTTTCCTCTCTCTTTCAATATTTAGATTGAGTTGGTTTTACCATATAGCATGACTTTGGGATTTATACTATAGAGATTTGAAGTTCTGGAAATGAATGTTGGTTTGGTTTTGGTTGTGTATAGAAAATTGTGCAAGGATTTGTTTAAGAAACGGTCAATTGGAGGATTCTCGTTTTTCGGTGGAGGCTGTTTCTGGTGGCATAACTAATCTATGTGAGTGTTCTTATTTTCTTCTTATATGTGGGTTTTCTCAATGACTTGAAGTGAAAATGTAATTAAGATGGAAATATTGTTTTCATGACTATTAGATTGTATGGTCCTAATACTGAATATGTGATTGACCGACAACGTGATATTCTGGTGACCAATCGATTTTTATTTTTACTTCAATGAATTTTTTGATGCAGTATTATAGGTTGCCGTTATGTTGCATCAATTTGTATATAGAGCATATTTTAGGAGGCAGTCATTCTGGGAATGTTGACATTGTTAGTTTCATATATTTGGTGGTTGAGTTTTTTTTTTTTTTGTTGTTGCTAACTTACATTCTTTGGTGAGTTACTCGCAACCTAATTTTTTTCCAGTCCATCATATATCCTTCGGTAGCTGGATTTGGTGCTGAGTTGTTTGGAGTATTTGAGAATGGATGGTGCAATCTTTCATCAACACACGTACGCTTGAACTATTAGGTGAAGCCAAAAGCCATATCTTATAATATTGTGGTTCATATGAAAACTTTATTTGACACTCATAGACGACCTTTATGATCACAGGGTTGCGGTATTCTAATTATTAGTGATTAATTTTTAACTTCAATTTTTTGTTAGTGTACACCAGTTGATTGTTAACGTGTACATAGTTGTACACCTGTTTATTATCAATGTGTACATAGTTCTACACCTGTTGAAATGTGTACATAATATTGTGTAGGTGTCAAGCTGAACTCTCATGGTTGATATATGTGATTATGTTTCTTATGGGTTCTTATGGTTTTTCGTGTCTCTGAACTCTTATGTTTGATATGCCAAACTTCCCAACAGCTTAGATCCCTTCATTCCGTATTAGATTTCCCTCTTTCTTTTCTGGTTATGTTATGTTGTTTTTATTAACTACTCATTCTCGCGGCTACATTTTTCTTTAAAAAAATTTTGGCTTGATCTTATCATGTGCATTTTGTTTTATTCCATTGGGAAATTATGTTTAAGCTGCTACTTGGAGATAGACGAATCTCTATGCTTCATTATCTGGTTTAGTTACTAAGGTTCATTTTCATTGTTGCATACAGCGTATGCAACAAATTATTTCATAAAAAATGTTATGACAGGTGAGTAAGCTGCCTGTCATGTGAAATGCACACATAAATCATTTCTGGTTGATGATTTGTTTATCTGCTAGATCTTAGATATATATATATAAAGAAAAGCTTGATTGGACTTTGACAAGCATAAGCACTTGAAGAAAACCATAAGAAGCCCTAATCTAAATTTCAATTTTTTGATTTCCGCCATTACTCTGATTAAAGCTGTCTTCTCTGTTTGTCCGTTTCTTAGTTTTGGTATGCAAACTGAAATGCTTTTTGCTTTCTGCAAATTTGGGTTCTACAGTACTCGGTTAAAACTTAAAAATGCAAAGAGAACAAAAGGAAAATGTTGTTATAAGGGAGACTAAATTAGCTACGTGGAGGTTTATTAATGTGCAACTAATGAGCTGTCAAGCACAATAGAACCTCTGAGAGACACATTCCAGAGCATTGTCTCTAGGTTGCCCACATCCAATGTATAATATAGAGTTAAGAAACATAGTAGTGTGAGGCATTGTTCAGGGTGCGGGGAACTTACTTATTTATTTTTATTGATTAATTAGACAAGACCCTCAAGATTAACATAACATTGACATAAGATCTTGTTGTGGTGTGTTCATTGGAAGTGAATTTTATGTAAGGCAATACATGAATCAAAGTTGTTAGTATTCACCAGTTGATTGTTAACGTGTACAAAGTTGTACACCTGTTTATTATCAATGTGTACATAGTTGTACACCTGTTTATTATCAATGTGTACATAGTTATACACCTGTTGAAATGTGTACATAATTGTACACATGTTTATTGTTAATGTGTACATAGTTGTACACATGATGATTATTAATAGTTTTTCTTGTTTAACTTTAATTTTGCATAAAGTATCAGATTATTAATAGTTTTTCTTGTTAACGTGTACATAGTTGTACACATGTTTATTATCAATGTGTACATAATTGTACACCTGTTGAAATGTGTACATAATTGTACGTACACATGATGATTATTAATATTTTTTCTTGTTTAACTTTAATTTTGTATAAAGTATCAGATTATGTTAATATCGGCATCCGGTATTAACATGTAGCTACAATTTCAGAAATAGGGGAACTAAGTGATGCTTTCAACTGTTAGGACATTTTAACTCATTTGTTGTGTGCATGTGGTTTCTTAGTTGTGTCTGAATACGTTATGAACGATTTTAGTTATACTTGCATTCGGAAGGAATTTATGTATATGCCATGCGGTACATATACTTTCATTGAAACCCTTTGATTTTTTATTCACTTTTTGAATTTTGATGATCATAAAGGTACTAGCTCTGGTGAATTAATCCTCTAGTGCTTATGCAATGTCGGTAGGTGTGTACTTATTGGTGCACCTCTGTAATTTCGATGAAATAGAATCGTTTGTAAGTGAATACTTTTTGATTGGCTTACATGTTTTGTAGGGGGTGTACTTGTTTGTGCACCAGTGTATTTTCCATGTAAATAAGTTTGTGTATGGGCACAAATGACCGATTTAATACATGTTTTGTAGTTGTGTAAATACTGATGCACCTGAAAAAACTAGGTTTGTGGGGGGTTATGAAGGATCAATTTTGAAGGTGTACACATTGGTGCACCAATATAATAATATAATTCCCATGAAAAATTAGGTTTGTGTGTGGTTATGAATGATAAGTTTTATGCATGTTTTGCAGGGGTGTACATATTGGTGAACCAGTGGAATTCCCATGAAAAAGTAGGAAAATCTTTTTTTGTCAGTTTGGGATTTTCAGATTTTGAGGTAATGAAGAAAGAAACATATAAGAACAGGTCAGTCTTTTTTTCTTTCTCATTTAGGATTTTCAGATTTTGAGCAAGTGTGCTTAATTTATAGTAATCTAATGTTAGTGTATTAGCTTTAATTAAACTAGATTTTGTTTAAGATCCTATATGTCCTATTGAATTCCGCAGTAGGGTTCTTGATTATTCTTTATTTATGTATACAAACCAAAAATTAGGGAAAGCACTAACTGTACATGTATTGTATTTTCTATAGATGTGTACAAAGTTGTACACTATTGTGTTATCTCAATATTATGTGCATTTTTGTGGTATAAATGTTGTATTTTTATACCACAAAACATCAAAAGATACTGCATCTCTTTCTTATACCATCAAAAGTTGTCCTCTCATTAGAAATTTAGATCCTTGTAACATCTCTTAGGCAAAGTTAATGTACATTCTAGGATATTTGTTGCAGCTTCAGTGCCATTTTCGAACAGTTTTATTAAAATAATTTCTGCAGACAGATGGATAGATTTAAGCTCACATTTGTAAGTTAGTATAATCATTTTTTTTGAGCTTTAGTCTGTAAGAACTGGATGGTTTATCAATGTGTTACCCAGTATTCATGCTATCAGTGATTACTCAATTATATAGGCCTAGGTGAAAAATAAGCTGGAAGCTGGTGCTACAACGGTAATTTAGCTTACGAGTCACCAATATCTAGCTCCCACTATATAATTATTTTGTTGTTTTATTAGATTCCTTGTCAGTTAAAAACTTCATGAAACAATAGTTTGATCTCTGTGCTGACCACTTTTTCCTCTTCGTCATTGTATGTATAGATGAACAGCATAAATACATCATTTCCATGTCTTGCGTATCAACAAGATGCTTTCATGTGCTGGAGCTGATAGGCTTCAAACTGGTATGAGAGGAGCGTTCGGTAAACCCTTGGGAATGGATCACCTAGCTAACTTGTTATCGTATGAGATTCAGCTGCAGTCTACTTTTGCTAACTTGTTATCGTATGGATCACCAGTTGGTGTACAAACTGGTGCACCTTGTTTTGTCTTTTGATTTTTTTGGATTTTTGTAGACATGTACATGTTTGTACGCCAATGTAAACTAAGATTTTTTAAAAATGAGAATTATATAGTCATATGGTTACTCTTTTTGTAGCTCTCGGAAAGAGCTTTCCGAATATATAAAATTTGCGAATTTTGGACAAACGGTTCGAAAGATAAATTGTTTTTAATTCTTTTTTATATTATTTAATTTAAAATTGCTGACATCATTGTGAGTCACTTTGGACTAAACTGTAAATATTTGGACTAAATTGTAAATCAGGAAGGTTATATGTGTACATTCAATGAAAAAGGACTAATTTGTACCTAGTTGAATGGGTTAGGACTAACTAGTATGATTGGATGGGGTTTTGGACTAAACCGTATTTTTCTCAATAAATTTTCCATAAAAGCCCATATCATATAAACTGGTGTTCCAGTTTAAATCACCCTAAAAAAAAAAAAACTCGCTCTTAATTTTCATTCTCTTCTCACCATCAACACAACCACCACCAACCCACCATCACCGGCCAACAATACCAGCACCGCTGACCACCATTGCTACTAACCACCACCAAACAACTACACCACCACCGTCGGCCACTACTACCGGCCGTCACCACTAACCACCACCACCACCGCAACCGTCGCCACCGGCCACTACTACTAACCACAGCCGTCACCACCGACCACCAATGTCGCCACCTCCACCACCGCAACCGCCAGCACCACCACCACCACCACCCACCACCAACCGCTACTGTCACAGACCAACACCAAACCACCATTATCGCCCCCGCTTCCACCACTAACCACCACTATCGTCACCACTAACACTAACGTCAGCGCCACTTCCACTACCACCGCCATCACCAGCGCCACCATCATAATCTCGTCAACAAAAACTTGAAGAAAAAAATGAAGCCGAAACTGGTTTCAACAAAAAAAAAATTGAAAAAATAATCCGATGAAACACTTTTAGTTTCAACGAAAAATATCACCAAATCTTTTTATGGTTTCGTCGATAAGAACTTAAAGAATAAACCAAATTTAGATAAAACCGAAACTTGTTTAAATACAAAATATTGTATCACCGACATTGGTTTTGTTGATAAAATTTTGAAAAATAAAACAAAAGTAGATGAAAACAAGATTGGATTCCAAGAAATTTAACTCATTAAGCTCCACAAGTACACGAGCAACTGAATTTTATACTTCCTCACCCTATTCATTCTTCAAGCCTTTTAAAAATTCATTCTCCTCGTTGATCAATTTCTACAACAAACAAACATACATATAAATGATCCCTAAGTTAATATTCTCGGTATTTGTTTGCAGTGTAACCAATAAAACTGGTTTCATCAACATAAACTCGGAAAATAAAAATAAAATAAAGAATAGATGAAACCAAAACTGGTTTAGGCGAAAAAAATATATTCATATCACCAAAAAGATTGGTTTCGCCGACAAAAAATAACAAAATTATATGAAACTCAAAATTGGTTTCAACATAAGTTTGAACCAGCCACAACATTACAAAATAACCAATGATGTAAAATTATGGATCTAAATGTAAGCCTTACAGCAGTATACTTATTTGCACTTATTTGCCACTTAAAATTTATCCAAACACCATCACACATGCCAAAAATTACGGTAAAGCAAGAGAACAATTAGTAAGCAAAATATTTGGTAGCCAAAACACACATAGACACATTTTTTCAGGAACGTTCTTATCACCACATTCAGGATTACCATCAAAATCATATAATTAAACTAAATAACCAACAAGTCAATAATGGAAAAAAAAAAAATTGTAAATGAAATATACCTTAAGCTGCGAACAACTTGCTAACATTTCAGGAGAGAGGAGGGAGAGGGTCTCTGTGAAAAAGCGGGGTACAACAACCACACCCAATATTTCGCTTAGCAATATGTATGGACTAACTCCAATATACTTTCAAGAGAATCAACTAGACTCATTCTTAATAAAGTATATCAAGGAGTTATATTATCTCGATCTCTCGATTTAATTCTTACTCAAGCAAATAGAAATCTGCGAGTATAATTAAATATAAGAGAGATAACTTGGATGGTACCAAAGACCAATATCCAAGTGTCAATCAATGTAAATCAACAACCAAAGGTTGGATATTCTAATTTATTGATCTAACGCACAACCTGTGATATTTCAATTATATAACAAATTATAATGCGGAATAGAAATAACACAGTCTCCAGAAGTTTTGTTAACGAGAAAACCGCAAATGCAAAAAAACCCGGGGACCTAGTCCATATTGAACACACACTGTATTAAGCCGCTACAAATATTATCCTACTACAAACTAACTTAGGTCTGGACTGTAGTTGAACCCCAATCAATCTCACACGGATCCAAGGTACAATTGCGCTCCTTACGTCTCTGATCCCAGCAGGATACTACGCACTTGATTCCATTAGCTGGTCTTACCCACAACTAAGAGTTGCTACGACCCAAAGTCGAAGACTTTAATAAACAAATTTATATCACACAGAAAAGTCTACGGTAATAGATAAATCTGTCTCCCACAGAAATACCTACGAGTTTTGTTCTGTCTTTTGATAAATCAAGGTGAACAGGAACCAATTGATAACCCGGACTTATATTCCCGAAGAACAACCTAGTATTATCAATCACCTTACAATAATCTTAATCGACGCGGCGAAAGAAGATATTGTGGAATCACAAACAATGAGACGAAGATGTTTGTGACTACTTTTATATCTTGCCTATCCGAGATATCAATCTCAATCCAATCGTTACGTTTATACTCAATACGGTAGAAACAACAAGATCAGATCACACAACTATAAGAAAGTAGTATCGGTCTGGCTTCACAATCCCAATGAAGTCTTCAAGTCGTTAACCTACAGGATCTCGGTAGAAACCTAAGGTTAAAGGAGAATCGACCCTAGCTTATACAACTAGTATCACACAAGAGTTGTGGGGATTAGGTTTCCCAGTTGCTAGAGTTCTCCCTTATATAGTCTTTTAAATCAGGGTTTGCAATCAATGTTAGCTTAGTAACAAAGTATTCAAAATTCACCGTTAGATGAAAACCTGATTAGATTCAAGCTAATATCTTTCAACCGTTGGATCGAAAACTTAGCTTGTTACACACAAATGAAATGCACGTTTTAGGTTTGTGTAACTGTACCCAAATATGTACATTCGTTGGTTCAACAATAGTTAACCAAATGGTTATCCATATGAACACTTTCATATTAACCATATTCTTCTTTACCATAACTAGTTCAAATGACTCAAATGAACTAGTTAGAGAGTTGTTCAATTGCTTAGATCTTATAGAAGTATACAAGACACAATCGAAGCAAAAACGATTTAATTCACTCGAATCGATTCATGAACTTTATAGCCACGGTTTACAAACTTGCATTCCTTAGTTAATACAAGTATAAGTTCACAAATAATCGTTTTTAGAAATAACCAACTCAAGTACGCGGACTAAGTTCGCGGACTTAAGTTCCCAGAAGAAGTTTACAAACTCCAGCAGATTTTCTCGGGATGAGAACCTCCGACAGTTCGCGGACTCTTGTTCCGGTTTTCCTGATCAACAAAGTACGCATACTTTGGTTCAAGGAATAAGGACTTATATATATATGTGTTACCACACAATGCTTATATCTAACATTGGTTATATAATCTAAACTCTAATTTCAATCATTGAAACATTCTTAGAGGACGTTATATAGTTGTTATTCACAAACCATTTTTCGCCAAAGTCATTTTCAAAGTGATTGAAACATAACATGACTTTCGTCACTAGGGAAAGATGAACTTAGCCAAAGCGAAAGCTTACCAACACATATTTCGAGAAATAGATAAGCGAGATAAACTCGGCTCGAAATAGCAAATGTGTATAATCAAAGTCTATATAGCAAAACGACTTTTGTCTCTAGATAGGAGATAAAGTAGATAGACTTTTGAGTGATAGACAAGTTCAAGTCTCCATATACCTTTTAGTCGATAAAGTTCAACCAGTTCCTTGAGTAGCTGTTCGTCTTGTATGATGATTTCCATGGAGTTCTTGAGCTCAACTACACTTTCTATCCTAGTCCGAGACTTAGCTATAGTAGACTAGAAATCAAGACTTATAGTTTTGATCACTAACATTGACAAACATGCTTGAGATAGCAACGCATGCGAGTTCGACCGAGCAGTGCTTTAACAATCTCCCCCTTTGTCAATTTTAGTGACAAAACTATCAATACATATGGAATACAAAAATAAATAAATAAACTTTTGTAGCTCCTATTCCACATGCCTAATCTTCAACATTTACCCGAAATCTTCGTCACTTCCAAGTACTCCAATGATCCCAAAGGTTGTAAGTTTAGCATCATCATTGTAGAAAATCCGTAGCTATAACAATGAGAAAACAAGAATTCTCAATCATTGTTATACAATGTGATAGTATTATTACATAGCTGATAGAAACATTTTTGTGTCTAAGTTGTCCTCAATTTTCTGTATTGTTGGTACTCAATTTTGTACTTATTAAGGTGTTTTGTGTGTTTGTAGGTATTTTTGGGAAATAAACATTTTTGGAGAATTTGGCCCGAAAAGTTGATAAAATCACCCCCGGATGACACTTGCTAAACGGACTCTCCTTTGGAAAAGGGGTACTCAATTATTAAGGGGCACCTCTTTCGATAAGGGCCACCTTATTTACTATACACACCCCAGGGCGCCAACTGTTATCATCACCCATACTCTGGATAGGGGGACACCATCTTCTTCCACGTTTGATGGATTTAATTTGGCGGGAAAAGAATAACTCCACTGCGTACTTCCAGTTTTTTAATTTATTTCGTGAGATTTGCTTGGGTATCTCCTGTTACACTTAAACAGGGAAGGTGTGAGTCATAGGTTCGAGAAAGGAGATATATTTTCGATGATTTGAGAAAACAGAGAAGGTGGAGTATTCTCGGGTTTGTTTGAGGTTATGTGTGAAAGTTACGTGGATATATATTCACTGCACGAGTTTGACTAAATCCTAGAGAGTTTTACGCCTGATTTGAGTATGTCAGCATCAATCATAAGCATGCCGGAGTTAAAATACGGAAGAAATCCCGTGACTTGCATGGAGAATATCCTTGAGTAATTGCCGAGATTATTTGGAGTTATGAAGATTTGTTCTCGGTTCAAACGATTATATAAAGAGGGTCGGAGTTCATAGAAGGGGAGGAAGAGTTAGGGGTAGTTTTAGAGCAACAAAAATCGCTGCAGAGCGATTCTGCAGTAGCAGCAAAGAAGAGGAAGAAGAGAGTTGCAGACGACACATCAGAAGTGTCGTTCTCAAGAACCCTAAAGATAAAGAACATAATACTGTAGAGAACAGTCGTAGTCAGTTTCTTATATTCAAACTGTTCAGTAACAGTCCATTAGTCACGCTTATCTTCAGTTAGTAACATCTCTTGTAACAGTGAATTATGTAACGTCCAGTAGGTGTTGCAGATTCGCTATATTATTATTTCTCTCCAATAAAACACCTTTTTGAGCCATGAATCTATATTTTGAGTGTGTTTTGAGCATGAGGAGCTAAACCCCATCACTGGGACGACGTAGGAGGCTGTTTTTCGTTCATGTGGTAATTAAAATAATTCTTTTATTTGCTTTTTGCACCTATTTTAAATGGTTTATGATTTCTATTATCAATTGTCATCTTGTTTGATAGTGTATGCTTAGTCTTAGGTACTTTTGATACACTATGCTTGTAATTTACAATTGATATTTTATGAAATCTATCCATGGCAAAATATTAGAGTTGATAGTTCTTTTGTTTGAGCGATAAATGTCTAGGATTAATTTTTGAACCACTTGAATATGAAAACAGTGAAATCCTGAGTCCCAGTAAATTATTCATCCTGTGACGTATTTTGTATATATTTTCCTTTTATTTTAGTTTATTGATTCTTAAAATCAATCTCATCAAGTCCGAGTGAAAGACAACCTTTACCACTATATAAAATTCGATCAATTTTTGGCGTCGCCGACGCGGACTTGTGTATAAATTTGTTTTTAGGTTTTATTTTTATTTTTATTATTTTTGTTCTTTTTTACGCGTTTTGGTTTTTCTTGTTTTCTTTCAGATTTGGAGCCGAGCGAAAGAAAAAAAAAAGAGAAAGTGCTGAAAAAAAAAGCAAAGCCAAAATAGGAAAGAAAAGAGAGATCCGAACGGAGTGAAGAAGAAAATTTTGTATATAGTGTTATTGTTATTTTATTTTAGAAATTGTAATTAGGTAATTATTTTTGTAATTTGTATTTTTATTTTTGGACTTTTTAATTTTTGGATTTTTGGACATTATTATTTTTAAAACCCTAAGGAAGGGTTCGTTTAAATAAAACCGCTGCAGGGAAGGACGACGGTTACGATACCGTCTCGGCCCCTCGGGTTCGTACACTGACATAGGAGTCAGTGGCCCGAGTCGACTTCAACGGTTCATCCCCCATCTTGAAGGGGAGGTAAGAATTCTAAACACCCGCGAATCCCTGTCAGCGGGTTTACTGGATGATTTTGTATGCATATATGTTGAGGTATTGAATACGGCTTTAATTTCCTAGTAAAGGGCAAGGCCTGGCCATACAAGATAAGGGTTCGGATTTCATCACCGTTCTCTTCTTGCCCGCCTTAGGAAAACGATACCGAACGCGAACCCAAGCTTAAAATACTGACTAGAACGAGACCGATAGGGTAACGACCTTAATAGGAAAGTCATTCGAAAAATATTGGTTACTCTTTTAAGCATACTTCGAAGTTCATGATGGTTTCTGTAAGTTGAATGTGCCGCCTTGTAATGCCGGTGAGGCCTTGGGTATCAAAGCTCCACTGAAGCTTCCCTCGTCTCTATTCAACTTCCTTTAACTCAGATTGATTCCAGAGGGGTCTGCTTAAATTGTAACGAATTCCCTTTCGAAGGATTAGAAGCTGGTCTAGAAATAATCTAAGTGAAGCCATCATGCTTTTTGTTTGCTAGAAATCAGTAGGTTTGTTGTGGTCGAGTCAACCTTGTTTATGTTTGTATAGAATTCCCTTGCAGTTAGGATGTCAAAGTGGTATTATAATAGCCAATACAATGATTATCCAACTGAACAATATGGACATTACTCTTTTTATGACCATAGTGTGAATAGTGGTCGGGAACACCAATCTTTTGAAGGATATGGTCCATACCATGGTGAGCCTAATTACTATCCACACGCCAACTGGTCGTACGAGCAAAATTCCTCTCTACTAGAGTCAGCACGTAAGTTAGCTGAGTCAACACGTAAGTTAGCAGAAATGAATAACTTAGTTATGGACGAAAGCAATGCAACGAGTGAAATTTCTTTCCTAGATTCAATCAGGAAGTCATGTGAGTCGACTCAGAATTTTTTGTTAGAGTCCCAAAAAACAACTGCTCAAAATAATCTTAATTTCCAATATAGTGTTTCCAATAGTACCCTTGAAAATGAGGATAGTTACTTACATAATCAGGATGACGAGGATAGAATTGGTAACACTACTTTAAATGAGGTTCAACCATTTTCATGCTATTATAATGATGATTATGATGAGGATAGTATTGATGAAGAATTTGAAATATGTGGGCATACTGAACATGAATTTGTTACTCCAACTGAGCTTTATAATGATCATGTTATTATAGTTCAAATCCAAATAATTTTAATAATTATTCACCTATTCAAAAGGACGAGGATTTGACTAGAAGTATCTTCGTTTTATACTATGTAGAATTTCCTAGTTACAAAGCCGATAATGGTTTAGAGGAACGGGTTTATCCCGAGAATACTTGTTTTAGAGTCCAAGGATTTATAAACAATAGTCTTAGACAAAGATGAACTCGTAGAGCTTTTAAATATGAGTGAGGATGCATCACCTGAGTATAACCTAGAAGAAGCAATTGACCATTTTCAAGATTCCGATGATCTAGAAATTAGGGAAATTGTAGCTAGTCTATCTAGAGACACCCAAAACTCTAAGTTTGTGGGTGATTATAATTCTCCTTGTGCCTTACCTTTAGCTCTTACAGAGATCCCTCACTTGGGACTTGACATATGTGCCTCAACCATTTTAAAAGATTCTCTTCATACACGTTTTCCTGAACCTAGTGATGTCCATAAAGAAGTTCAGTTGTTAGAAACCCATCTTCTGGTTGATGTGATTAACCCAGGCTATGATACCACGATTGACTTTGTTTTCCCACCAAAAACCTTCCTTCCAATTGTGGGAACAAATGAATTTCAGATGTGTCGGTTATTAAGTTTTGAGACTAAATCTAATTACTTTAGAAAATTAGGGTCGACACATTTGCTTAAGAATGACCACCACTGTGGTAAACTGTGTGAGTCAAATCTGATTGACTTAGAGGATCCCCGGTTATTCAGGTTATTTTTATGTGCTTCTAAGTTCTTAGTTGAGTATTTCCAGACTCTAGAACACGATCTTCGGGATCCTTCCTTTGAGGAAATCCAGTAGATGAAAACTTTTATCTATACCCTTTTATAGAGGTTGAACCCGAACCACAACTAGATGTAGTTGTCTTAAACAAAAAAATAGATAAGGGTGTGTTGGATATCTTCCTAGTCTGCATTTCAGTCTCCTCTTCTTGTGGTTAGCACTTTTTGATCCGGATGACCCATGATTATTCCTTTGTTGCTATATGATTCTTCGAGGTGACTAATCCTTTCCAATTTCTCGGTCAAGACTTTAAACTTAGCACTTCTTGGGAGGTAACCCATGCTCTTGCAACACGGTAATATCTTTACTTAACTCTTTTCTTCAAGTGGTAACAGTTTCTCATTGTTCATACTTTTAATTTCATATTTAGAACATTGAGAACAATGTTAGATTTAAGTTTGGGGGTATGGGAGAAACTTTTTAGTTGCAGTATAAATAAATAAACTCCAGAGCCTAGAAATTTATGCTTATTAAGGTTAGCACTAACCAATCTAAGTGGATGGAAGCATCTTAGTTATAGGAGTTGAGGAACCAATTTGACTAGATGGAAACATCTATAGAGTATATTCATAAAAGCACAGAGCTCAGGTGTTAGAAAAAAAACATGGTAGTTTCGCCATATCTCGTTGAATCCTTTTCACTTCTGTTTTTATTTTTTATTTTTAAATATATTTCTAAGTGATTTGGTGGGGCCCACGAATTAAGTTGTTACCATTGCCAGGTGAAATATAGTGATTGAGATACCACCAATTTTTTTTTTTGAGAAATTGATAAATGGAGACCAGACCATCAGACCAACCGGAATAAATTCAATAAAGTCGACCACTGGTTCCCTTGTATATGCCAGTTGTGTTGACCTAGAGTTAGGATTATCGACCGTTGGTCCCCTTGTATATGCCAGCAGTGTTGATATTAGTCAGACCGGTATCTCAGTCCATTAGGATAGGTTCACCTTGGCAGAGGCCTTCAGACAGATATGGGAAACACCGTTCACCTTAGTCAACATCAAAACCATCTAAGTTTTTCTCTACATCCACCTTCTTAATCTTTCCATGTAATTGGTCGACTCTGGTTATGATGTCCAGAAACTATCTGAGTAGAGCTCTGTCACTTATATATGAATTTTAGTATGCTTGAGTGCAAACTCGTGTACAACAATTGGAATTTCGCATCAGGGTACTACCTCCTATAGTCAATGATTGTATGCCAACCAAGGAGATTCTTTAGTGCCTTCCAAGGTTCTGCTTAGATAGCTAGGGTCTGGAGTAAAGGTTTTGTGGGTACACCTCTGGTAAACCCTCCCGAGACTATAACTCGGTCGCTAGGGCCACCTAGTGAGTTAGGATATTATTTTCTAGATTAGATTTGCTCGAGGACTAGTAAATAATAAGTTTGGGGGTATTTTATAGACACTTTTTTGTGTCTAAGTTGTCCTCAATTTTCTGTATTGTTGATACTCAATTTTGTACTTATTAAGGTGTTTGGTGTGTTTGTAGGTATTTTTGGGAAATAAACATTTTTGGAGAATTCGGCTCGAAAAGTTGATAAAAGCACCCCCGGACGACAATTGCTAAATGGACTCCTTTGGATAAGGGGTACTCAATTATTAAGGGGCACCTATTTCGATAAGGGCCACCTTATTTACTATACACACCCCAGGGCGCCAACTGTTATCATCACCCATACTCTGGATAGGGGGACACCATCTTCTTCCACGTTTGAAAGACAGAATTTGGCGGTAAAAGAATAACTCCACCTGCGTACTTCCAGTTTTAATTTATTTCGTGAGATTTGCTTGGGTATCTCCTGTTACACTTAAACAGGGAAGGTGCGAGTCATAGGTTCGAGAAAGGAAATATATTTTCGATGATTTGAGAAAACAGAGAAGGTGGAGTATTCTCGGGTTTGTTTGAGGTTATGTGTGAAAGTTACGTGGATATATATTCACTGCACGAGTTTGACTAAATCCTAGAGAGTTTTACGCCTGATTTGAGTGTGTCAACATCAATCATAAGCGTGCCGGAGTTAAAATACGGAAGAAATCCCGTGACTTGCATGGAGAATATCCTTGAGTAATTGCCGAGATTATTTGGAGTTATGAAGATTTGATCTCGGTTCAAACGGGTTTATAAAGAGGGTCGGAGTTCATAGAAGGGGAGGAAGAGTTAGGGGTAGGTTTAGAGCAACAAAAATCGTTGCAGAGCGATTCTGCAGTAGCAGCATAGAAGAGGAAGAAGAGAGTTGCAGACGACACATCAGAAGTGTCATTCTCAAGAACCCTAAAGCTGAAGAACATAATACTGTAGAGAAAATGATCGTAGTCGTTGTCTTATATTCAAACTGTTCGAAGAATGATCCATTAGTCACGTTTATCTTCAGTTAGTAACATCTCTTGTAACAGTGTATTTTGTAACGTCCAGTAGGTGTTGCAGATTCACTATATTATTATTTCTCTCAAATAAAACACCTTTTTGAGCCATGAATCTATATTTTGAGTGTGTTTTGAGCATGAGGAGCTAAACCCCATCACTGGGACGACGGAGGAGGCTGTTTTTCATTCGTGTGGTAATTAAATAATTCTTTTATTTGCTTTTTGCACCGATTTTAAATGATTTATGATTTCTATTAATCAATTGTCATCTTGTTTGATAGTGTATGCTTAGTCTTAGGTACTTTTGATACACTATGCTTGTAATTTACAATTGATATTTTATGAAATCTATCCTTGGCAAAATATTAGAGTTTATATTTCTTTTGTTTGAGCGATAAATGTCTAGGATTAATTTTTGAACCACTTGAATATGAAAACAGTGAAATCCCGAGTCCCAGTAAATTCTTCATCATGTGACGTATTTTGTATATATTTTCCTTTTATTTTAGTTTATTAATTCTTAAAATCAATCTCATCAAGTCCGAGTGAACGACAACCTTTACCACTATATAAAATTCGATCAATAGCATCAAAGTTCAATTGTATCACAACTTCGACAACAATACTATGGTGATATGTATCACTCCCCCTTAGTCAATACTCCATATCACATGTAAACCACTCCCCCTTACATAATGACCCGAAAACCATATGTATTTGTAGTGTGAACTACATATTAATTCTCCCCCTTTTTGTCAATAAAATTGGCAAAGGTACGAAAACGGGATCCTAATGAAATTTCCAAAAGAGACATTTCATGACCAAAAGTAAGTACATATCAACTTATTTAGATGCAATCATATAGCCGAAGCTAAATGCTTTCATCAAGGAGTTTATAAATATACAATATAACCCCACAAAGATTTGGCAATTAAGCACAAGTTAAATTAAGAACTCTCCCCCATAAAATGTCATTCCCGAAAGAACAACAAGAGCGACCTTAATTTCAAAAGAAAAGAAGGATTTCTTTGGACATAACAAATCACATACGAATATGAATTTGAATCCAAAAATACTCAATTAGATTAACCACAAGAGAACCCATAATTAATCTAATCGGAATTGCTCAACATAAGCGAACTTACGGAGCCTGACAGTATATACATAAAATATGGATCAGGGAAGATCAATACTGCGGAATAATCTAGGATTCATTCTATTTTCCATCACTATTTGCACAATGACATATAATAGACATAATCCTCGTAACAAAATTTCATCATATCTTCCATCAATAACTGACATAATAGGCTTCAAACTTTTGTGATGTCAAAAGCTCATTCATTTTTTTATCAATACATGCATATCGACATATGAAAGACTTAACTTTTGACAAGGTATGGGACAATCATAGTTCACGGACGCAAATACACATATCCCATAACAAATTGCAATATATAAAACCATAAAGATTAATACTGCAAAAATCATCTTCCAAACAACTTTTTAGAATTTAAACAAATAAACCTAAAATATGAAGATGAAAACGTTGGAGATAGCTATGTGTAATCACTATAATGGCTATTCCAAACTCTAGTTATTCTTCTAAACAAAACAAGAAAAAGACAATTCTTATCCAAAGATTTACTAGGCAAATAGATCAAATTACTCATCATCTTCATCATCGGAAACACTCCAAGATGCTTGAATCATGTTCAATTCTTCCTTGAGCTCGGGAAACTTAGTTGCAACCAATGAAAATTGTTCTTGCACGCACTTCACCATTGAATTTACCTTACACACACCCTTGTGAATTTTTTTGAAGAAGACTCAAGGTGGTAGGGTCACAATCGTCAAGGGAGTCATCTCTTTGTTTTTTGCACACATTCTCCCTTATACGTTTAAAAGTACAGGGACGAACCGGTTTCGGAACCCCAAGAGAATTTCCAATTGCATCAATACCACGTTCACGACAAATTTGACCAATCAAGCAAGGGTAACGTAAATTCTTGTTGGGAGAAGTCATCGAAGTCATATGAGAAATGATGAAACCACAAATATCGAGACTCGGAACACCCAATTCAAGGAAATAGACCAAATCCGCAAACTCGCAACTCCACCGAGAATTCTCAATTGTGGAGGGACAAAGATTAGAGATACCAAGTTTACCAAAAGCCATTAAAACAACACTAAGAACATCACCTTTTACCGCAAAGGCCAAGAGAGATGTCCTCACGTGATGGTCGTTTCATCACTTGGTCTAGGTAGACGAACATTTCCAAATGGAATTTTGGTAATCTTCAAATCAACTCTCTGTTGACACGAAATATTTCTCTATTTATCATGGTTTTGAATTTCATTTTACCAAGATCAACATCATGAATGTTGGCATAGAAGATTCTTGTGAGAGTATCAAATCCTTGACCAAGACAAATCAAAGATGTTTCCAAGATTGAATTTTTCAAAGCAAACTAAATCCTCTTTATGTCCACTAGAAGAATCCAATTTCTTTCTAAAATAAAACCTATAGATGAAATCGTTTCAAAAACATTAGCACAAAAATCATTGACAAATCTTTCTAATAGAATTTTGGTCTAAAGGAAGATTCATGCTAGAGGAACCCAAACTTTTGAAGTTCTTTTTGAACCCTTTGAAATTCATCATGAGATCTAGAAATTAGAGAGGAACAAGAGGAAATTACTTACTTGGAATGAACTCTGACCACCCCCTTGTCTTATTTTCATCCAAGGAAGAGTTAATGGAGAAACAAAATATGAACCATAGAAAATTCACGTACGCGGACTGATGGGAGGAAGAAGAAGGTTCGCGCACTTCTTCTTTTATAGGCTCACTAATGGGCTTGGACCCGTTTATGAATCTGTGACCCACAAAAGGAATGTGGGATTTCTTTTGATGTTCACACATCAATGTTGTGCATTCAGTGACAACACAATTCGTTGATAGGAACCGGATGCGTAGAAAGCTTAATCTAAAATTAACCCAACTGTACACAAATCAAACCATTTCTTGCCCCATCTCAAGATATATACAAATAGGGTAATGCCAGGCATGTTACCAAGAGGCATGATGTGCAGAGAGATCCTCATGCAGCATTTCTGGTTGATATTTGTGAACAGTTCCAGTGATATAATCAAAGTAATGATGATAATCAGGGTTGTCAGAGCTTTCTATGTTCCTTTTTAGATGACTAGAAAGAAGATTCTTCCGATTTTTAGTCCGTTTATTATTATTTGATAATTTTACATGTACATAACTTTTATGGGGTTGATTCTTAGACTTAACAGAATTAAGTTTTTCTAAGAATCTAAAAACGCTTTCGAAAGCTCTGAATAGATCTTTGTCAATTGATCCATTACGATAGTATTCCTCAAAGACATTAAGAGTTAATCTAGTGAGAGTCCATATCTTTGAGCGTGATTTAACGTTTCCTCAATCTTCCCTTCTTTTTATTTTTTACTTTAGATTGTTTCTCATCATCAAAATTTTTCTTTTTCTGATGAAATGAGATTATCATGAGAAACTGGAGGTTTTATCCATAATACTCTTTGAGCAATCTTTAAGGATTTTTGGCGTGCGTTACAGGTGCCGAGAGCAAGTTTTCTAAAGAAATTTCCCATGGGGCAATTTTTAAGGACCGAACAAACACAAACTTATCAGGTTTAAAGTGTTTGCCTTCTCTGATACCAATTGAAAAAGTGGGGGTACAACAACCACACCCAATATTTCGCTTATCAATCTATATGGACTAACTCCAATATATTTTCAAGAGAATCAACTAGACTCAATCTTAATAAAGTATATCAAGGAGTTATATTTTCTTGATCTCTCGATTTAATTCTTACTCAAGCAAATAGAAATTTAAGTAGTCCGATTAAATATAAGAGAGATAACTTGGATGGTACCAAAGACCAATATCCAAGTGTCAATCAATGTAAATCAACAACCAAAGGTTGGATATTCTAATTGATTGATCTAACGCACAACCTGTGATATTTATATTATATAACAAAATATAATGTGGAATAGGAATAATACAGACACCAGAAGTTTTGTTAACGAGAAAACCGCAAATGCAGAAAAACCCCGGGACCTAGTCCAGATTGAGCACACACTGTATTAAGTCGCTACAAACACTAGACTACTACAAACTAACTTTGGTCTGGACTGTAGTTGAACCCAAATCAATCTCACACTGATCCAAGGTACAGTTGCGCTCCTTACGCTCTCTCGATCCGGCGCAGATACGCACTTGATTCCCTTAGCCGATCTCACCCACAACTAAGAGTTTACTGACCCAAAGTCGAAGACTTTAATAAACAAATCAGTATCACACGTAAAAGTTTACTGTTAATAAATAAATCTGTCTCCCACGTAAAAATACCTACAAGTTTTGTTCCGTCTTTAGATAAATCAAGGTGAACAGGAACCAATTGATAACCCGGACTTATATTCCCGAAGAACAACCTAGTATTATCAATCACCTCACAATAATCTTAATCGACGTGGCGAAAGAAGATATTGTGGAATCACAAACGATGAGACGAAGATGTTTGTAACTACTTTTATATCTTGCCTTTCGGAGATATCAATCTCAAGCCAATCGTTACGATTGTACTCAATACGATAGAAACATCAAGATCAGATCACACAACTACAAGAAAGTAGTAACACTCTGGCATCACAATCTCAATAAAGTCTTCAAGTCGTTAACCTACAGGATCTCGGTAGAAACCTAAGGTTAAAGAAGAATCGACTCTAGCTTATACAACTAGTATCACACAAGAGTTGTGGGGATTAGGTTTCCCAGTTGCTAGAGTTCTCCCTTATATAGTCTTTTAAATCAGGGTTTGCAATCAATGTTAGCTTAGTAACAAAGCATTCAATATTCACCGTTAGATGAAAACCTGTAGATTCAAGTTAATATCTTTCAACCGTTGGATCGAAAACTTAGCTTGTTACACACAAATGAAATGCACGTTTTAGGTTTGTGTAACTGTACCCAAACATGTACATTCGTTGGTTCAATAGTATTTAACCAAATGGTTAGCCATATGAGCACTTTCATATTAACCACATTCTTCTTCACCGTAACTAGTTCAAATGACTCAAATGAACTAGTTAGAGAGTTTTTCAATTGCTTAGATCTTATAGAAGTATACAAGACACAATCGAAGCAAAAACGATTTGATTCACTCAAATAGATTCATGAACTTTATAGCCACGGTTTTCAAACTTGCATTCCTTAGTTAATATAAGTATAAGTTCACAAATAATCGTTTTTAGAAATAACCAACTCAAGTATACGGACTTTAGTTCCCATAAGAAGTTTACAAACTCCAAGAGATTTTCTCGAGATGAGAACCTCCGACGGTTCGCGGACTCTTGTTCCTGTTTTCCCCGATCAACAAAGTACGCCTACTTGGTTCAAGGAATAGGACTTATACATATATGTGTTACCACACAATGCTTATATCTAACATTGGTTATATAATCTAAACTCTCATTTCAATCATTGAAACATTCTTAGAGGATGTTATATAGTTTTTATTCATAAACCATTTAACCTTAAAGCCATTTTCAAAGTGATTGAAACATAACATGACTTTCTGTCACTAGGTAAAGATGAACTTGGCCAAAGCGAAATCTTACCAACACATATTTCGATAAATAGATAAGCTTGAGATAAACTCGGCTGAAATAGCAAATGTGTATAATCAAAGTCTATATAGCAAAACGACTTTTTCTCAAGATAGGAGATATAGTATATAGACTTTTGAGTGATAGATAAGTTCAAGTCTCCACATACCTTTTAGTCGATGAAGTTCCACCAGTTTCTTGAGTAGCTCTTCGTCTTGTATGATGATTTCCATGGAGTTCTTGAGCTCAACTACACTTTCTATCTGCTGATGGTGGATTTTCATTTAAGGTTAAAATTGTAAAAACCAGAAAATCATGCTACTGACATCTTGTAAAAGATAAAGTCATTAATAAGTGTTGGATACTCCTTCACTTTACTAATTCACCTAGAATGGAGCATGTGGCAACAATCCCATTCTCAGGAATACATGAAATTCATCCGTGTTGGAGCATGTAGCAACAATACCATATACCCCGTGAATTTATAGCATTATTAATTAATTCGTAAGCGTACCTTGTATTTCTGTACTCATTATCGCCATGCAAGATGACGACTGAGTGTTGCTCTCAAGCAGAGCAACACAAACCTCCAAGCATTATAATGAAAGCATGTACGAAATACCCGTACAGGTTGCAACTCTCGGTGTGTTATACTAGCCCGATTGAGAACTCTCGGTGTGTTATACTAGCCCGATTGAGCATCCGACCGTCAGTATCGGGGCCTAGATATGATCTCGTTCATCCAACCTCACCAAAGCGTGATTGGATGGCGCATCAATTCCATAACCCCTAAGCTGTGTATGGAATATTCACCGCCGAACCAACGCGGACCCGCATGGTGGCCTCCCAAAATATTGGCATAGCTTGGACAAAACGTCCAAACCGGAGCGTATGGACGGAAACCCTAAATTAGGGTTTGCGGCATATTACATGTGTCGCAAAACAAGTCTCAACCATTCATCTTGCAGATATAGATGGAGGGTGTAGATATAGATTCAAAGGGCTCGAGCATGTCAACACAATCACCGGTGTGGGCCCGCCTACATACTCGACTAATCTGGTCGGACCAAACATGGTTGGTCATCCCAATTGCGTGCCCAACAGTATGACCACGGTCATGTGAAACCCAAAAATTAAGGTTTTGAGCATCACGAGCGTCCATCTTCTCCCGCACGAATGGAGGGTCCCAGATTAGATTAGCAGTGTCCGGTCATACCAGCATGACCACCGTGGGGCCCGTCTATCCACTCACCGATCGGCCAAGGCATATCATGCCGGGCTATCCCAAAACGCACGTCCAAACTTGCGTGGTCACACTTCCCAAATTGCAATCGATCTCGACCACTCAACTTCACCAAACGATTTGAGTGGCTTAGATCACGTTTTCATGGGGACGATCAGTATAGGCGTGAATACCACCTACCACCTACACGCCGAACGGATTGGGCAAGACAGACCAAGCTTGGTCGTCTTGAAGCGCGCGCCCAAAGTTAGCACGATGTGCGGCTTTTGCGGCACCAGATTTCTGTTACAAAATCGATCTCAACCACCCCTCTTACCCAGTCAAATCGAGTGGCCTAGATCACGCCTTTATGGGACAGAGAGGTACGGACGTGTACACTGGCATACCGTCTACACGCATGCCCGGTCGGTTCTTTCCAAAACCCTTCCCATGCTTGGTTTCGACCAAGCTGAAGAGTGATGCCTGCGCACCTCTTCAAAACCCCGATTCCATCAACGGCCGCAGATGAGTGTCTCAAAGATCATCTCGTCCGTCCAACTTCACCGCTTGGTTATACAACCCCGGTGAGTTAATTTGTGGGTGAGGCATCATGGTGATTACCACCGTCACATTACCACACCATGATGCGAAGACTGCATAAAATACACATGATACTTCACAAGTATCAACTTCCTAATAACGATTATTCAATTTAGCATTACATGCTACCTTTTGCGGGTCTCACGATCCACACATTCGTACATCAATCATGTCACAAACTGGGGATACATCTTGTGGGTATTGGTCTGGCGGTTTACAGCGTGCAGCGTGCAACGCGCCATCACAATAACGTGTAAGGAAGTCATGGACGGTTAGAGATGACAGGAGAAGTGGGCAAGACTGGTCTTGTAACACCAACACACAACTCCACTACTCCATCACTCCACTACCTCCACTTCCCACGAGAGACGTGAATAAGGCTCATATGACTTGTATAAATAGGTTCTCCTCCCTATTTTCAAAACAGGAGAGAAACAACACAAGTACAGACGAGACAGAAATCAAGTGTTAATACAAAACGTATTCAGACACCCAGAGCCTGCTTGCATCAATCGTAAGCCCGCTCACCTTCTACAAGTCATAAGCAAGCCAACACCTTCACAATCTCAACACCTTCTTCGCTTCCCTCCCTAAGATCAACCCCATCTCCTTCACTTTGTGACCGAAACAAGTCCGGAACGGCCATTTCTTGGTTTTAGGCCGGACTTTGCAGTTGATTTGCGAATCTACAAGCACTCACCGCGTTAGTGCATTTGTTTAGGGTTTAGATTCATTCTCATCACACACCCCAAATTACCAAATCCGCAGAACATGGGTTTTCACCCATAAACAATTGGCGACCACGGCGCAGAGGTTAATCTCTCGGTTGCAAAAAAATTGAATTCTCAATTTTTCGGTTTTCATCTCGCGATGTATCCTCACCAGAAACCACAGGTGGTTCGAGATACCATGGGAAGTATAGCTAGAATGCCTGGAAGATGTCTTGGCAAATCAAGTCGGTATTGCTAGAAGACAGAGCGAAACATTCCGCCTTTTGAATGATATAACAACACAATTACAAGAAGGGTCGGCGGTGGCATCTATTCGGGCGGTAAGAAACGTCAATCCTTAGCCGGGAGTCACACCTTTACCAAATGGAGAAGCAAAAAGAGCGAGTAATCGCAGAGACTCAGAAAGAGGAACAACATGGTCCGGCCAAAGCAATGAAGACTCGAGGCAACTCCACAGAGGAAGGGACTTGTCCTAATACTACAAATGTCTCGCAGATAAAGAAAGGGAGCCTGAAGCCTACGGGGCCCTGCTAGAAGATTTATATCTCAAAACTCTTATTAGCCCTAAGACCGTCTAATCCGCATCGACCTTCCAACCAAGCGAAGAAATGCTTGAGGAAGGAGAGATCAATCAGAAATACGTGGATACGAGAGGATGGGAGCGTTCAATTCGATCACTCACAGGTGATATTACGACACCCTCCACATCCTTTACCCGGAAAACGATCCAGATATGATGACACTCACAAATCTTCCAACTTCATCTCCGGAACGTGCTCACATCAAAGCCACGTAGAGACATCACAACGCCTACTAACGCAGAAAATCTAGACTCGAAGTACCTACACTTTCCGTTCCCAATGGAAAAGATTTTGGAGCCGGGCTGGAGACGTGGGTACGAAACAGAGAGGTGGAACTACCTCCCATATGGCGTCCACCAACCGATCAAGAAATAATGGACCCGAGGTAACTTGTCATTTCCACCGGTTCATTCACCGCCCCACCAGTGAATGCAACGCTTTGAATCGCATTGTTCATGAGAAGCTTGGTTCAGAGGGATAGCTCTCATTATCAGAGAGATTAATGCGGATGATTTCCTTAGAGAGACTACTTCGGTTGATACAAGTAAAGCTTCGAAAGCAAGTAAGTTCTATTCAACAATTTTACAAGAAAGATAGCTCTGGAACTCACTGGGGACTTGGCATCCCGCACGTAGAGGAAGAGGCTCAGTGATCAAATGCCATGTTTGTTTCCATTCATACTTCCCTTTTATGCAATGTTTGCCATTTCATATGACATGTGCAATCATTCATGACCAAGATGCACATTCCATTTAAAATAACCTCTTTCAGAAAAATTATTCACCAAACTATCTCAAAATAAACCAATTCAATTACCTATTAATTCAAAACCGGTAGTCAAAGGGAATCCTCACTATTACTCAAAGAGAAAAACATTTATAAGAAAAGACAAGTAGGTAGCTACAATCCTTCAAGGAAAGTCCTTCAACAGCAACTCGTCCTTCTGGGCAAGAGAGACTTTCATCCTTTGAAGTACAGCCAGCTTCAGCTTTAATTCCTTAGCCAACTTTTCAACCTCTTCTTCCTGGCGAGTAACACAGTCTGCAGAAGGGACTTCATCTTGTAATTTCTGAAGCTCCCCGAATCTTGGAGAACCCTTTGAAGAACCAAGGAGCATTGAAGTCGCTTGCACAAACACATCTCGATGGCACTTCCAGTCTTCAATCATCTCCTCAGAAACTGTTCGACCAGTTGTGACGCTCATCCCATGGATAGAAAATAAAGCCTACTGAACGCGGTTGACTAATGCAAGACGACTTTTGAGCTTCGTAGTGGTAGCAATATGGTCGTGTTTCTCCCATATCGCCGTGTACAACTCTTCGAACTGAGCCGGTACGCTGAATCCTCCAACCAACACATGACCTGGATAAGGGATAATGAAAGGAGGATCGAACAAAGCTCCAGGTTGCGCTACCAATACTTCACCAGTCACAGGAGCCTTGTCAGTTGCAAGAGGTGTTTCAGAAAAAGTCGCCACGACAGCTTTATTGATTGGAACCTGCTCAGAACGTTCTTCAAGGGGAGCCACCTCAATAATAGCGGATGTTGCTTCTCTTACATTCCTCCCGATATCTACCTCGCTATGGGTGCTAATTTCCATCACGGCCCCATCAACAAGATCACTTAGGGAGGCGCCTTGTCCAACCGATCTTGCATCATCTCTGTCGTGGTCTAGAAAAGGAGCGGTTTCGCGAGACTTCAAAGATGAAGATCGGCACCTCCGGACTTCTCAACATGAAGATCGATGCGCCAACCTTCTCATTACGAATACGCGCCAACCTTATGAAGACATTCTCTTTCTAATTCCCCGATTTCAAGCAAGGATCACTCTTAGAAGAATTTACTCGGAGAAATGAAGGAATCAAATGTAAAGAGATTTAAATACCCGCATATTGGAGGAATTGAGGATCACCTAGGACCACATGCCTACCTCTTAGATCTCTCTCCGCTTGGGGACTGCAATCCTCACCGGTTCGTTTGGTGGAAGTGGCTTCAACCTGGAAATGCTTCTTCGTGTGACGTCGAAGATGGCTCACCATGTGTCTGTCACAACATCCTCCGAGAGTTCTTGGAAAGCCAACGGTTGCTTCCTCCAAAATTCCTTATACTTGTCGATTACCACCGAAGTTTCTCCCAATAGGCGAGAAGGAAGACTCTGATGCCAAGAATATGTGACATCAAAGATAACCGGAAGAAGTTCTTCAAACCTCCGAAGGACGAATAAAGGGAACACCTGGTCAAATCCCATTTGACGAGCAGCCCTATCAATGTCAAACGGAGTCACAAAGAAGAGCTTTGTTGAATAAAGACGGATATATCCTTAATGCAGTGCTGAGATAAATAAGTTCTCCAAATTTCATAGTCTCGGATCGGTGACGCAACACAACATCAAGACCATCGAAAGAGTAAGAAAAGTCTTTGGATGAACAATGGAAGGGTGGGT
>JAJJWW010012425.1:0-38488 GCA_023531295.1 Papaver armeniacum
ATAGAACATAAATAAATAAGATGGTTCAACATCTTTTTACTTCATCGTTCACAGTCAAATCAATACGTATAGAGTACTGCTGTCACGCGCGCGTCCGCGTGACAGCAAAAATGAACCCGCGGGTCCCCACCGTTGGATTTAATCATCCTCCAAGATTTGACTATTATATTGTTCTCTTATAAATTTTTCTGTTCTTCGTGTTTCTTTGAGTGTTAACGAATTGAGATACAGTTCTCCTTATTTCTTTGATAAGATTCCTTTAATTGAATCCAAATCAGGAGAAGACCCACATTTCTTCATCGATTTGAGATGTTGAATGGATAGATTACTTTACTGCTCTTGTCTTATTCGAATACGAGATCAAAATATTAAAACCAACAGATTTGTGGCTTTTAGGAATCAATTTGGAGGGACTGGATTTTGAGATTTTTGTCGCAAAGGCAACTAAGCAATAACACATAATGGATTTCTTCTGGTTGAATTAATCTTGTTGAAAATCCTTTCACATTCCCGTGAACACAACATCCATGGGAAACATTCTCAAAATTCATAGCTTAAACCCATTTGAATGACATCAATAGGATTAGTGATCTCATCACAAGCTTTTCCATCCAAATGGAAACAGAAGATTCATCACAGCTAAACAAATTAACTAATCTTTTCTGAAATTTCCCAACGAAGATTCATCTCAGTTAAATACTTTTCTTAGAGAATAATGGAATAGCTAGATCTAAGATGATGGAAATCCTACGGTGGAAACCCGCGGGTTCATTTTTGCCGTCACGCAGACGCGCGCGTGACAGCACGACTCATACGTATAACCGATCCAAATAGCCGAAGGTAGAAAAATATTTGCAACTAGTTATAATCGATCCATGGTTCAACTAGTTACTTCACCAAATTTAATTCTTTTTTTCACATACCTGAAACTCGTTGGGTATATGAACGTCGATAGGTGACATGTTCAGATAAGAAGGATCCAACAAAACATTCAGTAACCCTAATGTCTGTAACACTGCTGCAAAGAACTTAAGCAGGGGTAAAATTGTAAACATATTCGAGCTTAATCTTTGGATAGAATAGATTGCATTCGTAACCCTAACACGCCTGTGACAATCAAATTTCTTTCTTTTTAACTTAGGTATCATCATTCCTATCCCCATCGTAAGTTCCGATTGGTTTCATTGTTAATATTTTTATGTTTTATCTAATGATCTAATGATCTGTCTTGATTGATGAGTAATTTGTGGTTTTGGATTTGCAGTAATTGGTTCCGAAACGACGTTAGACACGTTATCATATGACCCAATATATATAAAAACAAAAGATATCCTTCTGTAATAGCAACAGAGAAGAGAAGTGTTGATGATCTACCAAGGGATGATTTACGAGGAAATAGAGTACTAGTGAGGGTTGAGTTAGATGGCTTCTCTAAAATTCTGGCTACTGCTCCTACAATTCTTTCCTTGATAAATCATGGTGCTAGAGTTATTATCTGCGGGCATCTTGGTGTAAGTAACAAATCTGATACTCTCACCCTGATTTTTTTTTTTTGATGCATGGGTTTTGAATCTTTTGATTATTGGAACTTTGTTATTTTCTGCATTTATATTTGTGCTATAAGAATTCAAGAATTATATTGGTCTTATTATTCGGGGTTTCACTTTTCAGGGACATGAAAATGGTGCAACCTCTAACCTCAGCTTGAGGAATGTTGCACCTATACTATCTCAGGCGATAGGAACCTCGGTGAGTTTTCCCTAACCTGATTTTAGTTTGTTTACATAATTTTTTCCTTGTAAAGATGTTCTCACTAGTATGTGCTCCTAAATAAGTTGTTATGGCCAATGATTGTATTGGGGAGGAAGTTGAAAATTTGGTTGCTGCACTGCAAGATGGAGGTATCGTACTGCTTGAGAATGTAAGAATCCACAAAGAGGAAATGGAGAACGACCCCAGATTTGCAGAGAAGTTAGCTTCTCTTGCCGATCTCTATGTCACTATCTTAGCTCATGCTTCCACCGAAGGGGTCACTAAATTCTTAAAGCCTGCTGTGGCTGGACTCGCTATGAAGAAGGTTTATGACTGTTTATATATATTTAATGCACTTGACTGTGTATATCTACTTGGAGTATTGTGCTACTGTTTTGGTACATGTGGCCAACCATGATTTAATGCATACTTCTTTCTCTCCATGATTTAATTACAGCCAAGAGATATGCATGTATTTGGTGAAATAATCCCACAGCTGAAAAGAGAAATCGCAATGTAACAACAGATGTTCTACATTCTCCGTAGTCAGGTTACACAAAGGGCATGCCGATTTATTTTTGAGAAATCGCAATGTATAACATACTTTATTGCTGGAATTCGACCAATGTGTCTTTCAAAGGGATCACCTACCAAAATCTTCATTACAATTGGGCTCTTGTAGTGAAGATACGGTGCAGGTTGCTTTTACGGTGTTTGGTTGCTCTGCTAGGGTGTTGATTCCCCGTTGGAATCCCCTTGTCTATTTCTGTACATTCTTTCGTATATTTATAAAAAAAATTGTTCAACAAAATTAAAAAAAAAAAACTAGAGAAAGTTTGTATATTTATGCATAATAAAGTCACTTATTACTTCTTTCTGTCTACTAAATTGAAAATAATTTTTTGTTACCAAATCTTTACGATATCCAACACAATAAGTGCATTACAAAATTCCGTTCACCATTTAATACTTTCAAGAAAACATTTCTAACTATAGAAATAGGAAATCCCTACATATGTGTAGACAGATTTTAATGGGATGACACAGACACATAAATACTCTTAATTAGCATTAACAGTCAGACATACAACTTATCTAATGACGATGATGGTCTTAAAAATTTACTACTTATGTCTCTCTTAATTCCTGCCGGAGCATGACATAGATGAACATTGGCCTTTAGTTGGATTGCTTGCCATATGCTGATAGAGAGATTTCATTTCCCCCAAATAAGTACCAAATATTACTTTAGTATAGAGATATTGATATAGGGTTTGTTTGCACAGAAAACTAGCAGTATGAATACCCTCCCTTTGACGTCTACAAGAACCATACTACATAGAGATTTCATTAATTTCTCCTTTTTTTGGGCTACAAAATATAGAGGTAACAAGTTTTGTGGAAAAATATCCGGAAGATAACCTATTTGGTTTGGTAGAGAACTTTTCGCCGATGAGAACTAATTACCAAAATTGTCTGAGTGCATCAAAATATTATTCAGGTCCATGATTAGAACATTTTTTAGAATAGAGAAACATACAGTGATTCACAATATTCAAACTTTTTGGAATGAACGAAATCAAAAAGAATTGATTTTGTTTTACTCAATAACGAATAGATTTTATTGAAAATTCATACCCAACCCACATCTTAAAATCCATGAAACGAAAAGTAAAATTGCTTGGTTTACAAAGCAAAAACATACTCTCCATTACCCTAGAAATTAAAACTTAAAAAAATAGAACAATGAAAGAACTTAGGGCGCCCTTTCACCACGAATACGCCTTGCTAATTGAATATCCTTCGGCATGATGGTGACTCTCTTGGCGTGAATTGCACACAAGTTGGTATCCTCGAACAACCCAACCAAATAAGCTTCAGCAGCCTCTTGAAGTGCAAGGACGGCATGACTCTGAAATCTAAGATCTGTTATGAATTTCTGAGCAATTTCACGAACCAATCTCTGGAAAGGCAACTTCCTGATCAAAAGGTCAGTACTCTTCTGGTATTTCCTGATCTCACGAAGAGCAACAGTTCCCGGACGATAACGATGGGGCCTCTTAACTCCTCCGTTTCTTGGTCTTGATTTTTCTGGCAACCGCAGTGGAGAGTTGCTTCCTTGGAGCTTTACCTCCAGAAGACTTACGAGCGGTCTGCTTAGTACGAGCCATAGATGATGAAAGGAAAATGAGATCTGCGAATTTGGAAACGGAGAGGGAGATAAGGATAATTAGGGGTTTCTAATCTTTTGTGGATGATAGAGGTGGTGGTACTTGTGGGTATTTATAATAGTACTCTACGTAGTTTTAGAAATATACCAACGTGGCATAGGTTTCTGTTTTTGAAGAAAAGACACAATCTGCATGCTTTCTATGGATGAAACTATTTACATCCTGTCTGTTTTTACATTTTCGTCCATTTAAGCAGTATCAAATTATACATGTCCTCTTCACCCAGAAATTATTGTTATTGGGTTAATTGACCAATTTTGTGAAAAACAAATAATCTTGATTAGTATGATCAATTTTAATGGTTTTGAATATTCTATACCTTTTGATAATTCAATATAAGGATCTTTTTTATACCAGTGAGAGTAGCCGATTGGCGTCCCGCAACCGTTATCCAAATACAGTAGAAGATCTTCAAAAAATTCCTAATTTAACCGATTTTTTTTTAATGGATAGATAAATTTGGTACCCTTTTGTAATCAACTAAAGATTGTATGCATAACTAGATTTTGTGCCCGTGCTACGCACCGGGCGGACCTGAAAACCATTCACCATCATATTTTTTACTTTTAACCCTATTTTTGGTTTGGTGTGATGTGGCTTCGCCACGCCCCGTTGTTCCTTTTCACTTGGTGTCGCGTGGCTTCACCCGCCCTGTAGCGATGCATGCTTAGGATTTATGATTTGTATGGCTCGGCTTCGCCTCGCCCCGTCTGCATACATTTATGATTTGGTATGGCTCGGCTTCGCCTCGCGACGTCCCGATTTGATATGGTGTTGCTCGGCTTCGCCTCGCCCCGTCCAAATGCATTTTCACATATAGATGTTGATCAAATGAACCTCCTTTAGTCTATATGTCAAGTAAAGTTCCCGTCCAAATGCATTTTCACATATAGATGTTGATCAAATGAACCTCCTTTAGTCTATATGTCAAGTAAAAAAGGTTCCAAGGCAGAGAATTCGACAACCTGACACAATGTGTGCAAACAACATGGTTAATTACTTCACAAATTGGTGTTTTGGTTCCGGCACATTGAAAAATCTTATATAGTCCACATTACAAATTCTTTAATCAAGAAAAGAAAAGAAGGTTAAAGTTTTTTTTTTGCGGTAGATGATGATTTTATATGAGAAACAGGTGCAACTTCTACACGGTGATTGGAAATATGCACGTCTTGGTAGTACAGTGGGGGTAAAAGTGCAATGCAAAATCATAACAAAAATTGGGCTTAAAAATAGTTTAAGGCTAACGGTATTTTATGAGAATGGGCCTATATTCAAATAGCCCTGTCATCTTTACTGCCCGTGAACAACAACACCATCATCCTGATCCTTTCTATCTTCTCTCGAGCAGCAAACCAAACTTCATATCAGTCCATGATTCACCTAACTCGAGCTCTCTGTTCCTTGGCTGCAATTACAGACTTTACCACTGCACCATCATTAACGGAAATCACTACCAGCAGCATTACCATCGACCACAGCTCCAACTTCCATGATTATCGGTGATCATCAGAAACCACCATCGTTACAGCAGCCAACAGTTTTGTACCTTCTCGTCCTCATAGGCAGCAATCCACTTGTCCATCTCCTCAAGTCACTAACAGACCAGCAGCTCGACTTCCTCCTGTGTTATCCCATTATGCATATCCAGCTCCATTCCATCACCGAGCTCTACTTTCCATCTCTAGTTCAACTGCCAACAACTCCCAAACTTTCACCATTACAGACGCAACCCATCTCTTCTACCATCGCAGACCACATCAACAGCCAATTCCAATAATCACCATTATTCCATCTCCTCCAACCAATGTTGACCTAAACTACCATTCTTGTTTATGACTGTCGACCTCCATCTCATGCTGTCAATGGTAGCAGCGAAGACAACTCATTCCACCATCATTTTTTTTTGTCTTGTGTCTTCCTTACCGAAGATTGGTAGTTCATTAGGAAGAACCATGGCTTTGCGGTGAAGAAAATAAGTGAGATTTCTTATGTGTGTACAACACTTAACGGATGTTAATAAAGTACAGTTAAGTTTTTGGTGTAAACTAAGTGTAAGTTATTAATTAGGTGTAAATACTCACATAGGTTTTGTATACCTACATTTACCCTAACGGCGTTATTAACGGCCAGTTAAATATAGGGTGTAAACAGAGTGTAATCCAATCTTTAATGTCTCAACTAATAATGTTCCGCCACTTGTCCTCTCCAGAATTGCTCTGTGTGAAAGCTTTTATCTAATTTAATTTGAGGTGGGTGTCATACTCACCGTGCGACGTGGGAGCTCATATGACTTAGCATTTTAAAGGAAGGGAGATTTAAAAAGGTTCCCATCCGGTAAAATTGAAAATGAAATTTAATTTAACCACCGAAAGAGTTTGTGTTAGAAATGCTTAAATCATAAAGAAATATAAATTTTAAATATATGTGTACTCTGTACGGAGTTTCAAATGTTGTTGGTTGACCATTACGAAGGATTTTTTTCTCTTCCTAGCGCTAGGATTTCAGACAATATCTTATGGAAATAAAATATACTTTTGCATGTTTTGATTTACGAAAATCTCTTTGATATTTCCGGTCCGAAATATATAATATTTTCTTATTAACTGAAGAAAATTCTCTCTTATATGTGTTGAGAAACCCTGATAAACTCTTATTTTAAATTTTTGAGCATGCCTCCAATAACTCGCAGTGTTACAAAAGCTAATAAGGAGGAAGCTCTAAAAGGTAAGATCATTGTCTAGGAACCAAAAAAAAATAGGAAAAAGAAAGTTGCCTCAAAAGCTATGTCCAATATAAGTCTCACAGTTCTACGAGATCTCTAGAGGAGTCTTGCCTACTCGCTTTCAATCCTCAAGATCCGAAAGAAACCAAGTGGATACCCACTGACAGTATCGTGAATTTCATCACTAGGTTTGAAGAACTGACAATAAATCTCATACTAATAGTTCGGAATCAAGATTGGGTATGCTAGTACATCACAATACGACCTGAGACAGCACAGGACAACACGTCATCTTGCACGGCACAACACAACACGTCTTAATATCTGGTATAGCAGAACACAACACACAATACACTAAGTAAGTGACTTCATGGGCTGGGTTGTGCTGGCCAGACATGTTTTACCCCTCAAAGTGTACTAAACTTACTCTGAGCTCTAACAAATTCTCATTTTCAGAAATAATGATAATGAGCTCAAATAGACAAACATCCACTTCATTTAAACTTTTTCTTTCATGAAACCAGGCCAACCTTTCCCAAATGAAACACTAGAACGGATTGCATGTCGATTGCGAAATGATAATTTCCCTTGTCCTCAAATTTTCATCCCTAAGTATTATGCTACTTTGCTTCTAGGAATGTACCGTAAGACATTTCACAAAAAGGAAAAAAGCATCGCGGCAATTACTATAGAAGTTAAGCTTAAAGTCTTATCCTGGTCGATTTCTAAGGCTTGCATGCCAAATGTTAGTGTAGATGATGTTATTTGCAATTGGAAGTCGAAATTTTTCGACCTCCTTAGTTGTTTTTTGGTTGGTTCCAGGGTCCTTTTATGGACTCCTCTTTAGCTCTTGCTGATCTTCTGTTTGTATGTATTGATTGGGACACTTCTTTTTGTTGGGTAATCCTTCAATGAATTCCTTTCTTTACCGTCCAAAAAAAAAATGTACTTTCTTGCGAAACATTCCGGGAATAACTACAATAACCTAACCAAGAAAGTCATATGATGATTATCCCATGAATAATGAAGGCACGCGGAAATCCTATTCATGAATCAAAGAATAACATAAATGCTTACCTGCCAGCGCTTCAAGAAAAATCTTCATCTTCTTTGGTTTTGATCTCTTTTCGACATTTCACTAGATCTCTATCAAACACAGTCACCAAGCATATGCTTATAAAACGATCATAAAAAGGTGAAAAACTTACTGTTCTTGTTGTCATGGGGCTGATTGATTGCTGGTAGGCTGCTTCTTTTTTTGTATATTCTTCTTCGTCTCCGTGTCGACATGATCCAAGAGCGGTGGTGGTGCATCATCTTTCTCACAATTACTACTATCAAATACTATAACATCAAAAACCATGTGACCTTGATATCTAAACACAACAAAATCTCCTCGTCTTAGATTATGTGCTCTAAAGAAATTAGTCCGTCCATCTTCGAATGTTGAACACCCTTTTTACTTCACAACCCATTACTTCTTAATGTTGCCTCTTCATCTCTTATCCATAATTATTCTCAATGTTACCAGGAATTGCAACAAAGACGTCCCAAATACAAAATCATTCCTTGTCATTCCTTCAACTTGATAAGATGAAGTTGCAGTTCGGAATAGAAGATCATTTGGAAAACTCTCCCTACTTAACCCTCCCGTATCAAATTAGATACTTTCCGGCCACACACTGGATCCCTTCGAAAATGAAATGAATGTGATTCCACACAGGAAGGGGGTAATTAACTCCTCCAGCTCCTCACCATCATCAATTGTATTCAATGCAGTAACAACTTGTTACTAACAAGTAGAATTGACGAAGAATCGAGAAGACAAAATTAGTTTGTTCGTGTGAGGAAGATATGGGATTGTGGTGGTAGAAAAATCAGTCAGTACTGTTAAAGATCTATAAACAGATAACGTTCGTCGATATAACAAAAAAGACAAAAATGGTCCATGAAGCCAATTGCCACAGTTATCTTGTTTCTTTGATCCATTAAAGTTTTTTTTGTCGGTTCGTGTAATAGTAATTTGACGTTACATTCTACTTTCTAATGCATCTAATCATCTTGTATGCAAAGGTAACATGATTCTTAGGAATGAAAAAGGAAGGAGGACATGCATGTGAAGTTAACAATCGTGACGCGTGACGGCAAGAGGGTTCTTACGTTTCTTTGGGGAAAGGATGGCATGGTTTCATGGCATCAAACAGTTTGAATGATGGCGAGATGTTTGTCTCTTTGAGATAATGAGCACATCTGAAAATGAGGGTTTCATAGAGTTCAAAGCATGAAACCATGCCAACCTTTCGTTGGGATCGGACAATTTGTTTACAACACAGTAACCGTAAATGCAAGTCTTAAAGTAGATTGCACATTTGTACTACAATTTTACGTTTTCTCTGAGTAAACCTTCGTATGGGAAATGTCTCTGTAAATTTAACATTCGATTAATCATTATTAATCGTAACTAAACGAATACCTATAAAAATTATGTAATGGTGGCTCCGATATATACAACTCTAATTTATCCTAAAAAAAGTTATTTACGATCGTTAACAAGCAGTTTCAACTCAAGCTACGTGAATATTCTCCATTTATATGATGAACATTATAACATAACTTATAATCACATAACTAGGATTACTAGCAAAACTTCAGTTTAACGCCAATCAGTTTCTTGGCGATACGAATAGCTAGGCACCGAGAAAATATGTATATTTATGCATAATAATAAAATTATTTATTACTTCTTTCTGTCAACTAAATTGAAAACAATTTTTTGTTATCAAATATTTATAGAATCCAACACAATAAGTGCATTACAAAATTTCATTCACCATTTAATACATTCATGAAAACATTTCTAACTACAGAAATAGCGTATCCGTACAAATGTAGACAGTTTTAAATGGGATACAGAGATATTAACACTCTTAATTAGCATTAACAGTCAGAGATACAACTAATCCGATGACAATGATGGTCTTAAAATTTACTATTTCTACCGGAGCGTGATATGCATGAACCTTGTCCTTTAGTTGGATTGCTTGACATAGTTGATGATGGAGAGATTTCATTTCCCCCAAGTAAGTACCAAATATTACTTTAGTATAGAGATATTGATATAGGGTTTGTTTGTACAGAAAACTAGCAGTATGAATACCCTCCCTTTGACATCTACAAGAACCATATTACTTTGTCTCCGCGCAACAAAATATTATTCAGGTCCATGATTAGAACATATTTTAGAATAGAAAAGCATACAGTGATTCACAATATTCCAATTTTCTGGCAAGAACGAAATCGGAAAGAGTTGATTTTGTTTTACTCAATAACGAAATCAGAAATTTCTTTGTTTATAAAGCAAAAACGTACTCTCCATTACCCTAGAAATCAAAACTTAAAAAAATAGAACAATGAAAGAACTTAGGTCCTTTCACCACGAATACGCCTTGCTAATTGAATATCCTTCGGCATGATGGTGACTCTCTTGGCGTGAATTGCACACAAGTTGGTATCCTCGAACAATCCAACCAAATAAGCTTCAGCAGCCTCTTGAAGTGCAAGGACGGCATGACTCTGGAATCGTAGATCCGTTATGAAATTATGAGCGATTTCACGAACCAATCTCCGGAAAGGCAACTTCACGATCAAAAGGTCAGTACCCCTTCGGTATTTCCTGATCTCGCGAAGAGCAACAGTTCCAGGACGATAACGATGTGGCCTCTTAACTCCTCCGGCTTTTGGTTTGGATTTCCTTGCAACCCTGGTGGAGAGTTGCTTCCTTGGAGCTTTACCTCCTGTAGACTTACGAGCGGTCTGCTTACTACGAGCCATAGAGGATGAAAGGAAAAATAGATCTGAGAATTGGGAAACGGAAAGGGAGAGAAGGAAACCTAGGGGTTTCTAATCTTTTGTGGATGATAGAGGTGGTGGTACTTGTGGGTATTTATAATTGTTCGTAGTTTTAGAAATATACCAACGTGGCATAGGTATCTGTTTTCGAAGAAAAAACACAAGCTGCATGCTTTCTATACTTTCCTCTCATTGGTTGGTTTATATTCGTACGAATTGGCGAGTATTTGTGTTTTTCTACCGGTAAAAAAAGAGTACTTTTTGTCCTGTTCCTTTTGGTTACCACTTGTATAGTATGTAACTCGTGCTGGCACAGGGTCTGGTGATAATTGTGGATTGGAGTGGCGCTGCGCGAGACGTATCAAAACATCTTTGAAAAAAAAATCTTTATTAGTATGATCAATTTTAATGGGTAGGAAATTCGATACCTTTTCATATTTCAATACAATGATTTTTTTTTAACCAGTGAGAGTTGCCGATTGGCCCGCACCCGTTATCTAGTGCATTAGAACAGAAAGATTCCTGACTTGTCCGATTATTTTTAATGGATATATTAATTTGTTACCATTTCGCAATCATACTATCTTTTAGCAATTAAACTATGATGTATGTATAATTTAATAAAAAAAGGTAATGTGGGATCGAGCAAGAGAGAGAGCACACGCGGAAGCTAAAAAACGGTTACACTGATAATCAGTTTGGTGTACAATTCTTATGGCTCAATAGCCTACTTATAGTCTCACAAACTTGACGATCACTCAAAACACTTTCCTAATAAAAAAAAACTCTAAATAAGGGATAATTGGACTTTGGTACTCAGGTTTAGACCAACACTAGGCTTTGGTCTAACATTTGTCCAACGTTAGTGCTTGGTACCTGGACTGGACGTTGACCCGGGTTGGCTGGGTTAAGTCCTAACTTCTGTTTTGTAATTATTTAAAAAATTATACAAAATAAAATCATTAATGAAATTACTATCATACCCTCTGAGCACTCATAGACAAGCTCTTTTTAATATTACCATCAACTTAGGTCAACGTCCAGTCCAGGTACCAAGCACTAACGTTTGACATATGTTAGACCAAAGCCTAGTGTTGGTCTAAACCTGAGTACCAAAGTCCAACTATCCCTCTAAATAAAGCACACATTCCTACATAAACCAAACTCTAAATAGAAACGTTATAGAACTCTCTAGAACCAAAATGACTTTCCTAACTTCACCACTATCTTGGTTTAACTTCCAATATCCTCCCTTAAACCAAGATATCATTCAACAAGAATTCTGTAACCCTCTTCTACTCCTCAGCTTCTTCCATTGATCAACGTTAGCACGTCCATGTCTTTTCTCATTTTTTATTCCTCTTCTTCCATTGATGAACGTTAACACGTTCTTGTCTTTTCTCATCTTCAAAGAAACCACCAACAAACCCTTACTCCTTGATACTCAATTATAGCTTATACCACTTTCATGATTCCACCGGAATTCCGTCATCATTATCCAATCAACAAACTCAATTCATAAACCTCAGCACCATCTGCAACTCAGCTAACAAACCAAACTACTTTTGCTTAACAGCAATCATCAAACATCACAAACTTCTTTTCACATTCTTCTTCATCGCAGCGGAACATCTTCCTTAACAAGCTAGAAACACCTTGTTGTGCTCTATTCAACTTGCTAACCAAACACAAAACCAAATTCACCGAGCATTGTAGCTCACCTTCAACTTTCTTCACTGAGCATTGTAGCTCATCTTCTACTTTCTTCATAGAGCATTGTAGATCAACCTCATCTCTTATTTAACCACTTCACTCGCAGGATTTCCACACAGAGCATTATAGCTCTATCTCACTTCTCAAATTCCAAACTGGAATTACTTCACTTCTCTTCTCAAATCCCCACACTGAGATTGCTTCACTTTTCACGATCACACCCTTGTGACGTTTTTTCTCTTCACTCTCTCATCACCTCCTGGTGATTACTTCTCTTATCTTTCTTCACAACATTACTGTTGTTTCTTCTTCTTGTTCCAGTTATGTTATTGTTGAGAAACCTACTTCTTTGATTTTCAAGATTCTCTCACAATCTTTCTCTTGTTACGCTTCTGCCACAAGCTATAACCTATCTTTACAAAGTCTGCCACACTTTTTAGGATTTCCAAGTTTCTACCACAAACTCTTCAACCACACCTTTGTTTCAACATGTTTGAGTTTAAACTCTAACATGCCATCCTCCCTTAAGCTCAAACATAACCATCCAACATTCTTTGTCAGTCTAAATCTTTGAATCCGAACTCAACACCATCAAATTGTACCAGTCATTCTGTCGACTGCAATACCAACTTTGATCTTCTTCTTTTTTTTTTTTTTTATTTCGAATCCATAACCTAAACCTTCGAAACAACCACTTACCCAAAGCTTCTTCTAAAATAAACCAATGCTCTGCCACAACGATCCTTGTTCTTTGCAAACTACCTTTCACAACTTTTTGTAACGCCTCTGTCACACTTCTTTACTATTATAACACTTTCATTACTGTCGCGAACTGTGACACTTTCTTCTGTTACGCTTCTATAACTGTTCTCCTGCAACTGTGACACACCTGTACGGTTACTATCTTCCAATAACACTTATGTCCAACTGTGACATCTCTTTTAGTAATGCTTCTGTATCTTCAGCAAAACCAATCACCCTCTTTTTTTTTTTTTACAAAACTCACGGTTACTTTCCTGACCCTACCACCATCGAATCACTAAAGTATCATCGTGAATAATGGCATCTCGAGTTCTTCTCTGTCTTAACCATTCACACTATCCATCATCCATAACTCAACTTCATCAGTTCTTAATTCACCAACTCACACAGACTCGAACCAATTTTTCCTGTCTATGTAGCAGCAGCAACAATGAATCATCATTATCTCTGACCTCTATCACCAATCAGCAACAACTTCTTGTTATCTTAACTTCATACTCGAGCCATCACAATCAAGTTCATATCCAAAGAGTCCAATCCGATCTTCATTAAATCCTCAAACTTCAACCAATAATCCATCTTTATTGTCTCTCTAGAATTCAGCTTCATCAAATCGAAACCCAAATTGACAAACCGTAATTCTATCTCAACATCTCTTCTTCATATGTACAATAGAATGCTTCTCTTGACTCTTGAATCGATCTCAACAAACCTCTGAAATATCCTCTGTCAAACTCACACACAATTCATCTCAATTTCGTGATCTGAGAATCATCTCAGACGCTGCTCTTCTACCTTCTTTCTCAGACTCTTGCAAAAAACAAACCAGCAACACCTCTTCACAACTTGATGTATTTATAATTTACCGTTAATCTTTGTTTTCTCCAAACCCTAATCATCAATCAACCACCAATCGTCCAAGAAAACAACTTGCATCGCTGCTTTACGACATCCATCCTCACTGCATCACTGCTTTTGACAGATAACAGAATCATCGTCTAACAACAAACAAACCTTGGCCTCCAATCCAACAAGTCACGAACAGTAACCTTGCTTCATGAGAACATATTTTTTAAGGTTATCTAAACCCTAAATATCCAATAGCATCGCACCATAACTCATGACCAGTTTCCGTGTTGTTCTTAACTCACGACTCACCATGTTGTTTCCAAAACTTCTAAAAAAATACTCACCTCCTAGTTTGCAGATGAGCATCGGCCATGAACATCAGCAATAATTTCTTTTTTTAATAAGACGGCAGCAGACCTTTCACCTTCTTCTCAGCAAAAACTACACTCAACTTTTCTTCACCTTCTTGCCCTAGCTCGTACACAGCCAGACCTTCGCACAATCCTTCTTTTAAACACAAAATAATTCTCTAACTCTTTGATCTCCTTTTCCTCTCTCTTCCTCTCACCTTGCTCTGATACCATATGTAGGATCGAGCAAGAGAGAGGAGAGCACACGCGGAAGCTAAAAAACGATTACATTGATAATTAGTTTGGTGTACAATTCTTATGGCTCAATAGCCTACTTATAGTCTCACAAACTTGACTATCACTCAAAGCACTTTCCTAATAAAAACAAACTCTAAATAAAGCACACATTCCTAACATAAACCGAACTCTAAATAGAAACCGTTCGAGAACTCTCTAGAACCGGAATGATTTTTCCTAACTTCACCAATATCTTGGTTTAACTTCCAATAGGTACGCACAAGTGAAAATGAAATATAGTTTTACCCACAAAAAGTTTGTATTAAAAATACTTAAATCATAATGGAATATAATATTTAAATATATTTTTACTTTATACACTTGTGACGGTGGAAAATAAAAGCATCATCCAAATCATTGCATATTACTATAACCAAAATTTTAGATAAGATGGAAAGGAGCTTCAAATGTTGTTGGTTGACCAATCAACAACCTATCAACCACCGTTCATACCAGGCATGAGCATTATAAATGACTCAAGAAACAAAAAGCAAGTTAAAATTAGAATTTGCTTAGTATAGTTGATGTAAATCCTACTTAAATGTAGCTTGCGCTCTTGTTTTAGTTCACAAGTAATAATGGTTGTTTAGTTTCCAAGATTTGTCACAAGGCCTTTGTTGCTCTTAGCTTATCCTTGGAACTGTTTTCTTTGGTGGAGGTTATTTTCTCCTCTTTTTGGTGTATTTGCTCGCGCACAACTTGTGTGCTTCTTAATACAATTCATTTTGAACGATCAAAAATAATAATAATAATAATTGAGGCAACATTGCTATCTAATAAATTAATTCTTCTTATTTCGTTTTTTCGCTCAATGATAAAGAAATAAAATTTGGTGAGGACTTATTTCTCCTGGCGAGATTGGGTATACCCAAACTAATTTGGGTATACCCAATAACACAAAATCTGGTCATTATGAAGTAAAACCAAGCCACCCCTAACCTTGTATTTTCTAAATGGCTAATATGCCCTTGTTTAATTAAAACAAAAAATTCTGATTAGGTTAATTAATTGAGTTTAGATTAAAATTTTGAAATTATGAATTCAGTAGGTTAAACCTTTAATCCGTCTTATGAGTTCGATTTCTATCAAAAAAATGGGTTTTCTAAAATTTTATAAGTCAGCAAGGTAGACGTTTGAAAAAGGTGCCGGCTATATTTAGCCGGCATGGTATATGTTTGAATAAATTGCCGACCACTTTCGGCCGGCATGGTCCTTGGATGACGAAAACGCCGACCATGTTTTTGGCTGGAAGGTTTTTGAATGAATAATAAGCCGACTACCTTTGGCCAGCAATCTAACGGTCGGCATGTAAATATTCACTAACATGCCGGCTATAATATAGTCGGCATGCACATAATTTATTACACTACCGGCTTTCTCCAGTAGGCATGTTAAGGATTTATAACCATGCCGACTGTACTTATACCAAACAGAAAACAGAATATGGGAAGATGTAATTCACTTCATTCATGCAATTTTGGTTACTACACTGATTGAAACATAAAAACGAATGCACTTAGCATGTGCATCAAGCCTTTGAACCCCTAGGCGACCCTAGTGGACGAGTTATAGTCTCGTGAGGGTTTACATAGAGGTCTACCCACAAAACCTATACAAAAACTTCTAAAGCCATCAATCTTCCTCCTCCGAAGATGATACGGCATCCAGGTACTCCGGGTTATCCTCCGGGATTCTTTCTACCCAGAAGTGATAGCTTGCATCGAACGCGAATGCTTCCCCCTTTTCCTCCAAGTAGCGCGCTTTCACGACTCCATGCTACAAAAACACAAAAACAAACTTACATTTGTTAGTGGTGTTTCATTGGAAGATAAAACAACATGGGTTGCGTAAAATATAATCACAAAATTACTTACAAATTGTGCAATGGACAAGGTGAAGGGCGAGTGTTAAAAATCTGAGGTTGGAGCGCTAAAAAAGCAAGTATCGCATTTTCGATTACTAGGTGCCTAGCGTGGACTTGTTGAATACTTCTTGCATTAGGATTCCCAAACTCGCCGCAAAATTTGTTGAAACTGGGGGTGGATGGTGGTACGACAATGGTGCAACCGTCCATATCTGTAAGGATAGAAATCTTTACAAGACATACGAACTGGTTAGTGGAGAAGGAAATGAAGTTGTCCCCCAAACGGCCAACACAGCAAAGTCATTGGGAAAGGCACTGTTGAACTCTCGTTTACTTCGAGAAAGACTGTTACTCTTACTAATATGTTACATGTCCCTGGCATTGTAAAGAACCTTGTTTCCGGTGACCTTGTTATGAAGGCTGGATTCAAGACGACCTATGAGTCTAATAAGTTTGTATTGTCCAAAAATGGTGTGTTTGTTGGACAAGGATGTGCTTGTAATGGGATGATTAAGCATAATATAATAAATAATGGTTATGCTTATATTGTTGACTCTGTTAATTTATGGCATGCTAGGTTTGGTCATGTGAATTATGGTTCTCTTAGAAACATGAAACGATTAGGTTTGATTTCTGATTGCAATTTTGATCATGCTTCTAAATGTGAAATATGTGTGCAAGCAAAGATAACTAGAATTTCCCATAAGTCTGTAGTACGGAATTCTTCCTTACTTGAATTAGTACACAGTGATGTGGGTGATTTGCATGGTTCTGCCACTCGTGGTGGAAATAAGTATTATGTCACTTTTATAGAGGATAGTACTAGATATGCTTATACATATTTGATGAAATCTAAGGATGATGTTTTTGACATATTCAAAATATATAAAGCATAAGTAGAGACACAATTAGGACTGAAAATTAAGATTTTACGTTCTGATCGTGGTGGTGAATATTTTCCTAATGAATTTAAATCCTTTTGTCAAGAGCATGGTTTAATTCATCAATTTACTGCACCTTATACACCTCAAGAAAATGGTGTGGCTGAAAGGAAAAATAGAACTTTGATTGATATGGTTAATTGCATGCTTATAAGTTCTAGTTTGCCTAATTCTTTGTGGGGTGAAGCTATGTTGTCTGCATGTTATATTTTGAATAGAGTTCCTTTGAAAAAGAAGAATGTTTCTCCTTATGAATTGTGGTTTAAGAGGAAACCAAACTTGAAGAGACTTAAAGTCTGGGGTTGCTTAGCATATGTTCGAAAGCCTGATCCTAAAAGACCAAAACTGGAAACAGGGCTTATAAATGTGCTTTTGTGGGATACTCTCTTAATAGTATCACCTCAGATTTTTAATCCTTGACACTTTTGAGATTATAGAATCTGTAGATGTGGAATTCTTTGAGAACTTAAATAGGAACAGTTCTCAAATGCAACCCATGGAGAACTCATTGTTACCTAGTCTAGAATCTGAAGAGACTAATGAGAATGATGATCATTCTGTTCCTACTCGAGACATGGAGGATACTTCTGAACCCATAGAAGATGTTGAACCTAGAAGGAGTAAGAGAGTAAGAATAGAGAAAAATTTTGGTCCAGACTTTATAACATATCTTGTAGAAGGTAGTAAGAATGAAATTCTTAGTATGACTACATATGTAATGCATGTTGATGATGACCCTAAAACTTATGCTAAGGCAATGAGTTCCAGAGATGCTAATTTCTGGAAAGAGTCTATCAATGATGAAAAGCATTCACTTTTTTCTAATGGTACTTGGATATATTGTGACTTACCTCCTGGCGTCAAGCCTATAGGATGTAAATGAGTATTCAAGAGAAAAATGAATGCAGACGGATCCATTGATAAGTTCAAAGCGAGACTAGTTGCTAAGGGTTATAAACAACGACACGGAATTGACTATTTTGATACATATGCTCCTGTTGCTCGCATCTCATCAATCCGTTGTTTAATTGCACTTGCTTCTACACACAAATTAATTATACATCAAATGGATGTCAAAACCGCCTTTCTAAATGGTGATTTAGAAGAAGAGATATATATAGAACAACCCGAAGGTTTCATATTGCCAGGCCAAGAAAAGAAGGTTTGCAAGTTGGTAAAATCTCTTTATGGCTTGAAGCAAGCTCCCATGCAATGGCATGAGAAGTTTGAAAAAGTAGCTTTGTCACATGGTTTTGTTGTGAATGATGCTGATAAATGTATCTACAGTAAGCATGATAGTTCTGGATGTGTGATTCTATGTTTGTATGTTGATGATATTCTTATTTTTGGATCTGACATATCTCGTGTGGAAGAAACAAAGAAGTTTCTTAATTCTAACTTTGATATGAAGGACTTAGGGGAGGCTGATGTGATCTTAGGAATCAAAATCCTAAGAAAGGGAGATGAGTTGGTTTTAACCCAATCTCATTACATTGAGAAATTTCTCAAGAAGTATGGTCATTTTGATGACAAACCAGTCCCTACTCCTTTAAAACCTACTATAAAGTTAATGAAGAATACTGGGCGTACTCATGCACCACTTGAGTATTCTAGTATTATTGGGAGTCTTATGTATGCCATGCATTGCACAAGACCGAACATAGCTCATGCCGTGGGATTGCTATGTCGTTTCTCAAGTAATCCAGGAGGTGAACACTGGAAAGCAATTTCAAGAGTGTTGGCTTACTTGAAAGGAACCATTGATTATGGTTTGCATTATCAAGGCTATCCCGCTGTATTAGAAGGATACAGTGATGCTACCTGGAACAATGTAGAATCCAATTCCAAGTCGACTGGTGGATGGATATTTACATTAGGAGGTGCTGCAGTGTCTTGGAGTTCTAAGAAGCAGACTTGTATTTCTGACTCAACGATGTTGTCAGAATTGATAGCGTTAACTGATGCATGTAAGAAAGGCGGAATGGCTTAGGAACTTACTTGTTGAAATCCCATTTTGGAAGAAGCCATCTCCATCAGTTTTGATTAATTGTGATAATCAAGATACTATCTATAATGTCTCTAACAAGACTTATAATGGAAAGTCTAGACATACAAGTCTTAGACATCAAATAGTAAGACAATTACTCAAGAGAGGAGTAGTTGTTGTGAACTATATTGAAACAAGTAAGAACTTGGCAGTTCCATTTACGAAAAGTCTTCCAAAGGCAGTGGTTTCAATAAAGTGTAAGGAAATGGGACTAAGATCTGTGAATGAAGTTTGATCACCCATAGCAGAAACCCAACCTATGTTTTGGACAGGATAAACAAGGTTCAATGTGGTACCAACAAGTTATGGAAGTGATTATGGTGCACTAAAATTAAAACTTCCCATTTTCTTATTAGTGCAGGTTTCTGCAAGAAATCAGGATGGATGAAAATCCTTAATAAGTCTAACTTTTATCACAAGGTGTCTCGCAGAAACACCTTCGAGACTTACCTATATGAGTATGGAAATCAGGCCTTTTCCTAAGAGAAAAAAACCGTTCTCTAAAGAAGACTCATGAATCCAGGATTTAAGCACATGGCCATTAACGTGCTAGCTACAGAACACACTATCTTCTGAAATCAATATGTGTGGAAATTCCGGTTTTATTATTAGGGGTACTTGGTTCAAGACTAGTTTCACCACTGAACCTCGATAAGGCTTTGAATTTCTTACACTAAGTGAAGGTTCAAATCCAAAAGATACCTATCACTTATGTATTGGTTTCAACGATGATGCTTATTCTCAACTAAGCGTGAACTACGTTGGCTTGATCCCACTCGGGTACGTAGGCAGTCATTTTTGTGATGCAGCCACTCTGATTTAAAAGTTTTTTAACTTTGTTTTATGTTTTTTGAAAATAGGGGGAGAATGTTGGAATATTTTCAACTGTGCTATCCAAGGGGGGGTCCTGGGGGCGTAGCCCCCCAGGCTGTGGTCGACCTGACAGGTTGGTATTATTGGACCTGATTGACATTTTACAAACAATTATTGCGTGTGGGAAGATGAATTCAAAGGTAAAATGTGCATCATTTCTACTTGGTAATGCATTCTGTATTCAACTCGAAGGTTTGAAGCTAATTCTTTTGCATTCTTAGATCTCGGGCTTGAAGGGTGTATTGAGCATGTATTGAAAGATACCATTGTATATCTTGATAGTGATGAACTAATTTGGATCGGCCATGCTTATGCAAGTGTTGGTTGGCAGTTATTGTACCAAGAGAGGTAAAAAAAAAAAAATTAATCATTTTACATATTGAAGTTTTTCGCAGTAAAAGAAACACAATTGCCAACATGGTGATTTATCCTTATATCAAATTTAATAGATTCCGTATTGACGTCCCATAGGTGTAGAGCGGGCGTTTCATACCTTTACTGTGATGGGCATTGACTTGAAGCTTGTGAAAGTGGGATTGTGATCCTTTGCAGGTATTATGGATAACCTTTACTCTTAGAAGTTGGATGTCATAACTTGATTGGTGATTCTGTAAAATAGTTTGTTATATGCCATTGTTGTGACTAGACATTGACAATCCTTCTGTTTATTTGTTTTCCAGTGGAAAATAGTCATATAGAGTATAGAGACTACATGAAACAAAAGTCAAACACGAATATGAGGAGTACCCTTCATTTCTTTATGCCATACCCATTTCATCAGCTAGAGTTTTCTTTGAGGTTTGACATGTATTGTGGTTTTTGAACTTATATTAACTATTTGGTGCAGGAAACTTGTTTGGCTTAAAAAAACGCCGCTCCTTTTGATCAACTGAAGAAGAAACTGATGGGGCAAGATTGGGCATGCCATGGTTTTTTCACTGAAGAAGTACTTACGGGGTATTAAAATTGCAACGCCCTTGCTTCAATTCATGGGTCTGGATAACTTATAGCTAACGCCCTTGCTTCAATTCGATTTAACTGTATTATCATGTGACACCTCGAAAATGAATGTCATCTCCCAAGTTGGGGGTTTTAGATCAGTGAATCAGTGACACCTAGAAAATGAATGATTTTTTTTTTTTTTTTTTTGATTGTAGCATTTTTTGTGCCTTCTCGGTACTTTGACATTAGACTTGCCCTTTCGGGAAAAAAAAAAAAAAACTAAGCTGTATAATAATCCAATTTTGTGTCGACATAATTCTCTGGAATCTTCGGGATAAAAAAACGATTTTTAGGTGAAAGTCAAGGAAACACCATGTTCAGATAAGAGCAAGAATAGTATGGTTGTATTAATAAATGAAGTTCATAAAGTCTTACTTGATTAGGAAATGTTTGCTAACTATAAACCTATAAAGTATACTCGAGACTAGACTCTGGATTATGAATTTATAAACAAACATTTTAAATTAGCCACCGCAATAATTTTCTGTTCGTATACTTTACAATATATATATATCGTTCTCTTTGCGCTCTTAGGAACTGCAACATTGCTTTACATTTGGTTGGGAATTTCTTTCATATCAGTGAAGACTCTCTAATCTTTCTTTAGGTGAGCTTTCAAATAATGTCAGACTCTGAGGACAATCGTGCTATTGTTATCGACAATGGTTCAGGAATGATTAAGGTGAGCAAGAATTTGCAAACTAATTAAAATTCTACATGTACTTCTGTTTATGTGAGATTATGATATATTTGAATTTCCTGTCAAAAATCAAGGCTGGATTTTCCGGTGATGATGCTCCCAGGGCTGTTTTCCCTAGTATTGTTGGTCACAATCACCGCTCAAGCCGTATGACATGTGTTGGAGATGAAGCAGAGTCTAAAAGCAGTATTCTTACATTGAAACACCCTATTGAGCGTGAAATTGTGACAAACTGGGACGACATGGAGACTATCTGGCATCACACCTTCTACGAAGAACTTCGGGAGGCTCCAGAAGATCATCCTGTTCTCCTTAGTGAAGCCTCTCTTAATCCAAAAAGAAATAGGGAGAAAATGACATTGTTGGAATATTACGGTATATCACACACAAGTAGCCGAGGTTATTAGAGTGCAGTAAAGGACCGAGGCAACTGGTGCAACCAAAAGAGGATAAGTCGGTTCCAAGATATACGTAATCCACGGTGGACTCCAAGTGAAGTGGTCAAAGCTTCCAAGATAATCTCATGTAACTAGTTTACTAGATTCAAAATGTAAACCTAGTTAGTTGTATTCGATAACTATGAGATCAAAAATATAGGTCTAGTAGTTTATCTCTTATCACTCTATAAATATGAGTGTTTAATGTTGATGTAACCATCCCAGTACAACAAGCCTGGAGATCAATCCAATTCACTCTACGGGGTTTCTCAGTGGATGTAGGCGTTAGTGCCGAACCACTTTAATCTCCTGTCATCTTTATTTGTGTTCCATTCTCTGTTCAATCGATGATACGTCTCTACGATACTTATAATTTATTATGGTATCAGAGCGGGGAGATCCGCTCAAATCGCTTCCGCAGTAAAATTAAAATTTTATTTTTCATCGCAAATCAGTTTTCCTTCGGGTTTTCATCATCTACTACACACGGCCATATCATAAATAGTTCTTATATGTAGTCCAAATAAATCTCTGGGCTTTACTCTATTGTTGGTCGTTATCCTTTTCAATAGGTAACCGATTCTCAATTGTGGTGGAAATAAATCTCTCTGGCAAACCTTTGATCTTGTTTGTCGGAGTTAATCTTATTCACCAATTCAATCGGTGTCAGTTCTGAAATACTTTAAATTTTCGAAATCCATGGTCAACTATTCCATGTGCTCATACGTTGAGTTTCATTTTTGATCAACGTAATATATCTTTTTCATCATACTCATTATCTGAGTTTATATCCATACCTTACAAGTCTTCATGGTAGTATGGGTCTTAATTGATTATCACTATTTGGTTCACTGCATCTTTGTAATTCTCTGTTAAAGATGCAAACTCAGTCGTATGCGACTTCTATCCATCATATTCAATGTCGTATATTGTTCAAAACAAAATTTCATTCCAAATATATCTTTGGATATCAAATTAAATATCTCTCATATCTTGGGATATTATCCAAGATATGAACTCATATCTTTTTAATCAACAGAGTTATACTTTTTGGACTCTGCGAAATTCGATTGTACCAACTACCAAAGATAACGTCATCTTTGTTCTTCACTGCAGGATCGTTTTCTGCTATCATTGTTCCTTAATTTTAGCATGATTTTCTATGTTAATGTCAAAGATCTTATTTCCCAAACTATTTTTCATTCCATATGTTCTTTCCATATATTAAGCACTTGTTTCATGATGATATGAATGTATGATGTCGTCATTTATTTTGACCATATTTCTGTTTTAACCCTTGTTTCCAGTTGGATGAGGAATTCATGAAATAGAACTCTATCTAAAGTCTGTGAAAGGATTCATCTGGCGCGATTCTTCCATTTCATAGAGAACTGAATTTTCCTTCAAAGCATGGATGGAAGGTACTGAAAAATTTCCTTTGTTAGTGTCGGTACGTTCATTGGCACTTTCATTTAATCAAACAACTTGATTTTACTCAGTATTATTCAATTGTTTCACATCCAGAACAACTAGTTGATCTAACTAATTTTGTTTTGTGATACTGCCATCATCTATTGGCTCTCTAATTCTGATCCAATCATTTCTGCCAAAGATACTTTCTATCTTTTGGAATCTCATGTCAATTCATGTCACGTTTTTCTCTAATGAGGTTATCTCTGATGATAATCTACTTTTCTCAATTGCATTTAACTGCTATCTTTGTTACGGGTCATCTTGGACCTTATTTTGTTGCCTTCTCTTGACCAATATCTTGAGGGTTTATTCAATCTCAACCAATTCATCATGGGTCTTCCTCAAAATATTTTTCAATTCAGTTTTCACTGACGAAAAGTCTGTTTGGTGATCAAATATACCTTCTTTTAGGTCTTTATCCAAGATTTTATTATTCAAATCTTGCTCTGATTTTATGAGCTAATATTCCTCAACTGTTTAGTTGACCATCATCCTGTCAACTAAATCATCTCGTACATCTTTGTTATGCGTCAAAGATGTGTCAACATGTTCTATTGATTGTCTCATTTGAAATTTCGCATGCTTGCATCACAACCCTTGTTCTTAACAAGGTTTCGCCATATATAACCATGTATCGTCTTGATGAGGTTATATCCGTTATCATATCATAAATATTTTGCTTATAGCAAATCTTAAATTCTCCTTTTTCTTTTCCTGAGAATTTAATTCCGGATATATTTCCTATTTTTGAGAATATCCAGCTATTTTGGTAATCTATTTTACACCAAATATTTTCTCCATCTTCTGAAAATTTTCAGTCTCATATCCAGCAGTTTTCTTTCACGAAAACTCTCGTACACAGATATTCATCCGTGTATTTCCACCCAATCCAATTATTTTTCAACCCTAAGGAACAAGACCTATGTGGCTACATGTGCTATGATTATGAAGATGGTTTGTTGCTTCTGTACCTTTGTTCAAGTTTCATGGTTCGTGATTGAAGATCGAAGTTCAACCTATACATTTTTAGCTTACAAAGTTCTTTTCGTGAGATCGTTCAAGTTGTACACTGCATAATAATTCCGTGTTCAACTTGAGGGGGGTGTTGGAATATTACGGTATATCACACACAAGTAGCCGAGGTTATTAGAGTGCAGTAAAGGACCGAGGCAACTGGTGCAACCAAAAGAGGATAAGTCGGTTCCAAGATATACGTAATCCACGGTGGACTCCAAGTGAAGTGGTCAAAGCTTCCAAGATAATCTCATGTAACTAGTTTACTAGATTCAAAATGTAAACCTAGTTAGTTGTATTCGATAACTATGAGATCAAAAATATAGGTCTAGTAGTTTATCTCTTATCACTCTATAAATATGAGAGTTTAATGTTGATGTAACCATCCCAGTACAACAATCCTGGAGATCAATCCAATTCACCCTATGGGGTTTCTCAGTGGATGTAGGCGTTAGTGCCGAACCACTTTAATATCCTGTCATCTTTATTTGTGTTCCATTCTCTGTTCAATCGATGATCCGTCTCTACAATACTTATAATTTATTACACATCATGTTTGAAACATACAACGTCCCTGCAATGTATATTTCCAATCAAGCTGTGCTTTCCCTTTATGCTAGTGGCCTTAACACAGGTTTGTATTTACGTATTTGTTGCACACGCTTCCTTTGAATGCCTATGTTGGAAGGAGTAACACATGATAGTGTTCTTCGCAGTTATTGTGCTAGATTCTGGTCATGGTTTCATCCAAGCTGTCCCCATCTATGAAAGTTGTGTGATCCCCCATGCTATCCTCTACCTTAACTTAGGGGGACGAGATCTGACTGATTCGCTAGTGAATATGTTAAGTGATAAACAAGGATACCCATTGGAAACTGTTACTGAACGAGTTGTCGCTCGGATGAAAGAATCACTTGGCTATGTGGCTCTTTACTATGAACCGTTAGAGCAGAGAGGTTCCGTTGTCCCGAGAGTCTGTTTCAACCTTCAATGATTGAGATCGATGGATCTGGAGTGCATGAGATAACCTATAACGCAATCATGAAATATGATGTCGATATTCGTGAAGCCTTGTTCAAGAATATCGTTCTCAGTGGTGGATCTACCATGTTCAGTTGATTTACCAATCGTTTTAGCAAGGAGATTAAGAATATCGTCCAAGGGCGCATGAGGACAAAAGTTATTGCACCACCAGACAGGAAGTACACTACCTGGACCGGAGGGTCTGTGCTGACTTCTCTCAGTAGTTTTCAGACGGTAAGAATTTTACATATTGCTATTGTTTCACTCTGTGAGTATTTTACCTGGTTTTTGTCTCTTGTTCATCGTTTGATAAGATTATCATTTTTGTACGAGCAGGACTGGATATCAAGACAGGACTACGAAGAGTCAGGCCCTCAAATTATCCACTCGAAATGCTTATAAGTTAATGGGTTCTTTCCGCTGTTGTGTGTTGTGTATTTTATTTCTCTTGGATTGTAAGTTGGTCAATGGTCAACAATTGGCGGCCATCAATCCATGGATAATAAGTCCCCTGAATGCTTAATCCCAAGGGTGATTTGGATCCCAATTGTGAAGAGTCCGAAAACTTGAAGCCAGGTTTAACCAAGCTAGTTTGTGTGAGTGGTCGCTTGGTCGGTGATTATAACAATATGCTCACTTGCATAATCTAACAATATATTACTGCTAACAGCAATTTTCAGACATACAGACGGCTCTCTGTTTGTGAATATTAAAAAACCAATCACTATATGTTGCTCAGCAATCAGCATACCATTAATATTTAAACAAATGTCAACCACTAAGGGGGGTGTTAAAGCTGTGATGTCATGCTGAAATACACGCTCATACCAACTAATCGATTTTTTTCTCACAGAATTGGTCAATTAATCCAATAACGACAATTCCTGGATGAAAAAGACATGTGAAATTTGATATTGTTTAAATGGACTAGAATGTAAAAATAGTTATGATTTAAACAGTTTTATCCTACCCATTTTCAAACATTTTTTCTTATTTTTAATTTACATCAGGATGCATCCAGTTTCACCTTCGCTAAACAAAGCAATATATAACATTTCATGACTAAACACATGTTCTTGTAGGTAGACAAGAACATGTGGTATGGTATGTCCTTGAGACTTGGTTAGCATAAGAGCAAAACTTGCACGAACTGGAAACTGCTTTCATGTAATCCTAAAAGGAAGTTTTAACTCCTTTAGGGTTTCTAGGGGTATCTTCTGGATAAACACTCTCATTCATGAGCAAACTACCTGTGACCATTTCTACATCAACGAAGTTTGGGAATGGTCTTCGACAGAGCAACCTCGTCCCATTGCAAATGCCGCACTCAGATCAAGCTTTTCAAAAGAATAATTGAAGCCCTTATCTTCAATATAAGCTTGTGAGAGGTAATCCACCTGGAGCTATACTGCTTAGAAAATATTCTGTCCACAAATTCTTATGATCATTTTCAACTTTCTCAAAGTAGTGATGGACTACCTTAGTTTCCGAGAAGATTTCAATAACTTTCAAATGTAGGTTTTCAACAACGTCATTTGCATGAGTTATCAATGCCCTCTGACTTATATAAACTTTATCAATGCCCTCTGACGCATAAGATTTGTAGTACATAAGCCTATTGCGAATATGTTATTTTTAATAATTGTTGTTATGTGCAACGGTTTTTTCAGGATAATTATTACTTAAAGTCACGTGTATTAATCGTTACAATAATTAATTCGACATTGATCAAATTTTTAGATTGCGACACGTGTCTTACTTGCCACAATTATTTTGACGGTTTAAACTGTTACCCAATGTTTGTAAAAATTCAGAGAAAGACATGTGTCTCATACTGCCACATATACAACCACAGTTATAACTGTTGCCTCCCAATTTGGAACGAATCATAAATGACACATGTCTCCCTTTCGTTACAAATTTTGTAACGTTCAATTGTTACTCTTCATTTGCAACGAACACTGAGACTATGACACGTGTTGTTTTTACTTAAAGTTTTGTTATAGTTATCCAGCGAGAATTTTAAAATTGTAATTAAAAAAAAAACATCACAGGTCATATTTATGGTCCCGGATTTCCAGTTTACATGAAATACAATTAAACCTAAAACACGATTGCAATCTTTTCTTTTTTAATCTAAAGATTATACGTTGCAAATCTGCAAACCATCCACATCCTTCCATACTTACGTTCATCCAAACAATGATCAATCCCATTAAGCATTCTCAAACATGTGCATTGCTGTATAATTACTTGACATACTGAATTTCATAAGAAAAATAAACATTTGACATGGCTCAATATGTAATAACTAGATGACAATATAATGAGCAATGTAACGAATAAATACAAGAAATTTGAAGTAGTCATCCTTTTATTCCTGCTGCAGTTGTTTACATCCAGGAATCTCATAACATATAAAGCTCATAGAAGAGAATTTAATGAGAAAGAGGACTAATATTCAATACTTGTTACTACTAGCATGATATTTTGGAATTCATAAATGCAATTGAAACAAAACAATAACATTGGCTCCTAACTAAGTACTGTAAGACCTCAGATTGAAGAATCCAATAGTTGATTTCAATAGAAAGATGTGTAAAAATCTTTTGACAGAAACACAATGAAGTTTTGTCTTTTATCCCCCTAAGAGAAAATAAAGCTGAACTTTGTAGGTTGCATGATGAGATATAAGGTCACAAGAAGTTCAGCAACGACTTAGCCATTGTAGAAACAATCACACCTAATAGTAGACCTAAAACGCAGTAAAAATGCAAAGATATGGCTTGAACGAGACTGCAAATCTGAGACCTATTTGCATACCACACATCGATTAGAATTTCCTAATGGGAAGAAGTAACATAGAATAGACATAGATCCTCGTATTTCTCGTAGAGTACAATACCAGTGTGTAACAACACGAACACTATGATTATTCAAATATGAAGTCAATGAGATAAACAACATAAGACATAATAATGTGACCAAGAAACTTATACGGTAAAGGAACTCCTCCTACCAATGTAGAACAAGGTCAAGAAATTGCACCAAGCTCCGACAATGGATAATACCCCTAATCCAGCAATCACCTAATAAAAAACACAAACCTTAAGAAATCAACAATTTTATAAATGAAGGAGCCAGAACAATTTCCAAATTTAATACAAATATCAACATAACAAACTTATAGATATAATATTCATGACTACTAATACATTATACATATAATAATCTGAATATATTTGGACCCAAAAGAACACAGTAACTGAAAGAAGTTAACATATTCAATGACATCCAGATGCTAGTTCATCAACATTAGTAAAATAGTGGTGAGATGAATAAAAACAGAGATGCCAATAAATAACACATAAAAATTTAATTTTGTTCAAGTAGACAAAATTACTCCAGATATAATTCTTTGTTCCATCAAATATAGTTCCTCATGCCATAATTACCGAGCGGAGATGTTAAACATATAAAAACCTTACATAGTTGGTTTTACACTAAGAAATAGTAATAAGTTCATAAACAAGTAAAACCAGTCAATGAACTTACAACAAGAAAGTTTTTCAAATCATGTCGTGAAGCAATCTCGTGCAAGCATGCTAGAGTCCTGTTAATCTCAATTCTCAAACTAGTATCAATTTGCAAGAATGGGTCCTCAAGATGATGGACTTCATGAATTTTTGGGCAAGACCTAAATAGAACAATAACATATACTACAAACAAATGAGTTATTGTAATAGCTGCAATACATAAAGATAAAAACGGCTAATCTCAATCGGCATTATTTTCATTGATTGGATAAACTCGAAGGATAATATCGCGTAACCTTTGACGAAAGGTTTGTCCAAAGAGATAGTTAGAAATACGTAGAGGGGGATGGGGCTTAAGCTCATCAAATAAACTTTCCATAGAGGATACTCAACCTTGCTGACTGGAGATCCCAAGATCAAGGTTTCGAATGAGAAAACTAATTTGTGGTGGGGAAAGGTAAACACTGTCAGAGAATTCCATCCTTTGTCCCTTCCCCATGTTAACAAAAAAAAACATTGTCTGGTTAATTTACTGATTCTATTGTCAATATTTTTGTATAAGGTTACTTGTAGCTTTTAGAAAAGGTTCCTCATTCAAGATAGTGAATGGACATCTCCCACTAAGAATGTCAAACTGTTCCGACACGATGAATGTAAGTACTACCACTTCAAAAAAGAAAAGAAATTAAAAGAATAAATTAATGTAGTAAATATGAATTTAATTACATGTATTACAAGTCTGTATTTTAATATTTTTTTTTACATTGCTCTATTGTTGTTTGCTTACCTCGGATGTGATGTTATATGTTGTGGTTAACTTTGTTAGTAATGTCCCATTATCCAAGAAGAGACTCTTGGTGCACAAGGACTGGTGAGTGAAACTGTGGCCTTGTTATCAAATCGTTAATATGCACATAACAATACATATGTGGATTCTTAAGGTGTACATAATTGTATACATGTGGATTCTTATAGGTGAACATAATTGTACACGTGTTGATTTATAATGTGCACATAGTTCTACACCTGTTGATCGTTAATAATGTTCACATAGTTGTGCACACGTTGATTATGAACAATCCATTTTGTGCATGTTTTATCGGGGTGTACATATTGGAGCACATATGTAATTCCCATGAAAAAGTAGGTTTGCGTGTGGGTATATATGAATAATTGATTTTACGCATGTTTTGTAGGGGTGTACATATTGGTGAACCTGTGTAATTCTCATGAAAAAATAGGTTCGTGTATGGTTATGAATGATCGATTTTATGCATGTTTTGCAGGAATGTATATATTGGTGCACGTATATAATCCCATGAAAAAATAGGTTTGTATGTGATTATGAGTGATCGATTTTATGCATGTTTTACAGGGGTGTACATATTGTCCCACCAGTGTTATGAATCATAAATTTTATGCGTGATTTGCAGGGGTGTACATATTAATGCACTAGTGTATTTTCCATGAAAAATTAGATTTGTGTGTGGTTATGAATAATCGGTTTTATGTATGTTTTGTAGGGGTGTACGTATTAGGGTACTAGTGTAACTTCCATGAAAAAGTAGGTCTATTTGGGTATGAGTGACTAATTTCATGCATGTGTTTTCAGATGTGTACATAGTTGTATACCATTCTACATTCTCATGAATATATTATATGTTTTGTGAGTATTGATGTTGGATTTTCTGGATTTTTGCAGATGTGTATACAAAAAAAAATGTATAACATCAATACTCTTTCATGAGAATGTAGAATATATTCACATTCTCAAAATAACTTTTTGTAGAGTGACTAATTTCATGCAGAGTGAAATTGTGATTGACATGAAAATATAATATGTATAACATACATATTATATTCACATTCTCAAAAATGCAGAGTGACTAATTTCATGCATGTGTTTTCAGATGGTACATAGTTGTATAACATGCATAGTTGTATGTACATAGTTGTATAACATACATATTGTATGTAGTATAACATACAATATGTATGTTATACCACATATTGTATATGATAAATGTGATTGACATGAAAATAACTTTTTTTTTTGTCGTTAGATACAGGCATCAAGTGATCTATCTATCTATATATATATTTATATTAGAAAAAAAATAATCTTTCACTACGCGCGTAGCTTATGAATTATCATTATAGATTGGATACATGTTTTGAAATTAATTTTATCAAAAAAGAAAATATTACAGAAAAATACTGATAATAACCAAATAAGCTTGTGACCTAAAAACTAATGTAGAACATTCAACAAACTAATAAAGATTATCGAACACACAAAACAACTATATATGCGCTTGAGGTACAAAGAATGAAGTGAAAATGAAAAGGCCACACAAGACTGTACAAAGCATGAACCAGGCTTCCAAACGTTGGTCACCTGCTTGTAAATTACTACCATAAGAACTGAGGTTGATAAGACCCCAGTTTATTCCTTGAAGGACTTTCACATCAAATGGCTTGTCTGTTACAGTACCAAGTGCAGAACTGAATATGCCGTATGAATACGGTCCCTTTGGTTCTAAGCAGAAGGATGTCTTGTCCGGGTACAATCTGGTTGTGTTGGAATTGAAGGAACAAGATTTGATACCGGGAAATAGAAAACTTGTGCATATGATATTTCTACAATGCAAGCAAGGTGTCTTTAGATCCACCTCGAATTGGTTTGGTAAACAAAGCATAAGTTGCTTGATCGTGATAACATATCTTGTGGTTCCTAATATGTGGGCTACCATCACAAGGGAAGCATAACTTTATCAGCAAAAATGTCATCGAGATCATAATATAAATATCATATTTTTAAAAGAATCTCATTCAACCTTTTAACTCCTTCAGAAATTATTATATCTCGATTATTATATGTTATTTATTCAGGTAGAATGAACAACGAGCAAAGTAATCTGTAGCTTGATGGTTTTTTTCTTCATATTTTTAATATTTCTCTCCACAAACCTAAAAAGATTTCCACACTGAAGTTATCAAGAATATAAAATATTAAAATTCACGTAACATAGAGGAATTAGAATCAAATACAATGTAGGAACCAAACTTACAGATAATTACCAGTAATTACACACACGGTGCATTGGAATATCCTCTATAGTTCAGTAAAATTAATTGAATATCTTGTGTCCTCTTTGGTAAGCACAGTCAGACATGCTAATTTTATCCGTAAACTGCAATCTTAGATTTCCTAGGATGGGTCTATATATATTCGCCTTTAAAATTCGAAACCACAAAGTCAGACATGACTATCGTATTGTGATCCTTAAGCTTAATCTTATGATTTTCATGCTGACTTCTTGAGATACTTGTATTTATTTTTTTACCTTATTAAAAGTTCATCGGTCAGTTATTTTCAAAAGAACCACAAAAGTGAAGAGAATATAATAATAACACAATTAAATTTTTTTTCTGAAGTAAAATCATGTTTAACCGGCACTACTCTTCCTATTGTGACTTGATTTAATAAATTTATAGGTGTTTATGTGTGAATATTATTTAGATGGGGAGTTAAACTTTGACTTTTCTATTGAGTAAGTTCATGGGGTCGCTAAAAATGAACGGTAACACGTAAATCGTAACTACATACTGCGGTGATAAATATCTCTTAATTTTTAATATTGTAATACTCAAATTTTCATATGTATAATTAAATTCTTAATACCGTAATACTCAAATTTTCATATTAACAATGAAAATAAATTTTCATTTTTGGGATAATGTGAGAATATTAAAGGACGACTTCCCGAAAACGAATTGATAATAAACTAGATTCTAATATTAGAAATTGGATAATTGGCATCAAACATATTTTGGACCAAACATTGAAATGAAAACTCGGAAAAATCGAGCTTCTGAAAAGGAATCAGTAACGAACAAGACTTTGACATTATATTAAGATTCAACACTCGTACGAAAATAGTTATTTTGACCTAAAGATCGATAATTTCTAATCTGGAATCCATTTTTAAAACGAGACTGAGGAAATATAATTAAGTGCACAAAATAGGTAGATTTCAAGTCACTAATAATTTTGTGAGACATGAATCCGGTTGTGTTATAGACTTTTGAGGTAACAATGCAAACTTGTATCATGAGGAGATTGTTGATAGACACATTATTAAGTCTTTATTAGTCCCTAACATATATATTGTTGGTGCTTATGTTTTTATTAAATTTGGTTTTTATTTTAGTTTGTTTTGTATTTTTTTTCTTTTTTTAATATGAAAGATGATATTTATTAATATAAAGGAAACTATATGAAGGATTTGTCCTGTTGAATTAGGGAAGAAACCCATTTAGGACAAGAGTTTAACCATTGAAAACAAATTATTTGAGCTCTTACAAATTTAGCTAATGAGTCTGCTAAACGATTTGCATCTCTATGCACATAATTGCAAGACCAAAAATTAAAAGTACTTAAAATATCTAAAGCATCTTGTATCATATTGTATGAAGTCCACTACACTGATGTCTGTTTCCCTTTAAGAGCTTCAATCACGTTTAAGTTGTCACCTTCTAGCTGTATCCATGTGAGCCGCTTATGTTTTTCCACTAAGACTACCTCTAGAAGTGTTCGTGCTTCAGCTTCCGGGTCTATTGCAGGAGATGCACCTCCTCGCAATCCATTGCAGTCACCTGCACCATTTCTACATATTAGTTCCCATCCAGCAAAGCTGTTATCATTAATGTAAGATGCATCAAATTAATTTTGATGATGTCATTTGGGGGAGGATCCCAATGGTGTTGAATCTTTCTATCTGACTAGACACGCTGGTTTTGAACAAAAATTGTTCTTTTCCAGTCATTCACCTGTAAGATGGCTGAATTAGCAATAATCTCAGCATTGGCATTTATATTATCAAATATTTTTGCACATCTGGCTTTCCATAAGTGCCATAAAGAGAAAGATGTCATTTCATATAAAGAGTAATCAAGAGTAGCATTGTTTCCCACCTTGAAGAAACCAGAAATCCAATCATATAAGTCAATATTCATAATCAAATTCAACATAACAGAGTTCACCTTGTTCCAAATAGTTCTAGTTATACTGCAATCAAGACAAAGATATTGAATATATTCGACATTTTGTTCACACAAAGGGCATAGATTGTTTTGGTGAACTGTGAACCTAGCCAATCTAGACCTAGTAGGTAAGTAGTTATGCAAGAACTTCCAAATCAAGTGCTGGACTCAAGGAGGTAATTTATGTCTCCAAAATTATTTCCAGTTTATGGACATGTTATTTTTGATAGGTTTAATTTGCAGTAAGATCTTCCTGAAGGATAGCTTTATATGTTGACTTAACAGTAAACTAACCATTATTGCTGGGTTCCCATCTTAGTCTATCCTTCCCATTAAAAGGAATTTTAATTTTCCTAATCTTCTCAACAGTGTCCCTGTCAAATAGAGCATAAAGAGTATTTATGTTCCACTGTTTCAAATCCTGATCTATTAGTTGACTGACTTAGACCATATTTGAAGAATAAAAAGTAGAAGTAGGTGTACTATGCATATTTGGAATCCAATTTTCTTTCCAAAGATGCACAGACTTCCCATCTCCAATCTCCCACACATAATTTTTCTTAACAAAATCCAAACCTATGCAGATGTTATTACATATCCAAGATCCATATTTAGATACACTGCCACTTAGAGGATTAGAATTAGAAAAAATATTTACATCTAAGGATGCAGACTCATTTATCATCAGGATTTTCAATTAGTCTCCAAGCCAGTTTTGTCAAAAGTGCCAAGTTTAGGATATCAGTTCTCCTAATATTAAGTCCTCCTAAATCCTTAGGTATATCAATGTCCGTCAAACCTTTAGGATAATAGCCTTTTTCTTTATCTTTTTGCCACCACCAAAACTTCATCTGTAAACTTTCTAGTTTATCAGTCAATTCTATTGGCATGGGAAAAACAGCTAAGTGGTGACTGGCAAGGCTTTCTAAAACAACTTGATTCGTTACACTTCTTCTTGGAGGTGCTAGATAAATAGGTTTCCAATGTGCTATTATATTTTTTGGTGTTGTCTTACAAGTTCCTAAATCTATTTTTCTTTTATGTAACAGAAGTGGGACTCCTAGGTATTTTTCATTAAGAGACATTCTCTTAATCCTAAGAATATTGAAGATTTTATTTTTAAACTAGTGGGAACCTTAACACTAAAAGCAATAGCAGATTTTTCAAAATTAACTGCTTGGCCAGAGAACTTACGGAATTGGTCAATTAAAGATGCCAAATTCCTTGCATCTCTACTCCCAGCCTCGATGAAAATTAGGCAGTCATCAGCAAAGAACAAGTGAGAAACAGAAGGACAAAATTTTATTAGCTTTATATCCATGTATTAGGTTATCATGTTCAGCTTGAATCAAACCTCTGGATAAGGAATCTCATTAACTGTTACACTAAAGGAAATCTCATCAGAAAGTGTACCCCATTCCTTAGATTTTTTGACCACAGCTGCCATAATAGATGCATCAACACCATCATCCTCTAAATTTACATTTTCGGTTTCCAGAATTTCCACGTACTCATCTCTAAAACCATGTTCTGCACCTAGAACTTCATATTTATATTTGCACACATATTCCGAAGAACTGATCAATTCATCCACCAAACGCGTCAAAATCTTAAAAGTAAATTTAGTGGGTGAGTTTTTACCCTTTACTGGTGTCCAAACTGTTGAGGATGTACCACTTTCCTTGTTTTGTTTGGACACGAAACTACCGTTCCCTATCAAACCCGGAGACTCTACAGTACCCAAATCTGAGTTAGTCTTGTTTATGGTCACTGCATTGAATGCATGGTCATGTATAACATCGTCATTGTTACTTCCAACCGTAGCATCCGTGCTGTTAGCCGTATTATTATCTTTGGCTTGATTATCTAAGACTGGAGTCACAACAGGCGCATGTTCTTCAACGAGACTGCACCTCCAATTCCCCATTCTTCAACCCAGCAACATTAGTAGAACATTCAGCTATGACCGGAATAACGGAGCTTGGTTACCCTTTTCTTTAATTCTTGCAACTTGCCGATCCATGCACGATGGAGTATCATTTCGTATTTATACTATAGCTTGCACTACAATCACAAAAACTTTTAACAAACCGAGTGGAAAAACCACACAAAAACATCCCTCACGCTCCTCCCATAGTGGGCCCTAAAATGGCCAGTGCTAATCTCCAAACAGTGTGGGACCCACATTCATGTGAGGGGCGGTTTTTACATTGTTTTCCACTGCGATATGTTAATAATGATTCCAACAATTACAATTACTACAAAAATAACACCTCCCATAGTAGGAGTCCTATGAGAAAAAGGAATTGTTGAAACTTTTAGCCCAATGAAGTGGTTCCAAAATTTGGATCACATAATGTTAATTAACATGACCGTCGTTTGTAAATTAGTCGATCCATATGAGAAACGAAATTTCAGTACGTCGGGCTGTTGGGTCGCGGGATTATGCTCCCATTTGGTCAGCTCACTTATTGAGTCACCTACCTACGTAATGCGCTCCGGCTACGATGGGACTGGGGCGCATAGTTGGAATATGCGTCCCCACTTCTCTCTACGACACAGCATGTCCACAAGAGACTCCAACAGCTAATTTACAGTATGTAAAACAACTAATGGGTCAGGGACGCGGGAAAACAAGTTGATGGTTTCCTGTGAAAATGCCCTATAGCAATAGCGTTGTCCGGCAGCAAATAGAAATTATTGTTGTTACACCGGGAATTCATTATTAATCTGAACCGTGTACCGAACTTTTGATTTTAAATATGGTTGAACTACGCTCCCGTGTGATTTGTTTTGTGTTGGGCATTAGGCTTTCCTAAACATTCCACCAGTTTTGATGTTATAGTGTCACCATTAGACGTGCTAGTAATACACATGCACAAATAATATTTTGGTTATCCAAATGGGGATTAGGTCTGGCCGGGTTAGGCCATGATGAGGTTCTCTTTTTAATGGAAGAAAAAGGTCAAAGTAAGATGGTGAACATCTACCAGGTGTTGCATCCGTATACACGTGGTGAAATGAAATGAAATGTCATCACTCTACATACAAAAACGTAAAAACACAGTCGTTCAATATATAGGAATGACGACCCTATATGAAACTATTTATACATGTGGGGAATGACGACTCTCATTAATCTATGAAATGGCTCCCTAGGGTCGTCAGTATATAGGAATGCCAAATTAACGACCCTAAGAGTAACATCTTCAGAGAGTAAAAAGTTTTAGATTCGTTGTGTTCTAAACATATTAAATTAACGACTCTATGTGACCTAACTAGCTGGAGTCGTCAATTATATCACACTTGGTTGACGATTTTTCATAACCTCGCAAAGTTACGGGTTTGAGTCGTCAAAGGTGTGTCCAGTAATTGACGACTCCTTAGAGTCGTTCGTTTATTACCCTCTCGACTTAACGACCCTCACTCTGAGTAGTTGCATAGTATACATGAACACTTGGAGCATCATTCATACAATTTGAAGAGTATAGGAAGTTTACCCGATTGTTTTGAGCTTGGGTTCTTCATTTTGAGCAATAGGATTCCTCCACTGGAATCACTCATTTCAAATAACCCTAAATTTCCCCCCCAAAACTCAACTTCTTCCTCTCCACAACACAAAAACACATTCTTTTATCAAAATTTTATCCCTAAATCTGATTTTAATCTAACTAAACTAATTAACAATTAATTAACTTAATTACGACTAATGATTCGAGGGTAGTTTAGCCATTTAAAAAAATGGGATAAGAGATAACCCCGATTACTATTTCATGACCTTTTTTTGTCAAGTTGCTAGGGTCCCCAATTATTTCCGGGGCCCAATTCAGCCCTGTATAAAGTCTTGCAAAACTAATCATTAGCTACTTATTTTTCGCTTACTGTTATACCCTTGACTCCCTAAACTCAAGTATTTCTGTTTATATTCTTTCCACTTTTTTCTCACTGTTTTCGTTATTTTGGTAACAAATTCTTATACGGATGGAAACTACATATTTTTCTCT